>MNCI01000651.1:943506-1127132 GCA_015680685.1 Gnetum montanum | reverse complement strand
GGGGGGGGGGGGGGGGGGGGGGGGGGGGGGGGGGGGGGAACTAGGCACAAAGAGGAGGATTCAACAGGTGCACTACCCCAGGCAATGGTTTCCCACAAATTGGATAAGGCTTCGAGGATGGAAGACCCGTAGAAGGGTGGGGAAATCATGGAAGGGGAGGGGTCAACATCACCATTCAGGGCTCTTCCTATTGGTCATGCTGAGGGTGGAGGAGGGTGTTAGGGGGATGTAGCCCCTAGGTTGCCTTTTGCGGTTGGGGACTCATCGCCTCAAGGGTCTATGGGGCCTTTGGGTGGTGGAGGCTTGCTACCGCTAAGGAATTGGGTGAATGTGCTCAAGGCCAGCCCAATACTATCCATGTCAGATGTTGTGGGGAATAGACTGAAACTGGAGAAGGGTTTTGTCGTCTCCCCTAAGCTGGCCAAAGTGTGAAGACCCTCGAGCTCAACTACCCAAACAAAGAAGTCACAGAAGGAGGTCGACCTAGGGGTCCAACGGACCATCCAAGAGGTTTACAAGAAGTGCAATTTCAGTAAACCATGAGAATTCTCTCATGGAACTACAGGGGGTTGGGTCACTGCTCTAAACGAAATACCCTCCAGGATTTGGTGCGCAAGGAGTGTTGTGACATCGTTTGTTTGCAAGAGACCAAGATGATGCCAAGTGAAAGGCAATAGCTTAGCTGGCAAGCATGAAAAACATTCTTGATGGGATGCTAGGGATGGGCAAGGGGTGTGGAGGTTCTCTCTCAATGGTTGTTCGATGCTATGGATTTTTCAGACTGGAGGATTTCCTTTCGACTCCTAATGGGGCTGATCATCACAAACTTCTATGGGACTCAACAATGCGAGGAAAGACTCCATGAGCTGCAAAGGATTGCAACATTGGTGCCCAACAAGCAACAGTGGGTGTTGGTGGGGGACTTCAACCAGCGACTATTTGGCTGGAAGAAATCGGATGGTGGCATGCATGAGCCGCCTAGAGCCCAATCGTTCCTCTAGTTCCTAGACATGCATGGCCTAGTGGATTTGGAAATCAAGGGTGCCAATTCACGTGGTGCAATGGACATAAAAGCACGGCCCAACTGTTGACCAAGATTGATCAAGTGTGGGTGACATCAGCACTAATGTTGCAAAGGGGAGTGAAGTTCCAAGGTTAGGTGCAGCTGGCCTTGGACCACAGGCCGTTATTGTGCATAGTGGGGCCCCAATACCAAGGGGGATTGTCAGTGTTTCAATTTGAACAATATTGGGTTCACAAACCTTGGTTGTGGTCGATTGTGGAGGATATCCGACAAGGCTACAATGGGACGTCTAAGCCCAAAGAATTCCTGAAGCAAGGATTAACTATGGTTAAGCATGGCATTAAACAAATGTGGGCAGATGATAAGTATTCGTTTCAGGTGTGTCAGGGGGAGTTGCTCAAGTGTTTGATGATGGTCTAGGCAAGGCAAGAACAGGGGGATTACTAGAGGGATGCCAAGGCGAAGGTGCTTCCAAAATTGCATGCCCTAGAGGCGGAGGAGAACTACTGGCAACAGCAAAGCAAGAGGACTTGGTTGAAAGAGGGAGACCACAATTCTTGCTTCTTTTTCACTACAGCGTGGTCGGTGAGACAATCCAAAAGCATTAACTGCCTCATGGTGAATGGCTCCCTAATGGAGGGGCAAGAACAGGTGGCAAGGACGCTACAGGATTTTTGGTCAAACATCTAGCAGTATCAGCAAGTCTCACCTCTCACTATTCAAATTGAAAAAGTTTTAAATGAGGCTGACAACAGATGTTTGCTGGCCCTGCTCACGCAAGCAGAATTCAAGATGGCGCTCGCTTCGATGAAGGGGGGCCGGGCCCTGAGGCTGAACGAGTGGCTGGTAGAGTTTTTCTAGGCTTTTATTGATGTCCTTGAAGACAACTTGTTGGATGCTTTTAATGCTATGTTGCAATGGGAGGCGGTTAGATAGGAGATAAATTATGCTTAGGTGGTGCTTATTCCCAAGGACAACCCGTCCTATCCCACGGATTTTCAGCCTATTGGCATCTGCAACACGTTGCTTCAGCTTTTTTTGAAATTGTTGGTGAATCGTCTAGGGCTGCTGATGCCGTGCCTAGTGAGGGTGTAATAGGCAAGTTTTGTTAAGGGTAGGCCCATACAAGACCAGATCATTCTAGTGCAGAAAGTTGTTCACTCGCTCTGGGTGAGTAAGTTCCCTAGGATGTGCCTGAAGTTGGACATCACTAAAGCCTATGATACGGCTACTTGGGAGGCTCTTTGGGAGGTTATGCTTCGCAAAGGTTTCCATTGCACTTCACTGATCTGTGTGTTAACATTCAATGGTCGAGGGCTTTTTCCTTGGATTTCAAGGACAAGTTATGGGGTTTTGAAGCCACTGCAAGGGGGCTTTGACAAGGGTACCCTTTGTCTCTATTCCTCTTCATTCTGGTGATGGATACAATGGGGACATACTATGAAGCTGAGGGGGTGAGAGGTTTGGGCGTCAATGGGGTGCAATACATGGTGGAACATTATGCGAATGACACTATTCTATTCTCAAAGGCCACCATGCCGCAAGCACATGCAATCAATAGAGCCCTCCACTGCATAGGGGAGGAAATCGGGCTCCAAATCAGTCAGGCTAAGTTGGTTTTCCACCTATTAAACATTGACATGGGGATATAAGGAAGGATCATTCAGGTGTTGGGGGTGCTGCCCGATTCGGCTGAAGACAAGTACTTGGGGCTCCTGTTGTTTAATTGGCATCGATGTAGAGTGTGGGGGGGTTTGCTAGGACGTATGTAGGAACAGGTTTCCCATTGGACGAATAGATTTCTTTCCTAGGCTAGAAGGGTGTTGTGGGCACGGGTGATGTTGTTGGCCATAGCACATTTTGCAGCTAGTGCGGCTTACCCCTCAACAAGGGTGATTGACCAAGTGGTCAAGCTTATTTGAGAATTTACATGGTCAAGGGTTAAAGGGGGAACCATCTTCATTTGGTGGCTTGGGACAAGGTGGCGAGACCTAAAGAAGCGAGGGGTCTAAGCATACTGAGATTCTAGGATGTTTTGGCGATGGGACATCAGGCCCTTTTGGGTAAGTTATTGTTGCAAGACTCGAATCCTGCATAGTGGGTTGTCCTTCTACAATGCAAGTGCACGCCTTGGAAAGTGGGAGGGAATGTTTCAAACACCTGACAGGTGATTTGTCAGCACATGCAGGTGCTGACAACAATGGGGTCATTAAATGCCCCAACTAAACAACTGATTTGGGATAGATTTCCTCCGATTGGGGAGTGGTGCCATGTGTGGACGAGGCATTTGCCCAAAAAGATTTAAATCTTTTTGTGGTTATTGTGCCATGACGCTATTCTCATACGCTAGGAACTGCGAAGGCGCAACATGCAAATTAAGTACACATGGCCCCTCTACATGGTGGGGGTCGAAACCACCATGCACTTTGCTCAAGAATGCATTTTTACCAAGCAAGTGTGGAGAGCAGCTAACTTGCCAATTGGAATGAAGCTCAACAGGGAGTCTCTAGCCACTGCTATTCTATGGAGACTGTGGCATGTGCACAATTTTCAGGTGTTTAGGGGGGAGCCGTTGCTATGGCCAGCACAAATGGCTACAGAAGGTGTGCACCTGTGGTAGGAAGCCTTGTTCGCGATGGGGGTGACACCCACTATTAAGCCCCCATGTGAAGAATTCCAAAGGAATGAGGTGCTATGGCATCTTGAGATGGAGGCTAGGATAGGCCATTTTTCACCAACTGGGTGGAGGATTGGACAATTTTTCGCAGTAACCACATCAAGCTCACGAAGGCTGCCATTGCATGAATACTTCATGTGTCGGCAATAGGGGAGGAGGTTCCTTTGTGCAACTAGGGGCTACAAGACACCAAAGAATTTTTCCCCAAGGCTGTCCCCAAGACAGGGAGCGGGCAAGTGTCAAAGAGGACCTTAGAGCCATTGTGGCAAGAGGTGATGGTCCTGGTGGATCACTTCTTTGTCCAGTCTAGAAATGCATGGAAATTGGTTTGGGTCCACTTTTCTCTGATGAGCTGCCTGCATTAGGGGTGTATGGCTAATCTACCTCAACTTTTTCTGGTTGTGCTACGGAGGCAACGGCATGGGTGCCACTCTAGCCTTATTTTCGCACTTTGGAAGGTTGTGGGGGGTGCCACTCATTTGGAGCAAGTGGGGCCATCCCTTCGTGTGGTCTATGGCTGACAGTTGTGCTACATGACCAGCTGTTGTGGAGCTCTCTTTAGAGTCGAAGGGGGGGTTAGGGGAGGGGTGGAGGAGGTGCATGGGGAGGAGCCAAGGAGTAAATCCAGGGGTGAGCTGCGTAAAGCCTCCTCTCTAGGAGGGGGCCCGTTCACTAGTGCACAAACAATGGAGGCTAGAGGCCATGTGCATGGGGGGTGATCCCCATCCTACTGGACATCATTTGTTGCGGGAGTGGAGCAAGGGCAGGCCACAAAGCAACTAATGCGGGAGGAGCAGTGGCACCAAAGAGATGAAGAGTTCCGATAGAAGAGGCAGCTATGGGCAGCGCAGTAGGAGGAGGCCATTTGGGTGGCCGTCAAAGAAGAAAGAATCTGCTGGGATTTGGCCCAGGCAGCCTCGCAGCTTGAGCAAGAGGCAATGCTCCGAGAAAGAGTGTGGTAGGAGCTAGAAGATGAGGCCAAGCAGCAGCAGGAGACAGAAAGGGAGGTTGCTAAGTGCTGAGCCCAAGAAGAGGAGGAAGACCAAATCCAACGTCAGCTGGATAAGGCCCATGCTGATCAAGTGATTGCCTGGCTACAGGGGGGCCATTGTCCTTATGTTATTCTCAACATTGGTCAGAATGCCCCGTGGTCGGCCTTGCAGTGCCACATCCATAGGCAAGGAAGACACTTTCACTCTGATAAGTAGGGGAGCAAGGCAACGAAGGCTTTCTAAAGATTTCAGGAGGTGGTGGCCTTCGTTGACACGAAGCCGCACAAGGAGGTCCTAGATGATATCCATGCGCAGGAGAGCACCTATTGTCCCTGTTCTTGGCTACCGCTTAGGCTGTAATTTGGGGGAGGGGTGGGGAGTGGGGGGTGGTGCCACCGATGTCTCTATTGTCTTGTTTTTTTTTTCCTCGTTTCATTTGGTTGTGACGTTTTTGGGGGCTTTTGGGGGGTTTTGCTGTTTTTTTTTCCTGTTGTTGGGATGGTTCTGGCCTCAACATGAGGGTGGGGGGCCCACCAAATTTTGCTTGAGGGTGTTGGGTGCATGGGGGAGGATCCTCTTCCCCTTTTTTGGGAGCTTGGCATGCACATTCTGTAAATTTTTCATGTAATATAGCCCAAATTTTTCCCAAAAAAAAACACTAAGCATTAATTAGAGTTTGACAACTTACAACTAGTTATAGTGTAAACTATGGATTTAACTGTGAGACCTCAACTATAGATTTAAATGCTAACCACCAATTAAAAGCAATTTCCAACAATTGATGAGTAGACATTCTGAGATTTATTTAGGATTGAAAAAATCACATAAATTTCAAAGTATTGATTACTTCCTCTAGCATTTTCTCCAAAAAAGATTATTGATGTTAGACTGTTGATGATTTTGATGGTCAACAAGTGATGTTGTGAAGTTAGCACCAAAGGTTGTGACCAATTGATTATAAGACCTCAAACGTTCCACAATGCCCCCTCCTAGCTACAGCGAATGGTGCTTTTACTTCAGTTGCTCATCCTAAAGGAAAAGAAGATTGTTCACAAGTTGATATTTGACCATGGCATTAAAAGTTGAAAGGTTATTTACTATTGGGCTTCTAATACCAATGAGAGTGATTATGGGTGAATGCAAGGCAGACCTGTAAGAGCTGCATGCAGAACATTTAACTAACGTAATTAAGTACACATAAAAACTAAACATCTAATGTAATTAAGTAGACATGAAAACTAAACATATTGAGACTATGTGTTAGGTACTAGTCTCCAAGAGTTCTGAGATTGGACATTGGTGAAGCTCAAGGGTGTTGTGTTGGCTGGTTTGGTGGAATAAGAGTTAAATATGATGAGCTTTTTTAGCTTAGGTTGGTCATCAATGCTTGGTTTGTTATTTGTTTATGTTTGTGTTGTTCTAACATGTGTTATGCAAAATGAGTACATAGTGTGTGTTGGCTCCCAACTCCACAGTCCTGACTCAAGCAAAGTTACTAATGGTTTACCAAACAGTTACACTTTACACTTGAAACCAATCGTACTTATTCCGCCTTACGAATAGACATTGGAAAGTAAAAGACTTAGTAAAAGTAAATAACTTAGTAAATGTAAACAACATGGAAAAGTAAAATTATGCTAAGTGAATTGTTGTAATGATGAAAAATAATCTCAATCTTTATTGCTGTTCATGAACTATGTCCAAGAACAATCCATTCGAATAAAGATTCTGTACATCTGTAATTCACCACACAATGGGCATTCACTCTAACTCTAACTTACGAAAACAAACTGCAAACGTTTCACTACGTGTTAGTAAAAAGTTGTTCCTTTGATGTGACAGTAGGTTGATATTTATAGACATGACCATGGTCCACTTCATCGCATCTACGATTACATATGCAAAGCTACGATATCGTAGTGTGCATAATAAAGGTTTTTTCATACCCACATGATTGTCCTCAAGTTAAACAAAAGGAGGATAAAGGTCCTTACAAATTTGTGGGGTTATATATAGACTTTGACATTATGACTTATATACATAACTGACTCTCTTATGAATGTTGAATTGTGGTTCGAGTGGTATTTACAAAATTATCATGCAATGCGTGATTGACACATATGACAAAAACAAGTTAAAACAAACCAAAATAAACAATGCTCGATATAGTCCTTATGTTCTAGGCAGTGGTGGCTCCTCTATCAGCTTCTTTCCCTTGTCATCAAGCTTCTAAAATTGATACCTACTAAGTAGTGCCCAAAGCTTCTCTTCTTCAAATCCCAGATCATGTACCATCCAGGCAAATTCACTGAAGTCAATACTTTCCAAGGACATAGCAACTAGGAGAGCATCTTGTTTGCTTTCACTAACCATGCTACAAACTGCCTTCATTCTTCTTCAAAAGCCCTAGCCATTTTCTTCAAGTCTTGGTAATCAGTTATTCTTCTGGCCAAGTTTGTTGCTATGTCCTTCTAATCTTGCTAGCTAGCTTTGACCACTTGTACCTCAGAGTTTGCTATGTGGAGCTTTTGTTGTGCATCCTTTCTGTCTACAAACACATTCTCATACATTGCGTAAACTACAGCCACTTGTTGCTCTAGTTTCGTTCTAGGCTTGTCTACTGTTAACATGGCTAATTTAGCATATCGGAGATTTCCTGACCCCATGTACTTTGTCAAATTTTTAATTTGCAAGTCTTTATTCTTGATTTCAACTTGGTGTACATGGGCAAGATTGTCCAAGATGGGTTGTCAATCCCATGTTTGTGTTGTGATGGAGTAGATTCTATCTTTGGTCATATAGATCTCTTTTTCGTTGATTTTCTTATACATTCTCACTTGATCTCTGAAGTGTTCTTTTAATTCATACTTCTTGACCTCATTTTACCACACACTGATCTCGATGGTTGATTTCTAGCATACAGCATGGATTTTTTCCATGGACAGGGGTCTATTTTCTCTGGCCAACTATCTGATATCAAGGTTGACCCGAACAAATTGCTCTTTCAACTAATGAATGCTTTCATCTAGAACATTCTTTTATTTCTCTATGTTTGTCAACCTTACATTCTCAGCAACAATTCTCTTATTTTATTCTTCAAGTGCAGTTAGAGCTTTGACATGGGCATATGTCTCAACATCTGCCACTAAAGTGTTCCATGCCACCTTCTCTTTCTCCATCTCCATTTGGGCATACTTGGTCATCAGTTGGTCAATCTATTCATTCCTAAATTCATCTAACTAGTCAGGTGCAATGTATTGTGCAAGGTTTTTTCTTTCTACTTTCAGTGTGGCCAATTCCTCCTGTAACCTCTACACTTCGTTTTCAGCATGTTCCATTCCGGTTTCAGCAATGACCAGCTTATCCTTGGTTAACATTAGTTCCAACTAAACTACAATGACATCACTAGAAACATCAAAGAGGTTTTGCATAACTTGTCTTGTCTATAGCAGACTATCCAATATATTGCTCTGCTTTGCTGGGGCCATTGACATTTTGGCTATAGTTTCCACACCTCTTGCTCCAATGATATCAACTAGTGACACAACTGAAACATTAAAAGATTGTTTTTATATGATCAATGATGACTTCATCTGCTCCTACTACATCTTAATGTTGCATTACCACTACTATGGCTCGTTCTTCTATTTCAAACATCACTTGGAAAGATGTAGCATTCCCACAAATTTGTTGTGTCTAGTCTTTGTCTTCTCATGTCTGCAATGTGACTTAACCACTTGCAGGTCATATTGATATGGTAGACTTATTGAGATTGTCCTACACTCTAGACATGCTTGAGACCTCATAGCTTCCCTAACTTATTGTCTTAACAATCTACTACAAATGGCTCATCGAAGGTCTATAATCATGATGCGCTAGAGGAGCACTTTGCCCTAGTCTCTTAACAGCTGGTGTTGACCCAATGGGTCTTGCTTGTTCCATTCCCGTAACTGGAATGTTTCCTGCTGGTGTAGACACTGCTACTCCCTCAATGTCTATTGGCTTCTTCACTCGATCTTTCTTTCGTGACATTGGTTTAGAGATTTCAGCATAAGAGTCATTTTGGGCTTTGCGAAGCACATCATTGGTGTAGCCCAATATTTTTGCTTGTCAGCACAATATTCTAATGAGACAAGGTAATGGCAAAGTAAATTTCCCTATCTTCTTCTCCTTGAATCTCATTTGGATTTCCAAAAATAGCAAATGAGCCATATTGACCTCAAATTTCCCCATCAAGATGGTGCTTCCTCTAGCAGCATAGGTAAAGATTATGTTTAGTCTTTGTGTAAGAAATAGATAGTATGTCCCAATCTTGAAGTAAATTTTCTCAGCCATGGACAATCCATTATACTCTTTCTCACTCATTCCATAGGCCCTCTATAGCCATAATTTTTTTGCCTCTAAGTTGGACCTAGTAGATATTTGGGCAATGTTGGCTCTAACGTTTGGAATATTAAGTGCCTTGGCTATTGCTTCAAGTGAGTATGACACTCTAACCTCTTCTATTTTCATAATAGCATCATCTTGTTTATATTTCCAGAATTGGTAAACTTCTCCCAAGTACCATTCACCATTACTTGAGATGGTGGACCACAAAGGAGAGGCTTGTAGTCGTTCCTAAACTTCAACATGAGCAAAATCCATAAACAATCCAAAATTTAATTCCACTATGATCATGGACATAATGGACTTTTCCTGGATGGCTTGAAGACACTCATTTAAGAGTGTGAGGCATTGTCCCTATTATTGCATAGGCAGTGCATTAGCTTCTACCTAGGCAAATTGCCCTGTCATAGGTGTAGGCTAATAGATGTTGTAGGACTAAGCCTTTTGCTTTGCAAGAGGAGTCGATTCTCTGTTTCTTCCTCTACCTCTTCCTCTAGGACTTTTCTTCCTTGGTTGTGAAGGTCCTTCCACTTCAAGTCTCTTGGGAAGCATCTACAATCATGAATAGTTTTGAGATTACATAACTAACTCGAATTCATAAACATTCCTCGAATTCTTGGATTTTGATCAAAATCATTCCTTAACGTCAACTTTAGTTCTAACTCGGATTGCAGAGTTTGAAAAATTTGTAACTTGGATAAATTCCTCTCCAAGAAAAACCCTTAATTGAAGAATTTTCCACTGTTTACAAGCAAGTTTATCTTTTATGACTGATCACAATCGTTAAATTTCCTATTTAATGTGTGTTTGAATGGTTATTTGGAAAAAAATCATTAAGTTTATTAACTTGTATTAGGTGAAAATATAATCATTTCTTATAATTCTAATCGTTACTTTGTTCTTCCAAGCATTAGAAAAATTGGATGCAATTCACACAGACTACATCGCATGAACTACATGTAGTACTCTCTCCCACAACTAAGTTGGCCACTCCATGAGCAAAAGAAAACAAAAATGACACAAATTGGAGTTGTGGTGAGAAAGATATGGCTCTCTAAAGCTTGGAGGTCAGAAAAACAACATAAACTCCTTGTGTGTGAAATGAGAGAATGAAAAACTTTTCTAACACCTCGTGTGTATATATAGATTTTTAGTAGGGATATATTGTAGACACAACATCGTGCATGCGACATTGCAAGGGCTCATACATTGTATCTACTATATCACCGTGAAAATTTTCAAGATATTGTGCTATTTGTAATGAAAAAATGGGATAAAATGGATAGTTTAAAAGGTAGAGAAATGGTTTAAAGGGTTCTTAATCATAGGTGATGCTTAGAATGTAAGAATTTGTCCTTGAAAGTGTGTGAAATGAGTTTGGGCAAGGTAAGTTGATTAAGCTTTGTAGGAGATGGTTGATCAAAATTGTTGAATACATGAATGAAGATGAGTGTATAGGAAAATAACAATGATTGTATAAGTGTTCTAGAAGCACAAGATAATGTGAAATTGGTCATCAAGTATAAAGCACAAGAGTTATACAAGTGGATCCTCCCTAAAGTAGGCTCCTGCCCTTAGTGCTCTTATATAACCACACCTACAAGTGTTCGTAGGCACTCAAAGAGTTAATGTAAAACATACCTGTCTTCCAAAACACACATGTTAGTATTGCCTCAATAAGAAAATAATACTATATTATACAAATCCATCAAGTTATGCTTGTATACAACAATGAGGTGAAATGGTAGTAGCAAGGATTGTAGAAAATGGGACATGAGGTGTCTTATTATAGGCATAATGAATTCTACGTGTAATGCATGGTTAAAATGATCATTAGCCCTTCCGTCCAAGATCCAAACCAACTTCATACCACTTACCAATGACATCGCATTGTATTATCTCAAAACTAACAACCACAAGACTACCACAACTGCAAGAAATATTAACACTTGGCAATGAAGTACAATGAAGCAATTTATTAATAACGTAATTTAGTTTTAAAGGAGCCTTGGCCATTGGACAAAGGAGTGCCTTCAAGCATGGGTAACATGTCTTTCTAGCCCCGTAACCAATATGAGTCCAAAAACCTTGAAATTTCTGAGAAGTCACCTACCTTCAAGGTGTTGGAAAAATGAATGACAAATACATTAGTATTATTTGTTGTATTTCCTTTTATGTTTTTAAAAGCATGTTGCATTTTAAATAATGATATGAGAAAAAAAAAGAGGGGAAAAAAAGAGGGGCTGGAAGGGGGGGAAGGATCAATTTGTAAAGTGATGATGTTTATGTGGGGATGTGTTTTATCCCACATGTGTTAGAATTGGGATTTGGTCCTAATGTTTCCTTATAAATAAAAGGCTTGGAGTAGCCTTTAAGGGTGTTTTTGATGCAGAAGCATTGTATTGAGGTTTTACCTTGGAGAGGAGAGTCTGAGATCTGAAATCTGTTGGAGTAATAGATTGGGTGCTTGGGAAAGCTATAAGGACGGCTTGTGTCCTTAAGATTTAAGGAGAATAGAAGGCATATCAGCATTGTTCTGGAGGTAGGGTAAAAAGGGCCCAAACCACATAAATCTCTATGTTCTTGTGATATTTTCTTTTGTTGTTTTCATTCTACTTTTACAGCAAACGTTTGCTGGAGTTTACAGTGATTTTTTCAGTGATTTACAGCGTCTATTTGATCTACTACAGCGCGATATTTTCTACCTTTAACGTTTTATTCAAATCTACAGCGTTTTATTAATTTCTCCAAAGCTTCTTTAGTGTATTTTCAGATCTGATCTGCTGATTGCTTTATTGAAACTATTGCTTCCGATTATAACACAAGCATGGGTAGCATGTCTTTTGAATGGAACCCCCAAAAATTTTTATTATGTATATTTATTAGGTTATTGCTATGTCAACTTTACTAGAGGACTACCTTCAGGCATAGGTAACATGTCTTTCTAGTGACATGGTAAGGTAGCACTTATTTTGGACATACCTCTGTTTTTTGTTAGAACTCAAGTAAATAATACAACTTAACAAGAAGATAAGACTTATAGTAGTAGCCTTAGAGAATCCACAAATCCCCTTGATGTCACACCCTTTTTATTCCCACTTGGTCCTTCACTTTTCTATCCAAGCATAATGATCACAAGTTTATTTTAGTTTTATTGTGAAAAGAATTTCATTATGTCCATGCTAAGAACCTCTCATTATTGAAAACGTGTGGATGGATGGTGTGGTTTCACTACATACATAATCAATCTTTTTATTGAAAATGAGTGGATGGATGATGTGGTTTCACTACATACATAATCAATCTTTTAATGATTTGATAACATAGGGTGAAATTCTCATTGTTTTGACTACATCTCATTTTATTCCCTTACACTTTATTTTAAAAAATCAACAAAAATATGTACATGAAAATAGTAAAAATTACTGAAGAATAAGAAATAGGTAAGAAAAAATGTATACAAAATTTGAAGGATATTAAAGAATGAAAAATAATTTAAAATGTGTAAAGTATAAAAGAATGTGAAAGATATTAAAGAATGTAAAAATTAATAAGAAAATGTAAAAAGTATAACAAAAATGTAAAAAGAAGGTTTGGTGCCTAAGTGTACCAGTTGACACCCCCACGACTATCATCAAAAGCAAAAACTTGAAAGATTGAATGAGCAATGGATGGTCTACTATGCAAGGTAGAGTCTTTAGAGGAGTAGGGAAAGTCACGGAATGGTTTTACCTGTTAAATATTGACAAGGATAAGTTTATGTGGGTCCACTAGGTGATAAATTTGAATGGTGCATGATTGGTACGTAGCATGGACGATATAAGGTCCTTCTCATAAGGTTTGAAACTTGGTCTTTTGTGGAACATGGTTTGGGTTATAATAAAGAACTTTATCTCCAAGCTTGATGGATACTTGTTTAATTTTAATGTCTTGTTGGAATACTTCTTATAGATTTCTTTACTTATTTGAGCTATCAACCGATTTTCATCTAAAAGATTAGATTCACTAATCGTTCTTTTCGAGCTAAGTCTAGATCTAGGTAAAGTGAGTTGGCAATTGCAAGGGTATTTCATTCTGCTTGAATTGGTAGAGTAGACAATTTGCCATAAACTACCTCGTAGTGTGAATACCTTATAGGAAGTCTCCAAGTTGATCTATATGCCCATAAAGCATCATTAAGTTTAGTACACCAATCCTTCCTATATCAACTAACAATTCTAGTTAATATTCTTTTGATTTCTCTATTAGTCACTTCTGCTTGACCATTCGCTTAAGGGTGATAAGGTGTGGTTAATTTATGGTTGACCCCAAGTTGTTGCATTAGCTTCTTAAATGTCACTCTAGTGAAATGAGTCCCATCGTCTATTATTAGCATGCATGGTACTCCAAATCTATTTACGATCTGTTGTTGAAAGAACTTTGTAGCTGTTGTGGCCCTACAATCCTCAACTATAGTTGCTTCTACCCACTTAGTGCAATAATCAACAGTCACTATAATGTAAGATTGGAGCAAGTTCACTCCACAATTAAATCATCTTCAGAGCACTAAATCCAGATATTATGCAAAGAAAACTTGTTGCTAGAAACAATAAAACTAGCTATCTTTAAATAATTTATTAGAAGATTAAAACATAGTTCACAAAACCCACAACATGTAAAACCTGTCACACAAAACCAATATTGCAAAGCATGAGGCTCTACAACCACACAATGGTTGTTCTTAATGCAAGACACAACCAATAGACATCTCTCCCACAACCCAAGACTGAGATCTCAACTCACAAGTGAGATACAAGAGAATAGAACACATCGACCAACACATCACAAGCTAATCTTGGAGCTGCAATCACCACTTGCACTCACCCACTCTCTCTTGCTCAACCCTTTACTCTCAAGAGTGTTTTCTCTCACTCATTGCTCATACCATCTCTCCTTCCTTCTCATGGATGAATACATACATAATTATAGAGATCCAAAACCCTAAGAATCTTTCTATTTACCTTCCTAGATGTTTCCCACAAGGTTCTGGAGTCTTTTGAATGTTTTCCCATCAAAACACCACAATGGAGCTTTTTCCTCATCATCTAGGACATCTCCTAGAACCCCCAAACATCTCGCTGTCAATCTAGCATGCGGTTGGGACATCCCGCTAGGACTTGGGACGCCCCACTAACATTTGGGATGTCCCACCTAAGAAGACTGCTCCCGGCCAAGACGTCCCATTGTCAAACCTCCAATCTTGGTCAAGATGTCTCATGGACATCCAAGACATTCCTCTCAAGCACAAAACCTGCAAAAACTACTTGTAGGATAAAGCACAAGAGAATCAGGAGATGTGTTTCTAAACCAACTCTCCCATTCTTCAAAAAGTGAACTCAAGTGAACAATGGAGTAGGGATAGAAGTGATCCCCTACTCAACAAGTTTGGTCTCATGGACCCATACAACATCATCAGCGAATTGATCCTCCCAATGGATCAAATATGCATGCCTCTTGACTCCTTGAGTACTAGAAGCTTCCCTTCGCTTGAGTACGATTACCTTCCTCTCCATTTAAGGCTTGGATTGATCAATAGCCCTCTTCAACTCATCAATGCAACCATGTATGGTCTCCTCATCAATTGGTCCATGATAGTGCACAAGATTTGAAACATTAAACACAAAAGACATACCAACATCGTTGGGTATATCGATCTCAAAAGCATTATCATTAACTTTAGCATTGATTTTGAAAAGCCCCATCTTCTTGGCTTTCAATTTGGAGAAGTTTAACACCTCTCCACCACTTCTTCTTCAAGTGCACCCAAGCCAGTCACCAACAGCAGAATTAGGCTTCCACTTGCCTTCATTCCTCTTGAGGACTCTCTCTTCAGCCTTCTTCTCAAGATTTAATTTTACTTGTGCATGAAGATCCCTCATCTCTTGCACAAAATCAACACTAAGTTGAGCTTCACCATCAAAGCTCTTCAAAGTTTCCACCATGTCTGGAAAAAACCCATAGTTCACCTCAAATGAGCTTTTGCCAATAGCAACATGAAAAGCATTGTTATACAAAAATTTAGCATGACACAACAAGTTTTCCATCTATTTGGCAGTCCATCACACAAACATTCCAATATGTTTAGCAATATTTACCACTTCTGTTTGGCCATCATATTGTGGATGATATGCACTAGATAAATTCAACTGTCCCTAAAATCTTCCAAAGGGATCTCCAAAAATGACTTGTGAACTTGGAGTCTCTATCACTAACATTATTCAAAGGAATACCATGCAACTTCACAACATGCTAGAAAAATAAATTTGCCACATGAGAAGCATCACTAACTTGCTTGCATGGAATAAAATGTGTCATCTTGAAGAACCTGTCCATAACAACAAAAATTACATCATTCCCACTCTTGGTGTTTGGAATATCACCCAAAAAGTCCATTGACACACTTTTCCATGGACCTTTGGGAATTGGCAAAGGCATATAGTGTCCATCCACACCTGTACGTCCTTTAAACTTTTGACATGTCATGCACTCTTTCACAAATTTTGAAACTTCTATTGCCATACCAGGCTCAAAATAGTGTCTACCCACAAGTTCCAATGTTTTATCCTTGCCCATGTGACCTACCATGTCACTACAATGCTTTTCAAACAAAATTTTTTTTCAAAAATCACAATTAGGAACACATACCTTTCCATTCTTAAATAATAGTTCATCTTGAATATGATAGTCCCTCCATTGGTCTATCCTATACATCAACGACTCTTTGAGGCTCCTCCAAACCTATCCAAAATCAACACCATGCTCATACAAAGAAGCAAAATCATCCATCCCTTCCACATGAGGTACGCTAAAATTTACCACAAGCACCCTGGATAATGCATCAGCCACCACATTAGCTTTCCCACTTTTGTGCTTCAACACAAAATTGAACTCTTGTAACTATGCAACCCACTTCATGTGCTTTGCACTCAACTTCTTTTGTGAGTTTAGAAATTGAAGTGCTTTGTGGCCGTCATCAAAGTGAATTCCTTGGGCAACAAGTAATGCCTCCAATGCTTGATTGCTTGAAGAATAACATACAACTCCTTCTCATAAATGCTATATTTTTGCCTTGACTCATTCAACTTTTTAGAAAAGAAAGCAACAAGACTACCTTCTTGTGAAAGTACACCACCAATGGCAAGTCCACTTGCATCCACCTCCACCTGAAAAAGCTTCTAAAAATCTAGAATTGCAAGCATTGGTTCACTAGTAATCTTTGCTTTCACCAATTCAAAGCTCCCTTGGGTTTGATTATCCCATCTAGATTCCTTATTTTTCTTCAACAAAGCAAACATAGGCCAAAAAATACCACTAAAATTTTTGACAAACTATCTATGAAAACCTGCTAAAAGGAATGATCTCAACTTCCCAACATTCTTGGGAGTTGGCTAATCCCTAATAGCCTTCACCTTGGTAGCTTCCATCCAAATCTGATTTTTAGAAACCACACGACCCAAATATTAGATTTCCCTCTTGAAGAAATGACTTTTCTTCACGTTGATCACCAACTGTGCCTCCTCCAATTTAAGGCACACCATCCTTACGTGATCCAAGTGCTCTTCCTCATTAGAGCTATACACCAAAATATTGTCAAAAAAACAATACAGTAGTTACCAATCAAGTTCTTCAATACATCATGCATCAACCTGATGAATGTAGCAAGTGCATTCGTGAGCCCAAATGGCATCACCAACCACTCAAAAAATCCATCTAGTGTTTTGGAAGTTGTCTTTCACTCATCACCAAACTTGATTCTAATTTGATGGTACCCACTCTTCAAATCAAGTTTGCTAAAAATTGCAACATTGTTAAGGACATCAAGGATATCATCCATCCTTGGAATAGGAAACTTGTACTTCACTATTATCTTGTTCACTGCCCTGGAATCAATGCACATCCTCCATTCATTGCTATCCTTCTTTGGCACTAACACCACTGAAACTGCACAAGGTGAAATGGATTCCCTCATGAAGCCATTTGCAACTCCTCTGCTTGCCTTTACAATTCAACCCTTTGATTTGGTGTCATCTGGTAAGCTCTCACATTTAGAATGGTAGCACCACAAATGAAGTCAATCTGATGTTGTACATTCCTCATTAGTGGTAGTCCATCCAATTTCCCCTTGAACACATTGGAAAATTTCTCCTTCAAGCCTAGCACACCTGTAGGAAGTTCAACCTATACATCATCATGGTTAGTAGCAATTGTTGTCATACCAACAAAATCAAAACTGATTTCATCATGTCCCTTAATATATTTCCTCTCTCTTAGAAGGATTAAAGAAGCATTAAGTGAGTTTTACTACCTCACTTGTTCAACTGTCATGGGAATCAAATCATGGATTCCATCAAGTCTAACAACACTCCACACATTTCTTGCTCCATCAAATTGGGCACCATTGTTAAAATTTCAAGGTCTACTAAGAATTACATCAACACAATCTATTGGAAGCACATCACACTTCACAACATCATGAAAACTTCGTATTTTAAATTTCAAAGTACATTGTTCCCTCACCTCTTGGGAAAAATCTTTAGACAACCAATGCACCTTATAGGATCTAGGATGAGGATTAGTTACCAAACCCAGTCTAGCAACTACCCTAGAAGAAATAACATTTTCTTAGGCTCCCCCATCGGGCAAAACAGGAATCCACACCCCAATAAGCAAACAACTAGCCCCAATCCAAAACAACAATTTCCTATCACGATGATCTCCTCTATTAACATTCACCATAAATGCACAAGAAGTTAATTCAGAAACATCCTCTATTTTTGGAGCATTAGGATTACCTCTTTGAAAAGCTTGGCTTGATGTCTCCTCCACCTCCATGATTTGCACATCCTTGCCCTTAGCTACCTTGGGAAGCAAACATTCCCAATGCTTGTGTCTTCATTCTCCACATTTGATGCACTGTAGTCTTGATAAGAATTGTTGAATTCTTGGTTTATTGTTGAAACTGGATTGATGACCCCCTTGAATGTTTAATCCTTGGACCTGAATCTTGATCCTTATTTGTATACCTTCTCAAGGTTGATTTTATATCTTTCAAAGAGCCTAATGAAGTCAGGGATATCCAGAGTATTAATTTATTTATGGTTGTTATGGTAGTGATTTATTTATTCTCTACTATTGGAAAATTGGATAGTTATTAAATTTTAGTGATGTGACTTATAATGTTTCAGCTTAAAAGAGTTAAACTGAGATGTTCTCGTATTGTAAGTGTTGCTAGAAAAATAGAAATATCATTATGCCATTAAAAAATTACTAATTTATATGTTTCTTGTGGCAGCTATTTAGTTGAACAAATTTGGTAATGAACAGCATCATATATATTTTTATGGTTTGAGAAAAATCAGAATTTGATTTTTAAATTAAAAAAATACAGATCTTTGCACTTTACATGACTCGTTATCTGAAGGTGCCCACACTCGCTAAGCCTAACCAAGGGAAGATGATTTGGCCGAATCAAGGAACTGTCTTAACGTCTGATGATGATGACTCCTATACACTGTATTAGAGGATATCATGAAAAACAAATAACCATTGCAAAAATCTGAAATTGTTTTCTTTGGTTATTATTTCAATGTGAACATATTATAACCATTCATTTTATAAGAAAAACTTGTATCCTCTGTATCAAAAAAGTGCACACAATGTGTTAGAAGAATTGGAATATGATGTTCCATAATAAATCTTCAGCTTCTGGCTCATGCATACCTTGTACAAGAATTTAAAGCTTTTGTATCAATATTATAGGAAACAAAACAACATGGCTGCTATAGTTTTCTTCTATTGTCATTTATCTATTTTATGAATACTATGTTTTCCTAGAATTGAACTCTCATGTTTGGCTATGTGTAATTTGAGACTGCTAAGGTGAATTGGTTGAGTTAATTTGGTTGCAGCTAAACTAGAAGGATATGGATATGATTCCAAGTTTAGTTGTTTTGATATTTGTATTGCACTGTGAATGCGTAGTGTATATTAAGAGATGTCAATCATCGTATTGGCACTCTCTTCCTACTAGATCCTTGGGCCGCTATTTGCATTACATAATTTTGTATGTTATACTTTATTTTTTAATGTAAAGGGAATATTGTCTAAGTTGTTCTAAATGCAAGTTAAATTGGAAAAAAATTTCAGCCTTGCACTTCAGGCACCATTTTGGGGGCTTCAAGTATTATCTCTTGCTCCCTAGAACAGGGTGTTAAGCTTCATTTGCTTTACTGCTGCAATGTTGTTCGCCAAAAGGACAGCAGATGAAATCAGTTAAAACCAGTAAGATAAAAGGCTGGTAACCCGTTACAGAATTCAACCCCATATTCTACATTATTACCAGAGTAAGAAAGCAACTTTAATTAAATATCTTGCATTATGCAAATTGTTTATTTTCTTTTCCCCCCCTTTTGAAAGTTAATTTAAAAGGCAACCTTCTGTAACAATTGTCTTCTCAGAAGTAAAACAATCGTTCACAAAAGTCCTTAATTGATGTCATTTTCAGACAAGAAAACATCAATGCAAGAAATAAATTTAAAGTTCTGTAAAACACAAAAGAAAGGGTAAATTTACTTTTGTAAAACCTGCTGCATCACATTTCTTGGTTGAGGCAAACGCACTTGAAGAATAACCTGCCTCTCTTACAGCTGTTCTGAACTTAAGATGCTCTAACAAATAATTGGTGCACCTACAAAGAAGTGAAACTTTCAATTAAGACATAGAGCAATTGGGTCGTTGTGATTACGAGTTAGACATCTGATTGTTGAGGTGTTAATGACAGTATCTTTATCTTTTACCTAAACCGTATTTGAATCAGATATTTCATATTAAAATATTAGAACATACAAACTATGAATTGCTAGTTCTCAATAAATTATTCATGATGTCATCAAGGTCATCATGATTTGCAAATATTACACTGCAACAACTAATTTCATCACCTATTCGTTACCCCAATGATCCATTAACACAGCTAAAAGTACAGTTATAGAAGGTTACTAAAAATGCAACGGCAAAAAAAGGTCAAGAATTTGGGATCTATGTAGTTCATCAGGGATGACCTCATGCTGCATGCTCCATAAGGTGATTTGCCAGGTAGATTATTTGCTATTTGACGTTGTGAAGTAGGGTTCTTACTCTTTGTAATTTACATTTCAGATGTTGTGCAGATTCAGGCCAAAACAGGATTTTGACAACTTTTACCACAAAGGTTGAACAATAGTAGGGGGCGGGGTTGCTTGCAACTGGTGATAACCGGTTTCATAATTATTTATAACCGGTTCAACCAGTCACCAAATAAACCTTTGCTAACATTTAAAATCATGATGTTGCAACCAAAAAGTAACGTCATCACTTTTATCAGTGAAACAGCTTTCAAAGAGAGAGGGCAAAACATTTGATAAGCTTTTGCAGAGCATGGATTCTTTCTGCCACAACTCTAGCACCATTTTCACTGTCACCCACTCTGCAACAAAGCATTTCTTAATCATCATTCAGAAGAATATGAAGCCACAGAGCACATTACTGTTTTTACCTTTGCTTACAATTTTTTCTCTTTGGTTTCTTGCTTTGCTTTCTAATTTATTCTTGGATCTAAATTATTCTTCCATTTCTAGCAATAATGCTCTTGGATAACGAGTTTAAGCTTCCATTTTGTAGCTCTCCTTGGACAATTTTCGTTTTTTAATAGGGTATGAATCAATAAGAATAAAAAATTGATCTGGTTTTATTAAATTTAGAAAGATATAGATAATAATTTGACCAATCACATATGTTTTAACTTGATTCCTTCATTTGTCCATTCATTCGTTCATGCTTGAGCCGTAAATGCATTGCACATTATCTATGTTTGGCAGCATCACACCGGCAGCGAAGGAAGGCTTGCTTCTTGGTTGCATCCATAGATAGATAGACAGACAGACAGGGTTGGCCCTAGTTTTGGCTTTGTTGAATAACTAATACAGGCCCTGTTGAATAAAAATAACTGATACAGGCTCTGTGGCTTTCTCAATTGGCATAATTAGCATGATCTGCTGACTTGATAAAAATCTTTTGTTTACATGCTATACAATGCTTCATTTGTTTAAAAGAACAAGGTTTTTTTTTTTTTTTAATCAGCTGGAGTTACTACCCGTTATATTACCGGTTATCACCGGTTGCAAGCACCCCCACCCCCTATTGTTCAACATTCCCTTTTTACCTACCATCCTTCCGTATTATAGAGCTCTGACATCGACGAACTCAGTTTTGACTGTTTTTATAAATTTGTAATGTGTCACTGCTGCATTTAATCTAACTATAATGAATATAGCACTACATAAAATAAAAGATGGTATTGATCTGCTGTGTACCGCAATTTAAAGTCTATCAATGACATGAAACGTTTTGTCCTTATATGCAACTATGCTGAAACCAAAACTAAACATATTTAATTATATCAACTTAGACCCTTTTGGACCCATTACATCCTATCAGTTTAAAAATTACTTTTTACAGAATTTTTTCATAATTTAGCATTGCCCACTAGAATCGAACTTGTGACTTGAGGTTTCCATGTCAAGATTCATGCCGCTAAACTAACACCTCATTGTACCAAACCTAGGTGTAAAAAAGGAGGGCTGGTGTTTAGTTGGGCAGAGAACTTGAAACACCTACCATTTGCTACAAATGAGTTCCTTTCTATAAAAACCCTAATGCTAGCAAGCAGTGATTGAAAAGTCAAAAAAAATGCTCTTTTCAGCAACCTGGAACAAAATTTAGTGGCTTGATAACTGGAAAAAATAGGAAGATTTCATCAATAAAAAATCTTGAAAAATATTCAAATTTTTATTATCAATTTCATTCAGACATGTAAGAGAGCTCTTGAAATATAAGGCAAAAAAAAGAATGAAAAACAAAACTCATGATCATAGCAATAACAGTATCTAACTATGTAAATCCTTGACTACTGGATACCCTTCAGGGCTATGGCATGTCAGATGTTGGAATAGAAATGGTGAACAGTTATCTAGCAGCTCCTATCTTCTCCCTGTCAAATCCCATAGTATAAAAAGATGTATAGAAAATTAGAAACTAGATTGTAGGAGAATCTTATGTTTTTAGACCACATATTGAGTCTACTTTTCTAAACTTTGGCTTTTGCATTCAAGTTTAAACTAAACAATAAATAATATGCAAATAGAGGACAGAATATGCCAGTTGTGCCTACTACAAGGTGAAAAATAAGTAACATATATTATAAAATATCCCTAAATAAATTTCTTCAAAAGAAAATGGTAAGTTTTGGTCAAGCTTTGTATAAATTATTCAAACTACCAATCTTGGAAACAGATATTTACATTGAAGAAATATTCAAAATAGCTAAATATTAAACACATTCGTTGTACTCAAACTTACTCCTACCAAGGTAGTTTAATTTCTCACCAATCCTAAGCAAATGAATGCAACAATTTCAATACGTATATAAACAATCTACTCTTCGAACAGCTTATAATTTAACATTAAGCCATTACTTAGACGTTCTTTCTTTTGTCTTCTTTAACAACCCTAACCCGAACGGTGTTCACTATTTCCTAATGGTCAACTTTGCTACGTACAGCTAATAACCTGTGTTCACCAAATAAAACATAGCACCTTCTTAAAGCAGTGATAAAATGTACAGTGACTAAAACAAATTAAAATCATCCTTAAGAATTAGTAAATTACTACTTGAGTGAATCACATCATGCCCTCGATGTGGAACACCAAAAGCTCTAAGTCCTTTGCATCTAACTGGTCTCCTACCACATCCACTTTGGCTCATTGTTTAACAGTTGATGCTAGCTACCATAGAAACTTGCAGTTGAATTTCAAAGTTAATATTAACATACCTGGCTAGTCAAAGTGTATGACCGTATCCCAACACAGCTTAGCTTTTACTAAAAGTAAAACTTTACACGTTAATATAATAATTTCAATAGCCTAAAGTTAACCATCACTAATGTTGTGCGATAACACAATGACTAGAAATTCACGACTTTCATGTATAATTATGGTATGGATAATTCATAAAAGTCACATAGTATTATAATTCCTTGGGAAACATGTTAAAGTTTGCATTTCAGCCCCTTTAAAAAAATGTCAACCTGACAAAAGCATGCGACTATGCAATTACCATGAATTAGCCATGTAATTTTCACTTCACAGACCATGGTGTTCCCAATGAAGCTATCAACTGGCCAAAACATTGTTATTTGATTTTTAGACAAAAAACATTGCCAAAAAAACAGTGAATTTTCTAAGCCACCTTTATTATGAAAAAATGGATAAAAAAGTTACCAAGCAGCAACTTTTCCGGATTAGCCAAAATATGATGCATGAAAGCAGAAGGGCATAGTTGCTATGAGAAATGAGCAAAGGCTTGCTAGATCATTCCTTGAAAGTAATATGTACCTGATTGTGGTGTCAAAGAGCAAGCATTTCCACATCACCTTGGACATGTGGATAAATAAGGAAACCCAACGAAATACCCAAAAGAAGATTCAGAAAAACGTGGATGGCTCCTTGGAATATAAGCACATTAAGAGAAAAAAGTACCTAAATTATGGATTTAATGAAGAGGATTAGAGTTAACATAGCTTGTTTATAAGAAACTAAGTGAAAAGAAGAAAAAGCAAAGGACATTGATAAAAGTTACAATTTTTTCTACTGCAGAAGGCCAAATAACTTCAAAAATAGAGTAGAGATAACGCTTGATGTCATTGATCAACAGATAAAGGGCAAAGTGGTAGAAATTAATATCTTATGTGTATATGCACCTCAAGTTGGTTTGGATGACAATATTAAAACCTTTTGGCATTCTTTGGATGGTTAATGCAAAATATTCCTTACTAAGAAAGCATACTTATTGGAAAACTTCAATAGGCACACTGGAGCCAAAAGGATAGGATATGAGAGGATTCATGAATGAAATAAATTTGGAGAAAGAAATGAGATGGGCTAAGCAATTCTTCAGTTTGCATGGCCTACATCCTTACAACATCAAATACTACTTTTAAGAAACATGATGTAAACACTTTGTAACCTTAAAAAAGAACCAAGACAATTTTGGAAAATGTTAAGAGGTAAAGCTTCTTTAAACTTTAAAATTTCCTTCTCTGAAGTCATTTCATTTTATAGAAATTTATTGTCTTATAAACATGAAGATTGGCTCAACTTAAATCCACATCACAAGTTGCAATTATTGAAGGATTTTATAACCTTGATAAATTAGCTACAGGCAAAGCTTTAGATGTTGATGGTTTACATGTTGAGCTGTTAAAATGGGGCAGATTAAATATCCATAAAGATTTTTTTTTTCTTTTTTTGAGGTTAAGGTAATATGCCAGGAACAACGCTTCCACACTAGCATGTGTGAGTAGGGTACTGATGCCAAGCTTTGAACCGAGTAACTTCAGGTGCAAGGCAAAGTGAGCTAACCAACTGGCCAACAGCCCAGGCTCATAAAAAAATTTACAAGATGTTGAATGATGTATTGTTTTGGGTCTTAATCATAGATGGTTGGTCAGCAAAGCAGTCATCTTCCACAAAAACCGAGACAGCCTGATTTAAACAATTATAGAATGATTGTAATCATCAACATATTTGCAAAGTTGTTAGGCACTATCATTAAAAGTAGGCTTAGTAATGGAGTTGAACATAACAATTTGAGAGTTATGGCACAAACAAATTTCAAAACAAATCATTCTACAATTGATCAGTTAGTTGCTCTCACTAATTTCATAGGTTTTGTTAAAATAACCAATAGAAAACTTTTTACTCATTTTGTGGACTTTTCAAAAGTTTTTTATTCTGTCATTAGGAAAAAGCTTTGGCAGCAATTAATTCATACTGGCATTCCTCAATATCTAATTAAAGCCATTTAGAAGCTTTACCAAAATGTTATTATTGAAATCCAAGATGATGACCTAAATGAGACTACATACTTTTTCAGCAATGTTAAAGTAAAGCAAGGTTGCCCCCAATCTCCAACTCTATTTGTAATTTTCATTGATTCCCTCCAAATTTAGCTTATACAGCTCATCAGATAAATGCATTTAAAGTTGCTAATCATCTTATTAATCTTTTATTGTATGTTGATGATGATACTTTGCTCTGAACTTCAAAAAGAGGCATGCATAAGTTGCTTCAAAGCTTAACATATTTTTGTGATTCCTTAGGCATGAAAGTAAATGCTTATAAAACCAAAATGATGATTTGGGATACACAAAGAATAGAATTCAATTTCATGGTAGACAACCATGAAATAAAAGAGGCTTAATACCACTAGATGCTTGGGGCTCCTCTATGGTAATACTTTTAGGTGGGATGCTTGCATCAAAGACCACTTCACTGATAATAGCTTTCTATATTTTTAAGAACAAATACAAAGCCTTAAACATTTGGGAAAGGAATATTAAAAAGCAAAATTTTCAATCATACTACTATATTGTATGGTTGTCCAGTTTTGGATCCAGGTCTATCTGAGAAATGCTGGAACAATATTGAAAGAGTACAAAAATTATTTTTGTTAGATGAGTTGAAAGTCAAGCCCCAAGACACCTTGCACATGTTGCTTTTACAAGCTGATTCATTACCTTTGAAAGCTGAGGCTCCTTGCCAATTTATTGCCTACTGTCAAAAACTCAAAAACCTTAATGCCATTAATTTTTCAAAGACAGCTCTAAAAGACTCCACAGAGAAAAAGTTATTTCCTCGAGGTTTAGATTGCATCCCTTTTGATGAGGTAGAGTTCTTTAATGGCTTTGCTAGCCAAAAAAAACAAAAACAAAACCTCAGACATGTCAGAGGTAACCAGTTAATAGGTGAAGCAATTCACTCTCAGCCTTTAAGACTATGATCTGTGATAAGAAAACTCACATTGTGTTCTCATCAACTAAGAACAGAATCCGGAAGATGGGAAAACACTCCATAAAAAGAACACACATGCAGACTCTATATCTTTAATCACCTTGAAGATGAACAACATATTATTCTTGATTGCCTCTCTCATGAATCCTTCATTTTCATGATTTCTTTTGATTGATTCTAATGGTATTTGAAGTTCATGATTAGATTAATGAATATTACGAATACTTTGATCCTTGATTAAGTAGAATTTGAAAAAAAATTTAATAGACCTAAAGCTTTTGAGATGATCTTTACAGGTTCTTGCAAGATTTGAAGGATTTTCATGTGAAATGATGAAGCTATGGTTTTAATGATTCTTGATTTTAAAGTTTGCATTAATTGCATAATGTTCTATCAGATCTGAGATCAAATTCAAAATATTTCTTACTATAACTATACTTCTACCATTCTTTTCGTTCAGGGTTTCATGTATCTTTGTTGAATTAGTATTTAAAAGATCATTTCAAGATCAGATTCTTTAAAGATGTTTGGATATTTATTTCTGGTTGATTTAAAGTTCAACCAGGTCAATAGGCAGTTATCTCTCAATCGCAAAGAAAGGTAGTGTGATTCAAATCAATCCTTTCTAGATCAAATTCAAGCTTTCTTTCCCGCACCAGACATCATCTTTAATGACATCCATCACAACTTCCTCCTTTACCACTAGAGCAATCACAACAAAATAAACTTTCAATTCATCATCATCCAGTTCTTCCTCTCATGATAATTATCACAACCTTCTTCAACGATGCCCTCTTCAACAATTATTGTGACCTTGCAACCTACTAGCGACAAGAGTACTAGTCATTGCAACTTCAATTTAAATCATTATGGCCTAAGTGATAAATCAAAGTCTTCCCTGTGATCGACTAAGGACCCCAATTTTCAAATTTTGCTCCTCGAGGATCAAAGGACCCAGCTACAATACAACAATGATAAGGCTAAGATAATAATAATTATCATCATCATGACCATGAAAATTTAATTCAGTATAAGTAACAGATTTCTTAAGAGGATATTCTTTAACAGAAATAAATATCCTATAAGAGCCAGTTACAGAAGTTGTAGAAAAAGGTATTATATCTCAAAGGAAAGACGGAAATTCGATTTCCTTTACACAGTATGAGCCAATAAGTTCGTTCACGTGTGTATTTTGCTTCAAAATTGTTCTAGATGTCCATAAATATTTGTGAGAAATCAGATTTCGTAGGATTCTTCCATGTTCAAAAACTGGAAATTCAAGAAAATCTCCCGTGTTCAGGAAGGTGATACTAGCTACAGTAAATCCAGTGCTGTCAACACAGGTAAAAGCTTATTTTCCAATAGCTTACCTATTTGCAAAGATATATATTTTGAAATAGTAAACTCTGAAACTCTGCATGTACAAATCCATCGAACGACAGATATCAAAACGAATAATTGCAACCAGTTATAAGCTGCTCAGAAACTTAGTATTGGAATTGTTGGTGAATATCCGGGGACTTCAAATAAAGTTAACTCAGAGCAATTTTGAACCTAGCAAACATAGTCCCTAGCTCAGGCAGCAGGTATACAGCGCAGGAAAGACCCAATTCCAGGGCATTCTACACAGTGAACTTAAATCAAACTATTCGCACGCTACATAACATTGAATACCGGAAATACATTAAGAAACACTGCATGTTTTTTGATAAAATGCTTGTACAAAAGCAGCAATAATCCGACGGTTGTAAAAACAATATAAAAGTAAAATGCAAACTAAACAGAGGAAAGCAGAAACAGACCGAGGAGATAATACGAAATAAAAGCTTTGAAACCCAGAATTAGAGACATGCGAGCAGCCAGAACGAAGAAACCGAATCAACGATGAGACTGACCGACTACCTGGTAATCGCTGCAATCCTGAAAACCCTGGAACGAGACGAGAAGGAATCCCCTCGGCAATTAAAATCATGTAATGAAAAAGAGGCTGCAGAAAATGCCCACGCCAAACGAGGTCCTCGTGCTCTTGCTCTTGCTCGGCAGTCAGGAATAGCAACCTTGCGCTTGCACTTGCAGCTGTGTCAGTATTCACGTCCCTGTTTAGTGATGATGAATAATCACGACAACGCGGCCGCGACCAGAATTGTGGGCAGGGCATAAAGGCACGAGATTTTTCATGAGTTTGGACAGGGACTATACCTTTGGTTTTTCCATTCGTTTTTTTGTCTTAATAGCGATTTACAGTAACACAATCTATGTAATTGACGGTGCCGCTGACTAGCGGGTGATCAGTAACAGAACACATCAATCACTAACTGATACAATGAATAATGCTGTACTGTAGTGGATCATCAACTTTGCCAGTTATTCTGGAATCTGCTTGGCAAGATTCCATTTCTTGGCGCCCACGTTTCAGGGAAAATCACAAACGCGGAGTGCCATTTCTGCTGTGTCTTTTTCAACGACTACAAACAGTCCAAATTAGCATTCACATGTCTTTTCTCTCTCCCATCTTCCTTCGTTCTGGAATGAAACGGACATTAACATACAAAAGCATTAGCATTTCCAAATGTCCAATCCCAAGCAGACATTTCCTTGCGTTTGGCTCGGCTTGCCTTGGCTTGGCTTGGCTACAAGGGCACTTGAAGGAATCTGCAACCAACTGCAAAACTCAGCTATCTGCTCTCCTCTACTCTTAATTTATCAGCTTCGCTTTGCTTCCGTGCCAAGTCAGCACCCAGCAGCCAGGGAGTAGTAACTGCTGACCCATTCTCCATCTAATTTGCTATTCTTGGTTACGACTGTGATCGATTGATTCAATGTAATATGGTTAGACTGCTGGCAGTCATTGTGAAAAGGGGCAGCTGCTGCCGGGCATGTGTTTATTTCAAATTCCAAATTAGATTATATTGGGGTGGGTTGAGAATTATGTATGGGTAACTTATCTACCGAGCTAGGCTTGTGAAAGGCACGGTAGGCCACACTGGTAAGAGAACTGTTTTCCAAGGTAGGCATTAAGGTGGACAATAAAATTTTTAATGATGGCATTAAGAAGCCACCCAGACTAACCTTCACATATCTATGTCGACTTTAACCAGTTGCCCTTATTGCTATTTAAGGTACTCTTTCATACGTTTCTTTTATTTTTCTACCTTAAGCAATCTACATTTTTCTTTGATCAATTTTTTATTCTCCTTATGCATCATGATAAGGTCCTTGTTTGCTTTATTTAGCATGGCTTCCATTAAGGATGCATCCAAGATGGTCTTTTCCTTCTTCATCTTCACATGTTGTTGTTTAGCCTTAAGTTGCTCAAAGGCCTCATACCTAGTGAGGCTTAGTTGATGAAGAGATGAGCCAAACAAGAAGGTGCTTAGTTATGAAACTTTAGCTATCAATTGTTGATTCAATGAAGTAGCTTCTTGAAATTATGTTTCTACATGATGAGGTTGCCTCTTGTCTCTATGAGTGCTAACTGGGTTGATGCAATGTCTCTTGGGATGTTAAAGACATCAAGAATTGATGGATCAGTGCCCACTGGTCTTTTCAACACTTCCTCATATTGGGCCACACATGTTCCCCTTAATCTAATTCCTACAAACATTTGGATATTTGTCGTAGCAGCAGAATTTAGAATCAATGCTTTGAGAATCTTTAGCGATTCACCTACTCTATCTACTATCACCTTTGTAGTAGTTTCTTGTCCCTTATGTGGCATGATCACCATTGGGGCTCCATCTCCCTTTTTTAACATTATGAAGAAGGATGCAACATTGCCTGAGATTTCTAGCATTTGTTTGGATGGTGGGGATATTGTAACTCTACCTATGGAAGGGTTCACTTGGATGGTGGCTTGGCTTCATGTTGTTGAAAAGAGGTTGGATATATTATCATACTGCCAAATAACTACTTAAGCAACTTTATTAAGCTAGATCATAGCAAGACGATAATCTTCCAAACCTCTGGCTTAATGAGATGCCCTTGATTCTTCTATTCTTACTTCAACACCTAATGTTTTCTTAACTAGCAAGGGGGGTACTTCTTCTTAAAGCCTTAACAATAGTTTCTCTTTCATCACCTCTTACCATGTTGTTGTTGTAGCTTTGTGGAGAACATCATTGCAGTAGTGGGTAATTCCTTCTCTTTTGCATAATTATTTTAACGATATATGAAAAGGGAAGTATATTCCTGTTCTCCTCATTTTCCTTGAAGCATTTCTCAATTTCTAGAAAGATAAGTTGTGGCATTTTAACTAAGAATTTTCTAATAATTGTAACATAGGCCCTAGTAGAGAAGGATGTCACCTTGTTGGGTCATACCATGGGGTTTAAGCAATATGTAATGATCTTAAAGTAAATTGTCTTTGCCTAGGTGAGTACAACATACTCCTTTTAATCAACTACATAGCATCTCTGTATCCATTTCTTTTTTCTCCTAACATATGAATATGTTGATACTTCTATCAATTTGGTTTCCACATTTGAAATTGCCAATGCTTTGGTGATGGCTTTTACCAAGTAGAAGATGCTAATGTCCTTATTTTAACCATCATATCTCCTTTGTGATTATTCTAGAATAGATGCATCTTTCCTAATTATCAATCTCTATTGATTAAGATGGTGGACCATAATGGATATGCCTATAACTACTCTCGAACCTCTTGGAGTTGGAGTGCAAACTCCAAGAAGGATCCAAAACTTGGTTCTTGAAGTACTAAACTTTAGATCTCCTTTGTTCTTATTATTTCATTATAGGCTTTAGTGAGGGTTACTTTAAGAGTCAACCCATGCTTGAATGTCTCATCCTACCTTAACTACCCTATCTTTATTATAGGAATGTGCTTGACAAATTCTACCTCAGGTTTCTCTCTGATGGGGCATGTTGCATGCATGGCTTTAGGCTCTTCTACCTACTCTTGTCTGCATTCTCATCTTCCATATGATCACTTTTTCTTTCTTTGAAACAAACCACATACTTATGAGACTCTCTTGGTATTTTAATCACTATCTCTAAGTATTTTAATCCTTTATCAACTTTGGAATTATCTTGATTTCAAAAACTTTTAACACTAATACCCCAATGTGATCATGGTCTAACATCTTTGAGGTCCTAAGATAGTTGTTCTATATTAATCCCATGCTATTTTAACCATTTATTAATAGTAACTACCATAGAAGCTTGAAATCTAGGGGTTTTGAAAGATTTTAAATCGTAAATCTATGGGTCCCACGATGCAAAGTTCAACTTTGGAAGCTCATAGATTTTTGAATGAATAAATGTAGAGGTCTAGTGCTCAAGATATTACAATTCGAAGGCTTGGACTCTCAAGAATGACAAAAACTTCCTTATGTAAATGAGTGAAATGTGAGAAATTGGCTAAGGGATGATGCATATATATAATTTTTATGGCTTATGTTGATACTAATGTGTCGATGGGGCTATGTCAACTAAGCCCCCTACATGGATGCAAGAACATTGATGGGACTATTAAAAGGTTGAGTGAGAGCTGTAAGAAGGATCTTTAGCCATAAAAAACATGCATATAGTTTGGATGTAGCCAATTGAAGAGTTAATAGATGTTTGAAGCTTGGAATCATGAAGAATTGGAGTTTTTGTGAGGTTATGGCTTAAAATAAAGAAAAAATGGACAAATGATGATGTCGATTAATGAAACAAATAGTGATTTAATGTTTTTGGACCTATTGGTTCATGTCCTAGATCACCAAGAGTTATATATGTGGGTCCTCCTTAAAGCAGGTACCTACTCAAAATGCTCTTGTATAACCATCTCATAAAGTATCCATGGGCACTTTGGAGTTTAAATGTTGAATAAGTTAATGGTCCAATAATCCATAAAATTGTTGTTATTGGAAGTCTATCCTATACTAAACAAAACTATTAGATCCTTAATTCCAAGTAGCAATGAGGTGAAATGGAATGAAAAGAATTGTAGATATTAAGATGTGAGGTACCTTACCATTTCTATAATAAGTTCTTGTGTCAAGTATGGTTTAAATGACCATCATACCTATTTGTTCAGGTTCTAAATCAAGTTCATACCTTTGCTAGTAACATTGCATTACATCACCCTGGGCCCACTACCATGAGGCTACCCACAACTATATGAAAATACCATTAATTCTTAAAGACAACTAGGAAGCATACATTAGATCCATACTATAATTAATTAATTATAAGCATTTATTTTAGGACTCTTGACCATTGGATAGAGGGATTTCTTCAAGCATTAGTCACATGTCTTTTTAGCCCCATAGCCAATGGTAATCCCATCAATGGTGCACCTTTAGACATAGGTCATATGTCTTTCTAGTCACATGATGAAACTAGTCTAAGGAAAGTTTGGATTCTTGGAAGTAGTCTACATTTAGGCATTGGTTACACATCTTTCAAGTGGTATTTCAATAATGCTTTAATGTATATTAATTAATTACTTACTTTGTCATTATTACCAGAGGACTACCTTCAGGCATGGATCACATGTCTTTCTAGTATCATGGTAATTAATGAAGAAGATGCTTTCACCAAAATTAAAACATGAGTAATGGCATAATCATGTGAACTTGAGACCCATAGAGGAATTCCAAAGAATCAACAAATCCTCTTGCTTTCACACCCTTTTTCAATCCCTCTTGGTCTTGTTCCCTTTCTTCAAGGCATAATGATCATGAGTTAATTTTAGTTTCATATGATAAGAACCACAGTGCTTTCATGATAAGGATATCTTATTTATAGGAATTGGTGGGGTGGATCCTATGGTTTCACTACATTGAAACAATTTTTTATCTCACATTTTGATAGTAAAAGACATAATTCAAACAACAAAGTTGACCTCTCCACATAAGTGATAACTTTTATTAACAAAAATGTGCAAAATTACTTAAAGAAACAAAAAATTTATAAGAAATAAAAAACATGGGAAGAATTAGAAAATACCAAATAATAGGAAAATATGTAAGAAATTATGAAATTATAACAAAATGTAAAAAAGGTCATAAACAACAAGATGAAAATGTACTCAGCTCGACTCAAAAGATCTCCTTCGTGATTGAGTTTTGAAGAAGAGATATGAAAGATGGATTGTATGGTAGCAAGGTTAGGAGTGGTTAAGGCATTGGCTCCATAGGATTCTATAAATGGCTTAACTTATTAGATGTTAACAAAGATAAGCTTTTGTGGATCATTAGGATGATATATTTACATGGTGCTAGATTTGAATGTAGAATGTATGACGTAAGATCCTTCCTAGAATGTTTGGAAGTTAGGATATTATGGCACATGGGTGGGATTCTAGTAGATAACCATGTTTCTTGGTTGGAATTCTACATGTTTAATCCTAATGTCATGATTTTATTTGGTGTAGGCATTGTATACCTCATTTAGCATGAATGCTATCCTACAATTTTCATGTAGCACATTAAGGTTCATAAGGCATTCTTTCTATGCTACACTAATGTCAAGGTTAAGCTCACAAGTAATATTTAGTGTACATAGCTCTATTTGAATTGAAGTTTTGATAACTTGTTGTATACTAATTCATATAGGAAGTAGCCTATGGAAAGTTTCTAGGTGAAGTGATAGATCCATAAGATATCGTTGAGTTTTATGCTCTAGTCTTTTTTATGTTTGTTAATTGTCCTAGCAAGAATTCATGTAATCTCCTTACTAGTTACTTTAACTTGATCATTGACTTAGGGATGGTAAGTTGGAGTAAGTGTTTACTCCACCTCTAAGCATCTCACTAGTTTTTTAAAGGTAGTGCTTGAAAAATGGGTATCATTATTAGAAATAATTGTTTGTGGCAAACCAAACCTACTTACCACCTATTGTTGAAAGAATCTTGCATCTATTGCTGTAGTACAATGTCCTAGTTAGTGTAGTAGTCCACAACCACTATGATGTACATCTTACAATTTAAAGAAGGGTAAATGGAACCCCTGAATGAATGCCTAGAAAATCAAAAGGCTCCAATGGTTGTATCCACCACTGTAATGTTTTAAACTATGTTAATACCTCATCATCTTGTTGATAATGCTTACAGGACTTTGTGAATTAATGCACATCATGAAAGAGAGTTAGTTAAAAGTATCTAGTCATGAAAATTTGATTATCATTCTTTTGCCCATGTAGTGTTCACTACATGGTCCTTCATGTGCATCTTAGAGAACTCTAAGTTGGGTCCCTCAAGAACACACCATCACACCAACTCATTAGCATAGATTTTGTAGAGGTTTTTCTCAATTTCCATGAAATGTTAAACCTAATTTAGGAATTATTAAGTCCTTTTCCTATCCCATTTAGAAGGGACCTTCTACTTCTTCTTCAAGTATGTGAGGTAGTAAGTGAACCAAAAAGTATTCATTGCTAAGGATAATACATTAGCCTCATCAAATAAGGCTCATTAAAGAACTGATTGGATAAATGTTGACCTTTTGGTATGTCAAAACTTTAAGGAAAATGGAGAATGTAGAATGTGTGTGTGATTGTTTTTGCAAGGCCATAAACAAGAACTTCACAAATAGATATGAGAATTCAAGGAAATGAGAACTACGTCAAGATGTCAAAATGAAGACTACATGGACAAGATGAGAGCACAAATGAAAAAGAAGTCTATAAATCAAGTGAAGATGCTCTAAAGACTGCTAAGAAGCCCAAGGGTCATAAAAATGCTTCATATCTCAGATTGCTTATGGAAAGTAGACATTTGGTAGAAACAACAAGCATTTATCTTTCACTATAGACATCTATGGTAAGATGTCTCATAGTAGATGTCTACAATTTTAGGCAAACATCTCTCTTGCATTGAGGGATCTCTCAGATAGACCTCTAAACTTTGAAGTAGATGCCTATACTAGTTATTTGGTAGTTGTTGCTCAAATTTTGAAGAGTTTTCAGAAACTCTAAGGCTATAAGACAATGTCAAAATCTTGGGAATTATGCAAGAACTATTCACACAAAGTTTTATCATTAGTAATTCTAAGCAATTTTATTTTTTCTTTTTACTGTAACACCATTTTCTTGATTGTGATTATATTGAGCTTCAAGTACATGGATTTGTAAATTTGGTTACACTCTTTTCTTGTTCTTCTCCTTCTTTCTTGTAGCCTTGTGGTGTTAATGTGCTTCTTGTGAGAAGATATCCTTATTGAGCTTGTTGGGATCCTACAGGATTGAGTGCTGTTGTAGCATCAAAACACTTTGATGTAGAGCTTAATTTTGTAAAGATTATGGGATCATCTAAACCACATTTTGAGCTTATCAAGACCTTGTGAGGTTAAGTGGTTTTGCAATTATGAAACACTCCAAAGCAAAGCTCAAAGCTTGTATAGGTTACGGTGCCCTTCAAACCACATTTTGAAGAAACAAAGTCTAGAGCTGTGCATGGATTCTACCCTCCAAGTGTCAACATACCCTAGTTGGGAAACCACATAAAATTGGTATGTTTTTGTGGTTGGAGAAATTTTATTTGGAAAACTTATTCAACCAACATTTTGAAGAAACAAAGTCTAGAGGTGTGCATAGATTCTACCCTTTAAGTGTTGACATACCCTAGGTGGGGAACCATGTAAAATTGGTGTGTTTTTGTGGCTAAAGCAATTTTATTTGGGGAAGTTACTTAACCCACCTTATAAGTTCTCAATGCTCAATAAAGGCTCTTCATTATCCTTATTATCCCATCTTAGTCTAAACACATGATATGTAATGATAGTTTGAGACCTCTTCTTATCTATTGTTGTAATGTTGAACTATTATAAGATCACTAATGATCAAATGATTTAAGAATTCATAATTGGCTTGTTCATCGAGAACTAGATTATGTTGTGATCTATTTGCAAAAAGATAGGATATCCAAGCACACAATGCCTAAACTTATCAAGGGCATACATCATTATCATCAATTCTTTTGTTGTTCTAGTGTAATTCAACTATGTACTAGTGATACTTTTGCTCATGAAATATATGTACTATGAACATTTTTGATAATCTATTTACATGAGAATACCCCTAACATCTAATTGAATGCACATGTTATAATGTGATATTACTTGGGCTAGTGAGGTGATTATAGAATTTGAGTTTCTACAAACCTTTGTTTGAGAAGTTCAAATGCCTTCTCACAATCTACTATCTAGTTGAAGGATGCATCCTTCTTGGTAATGGTTTGGAAATTTTGAAAAAAATTTCAATGAAGTTTTGATAATTAACTTGTGTGATCAAGGAATAACCTCACATCTTTTATTATTTGGTGTCTCTATGTGATTTCTTGAATAATATTAATCTTTTCTAGGTTAACATTAGTGTCTTTTTATGAAATTCTATGCTTTAATATGATGCTCTCTTGGACCATGAGGTGGCTTTTTGCTAGTTTAATTTTAAATTTTTTCCCTACATATCTTTTTAACACCTATTCTAATAGGTCCAATTCTTATTAAAAGTTATAGCCATAGGTGAAGAAGTCATTTCCAGACTTCAATACCATTCCCTATATGCTTTTGGATGATGTCGAGCACTAGGTATTGGAAAGTAGTAGGTGCATTGCACAAGCCAAAAGACATCTTCTTAGATACAAAATTTTTCCAAGGACCCATGAATATAGTTTTAGCTTGATCCTCCAATGCTATCTGGATTGCTTTATAGCTACTATAACCATCCAGAAAACTATAGTATTGCTAGCTTGCAATTATGTCTAATACTTTATCCACAAATAACAATTAGAATTGCTCCTTAAATGTTGTCATATTTAGAATTATGAAATCAATGTAAATTTACCATTGGTCCCCTTTCTTTGGTACAATCACTAGTCGACTTACCCACTTACTATTTGCAATAGGATAGATAAACCTAACTTTTAAAAGCTTTTCAATTTTCTTCTTTACTACTTGCCTCAATTTTGGTGTCAATCCATGCTATGGTTGATGCTTGGGCTTGATTTTAGGATTAGTGTATATGCAATGTTGGCATATATGTGAATCGATTCTAGTGATTTCATTATAGGATCATGTGAATGCTATGGACCATTTACTTACAACTTTCAATAGCTTATTTTTTATACTTTTATTATCTTTGCATTGATTATTATCAACTTGTCATTTTGAAGGAAACAATGTTCTAGTGATGCTAATAATGTCTTTAGTTTTATTAGTTTTGGCATAGATTCTTCTCAAATTTATAACTCCTTCCAATCGATATCTTCTTCAACTTGCACTTACACTACTTGGAAGAGTTGCAGCTTTATTTCCTTCATCTTGTCTAGCTCCTCTACATATGAGCTAGTGAGTGCTTCTATTAGTTCCATGCATATTGTGGATTTTTAGGTTTCATATGTTGTTAGTCACTAGGTATCTTCATGCTTAGCAACTACTATGTATGGATATTTTGTATACATACTAACTCTTTACATGATCTACATGTTGTGATGGATTTTTATCTAATCACCCAGATTTTCTACATGTAGTTATATTTTTTGTTATTGTACGTGATGCCTGAAATTTTTTCTTTTCCATCTACACATGTTCATTTTCCTTGGAAATTTCTAAGGATAGGTTCCTAATTCTTATCTTGGTATCAATAGTGTATAATTGCCCTTTTCATGATGATAGAAAAGTTCCATTTATAATTATCCATATGGATCATAAGGAAGTTATTAGGATACAACCACTCACTGATGGTGATTATAATGTACTTCACTAATCCTAAGGGAATGGTGATTGACTAATCAACAAGCTCCAATTACATGTTATACTTTTTAAGTGATGGGATATTTCAAGCTTTGTAAACTTTTTAAAATATCAAATTCATCCTGTAACTTGAGTCTAGTAGAGCTTTACCTAGCACATTCCTTGCGATCTGCAAGTAAATGAGGGCACTTCTAGGATTTTTTTTTCCTTGGAAGGTTTCTTACTTTAATCCATTTGGTCACAACATGGGTTAACATTACAGTTTGTAGATGGTTATTTTGGATTAGAGATGGTTATTATGCAACATGGGATGGTGTAGGTATCAATTCCACAATCATAAATGCTTGTGAAGGTTTAGGTGATTTGGCAAGTCTAAAAAATAGGTACTTCTAGGTCTTGCACTTGAAATTACTAGAGTCATTATCCACCTATATGTTTATAGCTTGAGTAGCATTCTGCTATTCATGCTATGGAAAGATTTCACCTTGCATGAGTTGAGTAGGTGATAAAGGGTTATGACCTTATGGATTAAAGTGTAGGTGAGGATGAGAAGCATATAAGGAAGATTTGATCCATGGAGTGACAAGTTTTTGGTACTATAGAATAATGAGCATGAGTATGGATCATAGAGCCACTTGGCAACATAAGTTGTTGGACACAATAACTATAAAGATCAAGCATCCTATAAGGGTATTGTTGCCTTGTTGTTGACATTCATCATGATTATGGATTTTACCACTATTGATAATGCTCTTCAAGTTGATGTAGAGTTCTATTTGGATAGTATTGTTATTGATTATAGGGCTTCTTGTAGTTTCCTTGAGGATAAGGTAACCTCCTTGGCAGTTGCTTTTTGAAAAATTTCATATTTAAGACATAAGAAATACGCTCTTGAAGATGTGACATGGTAAGAAAATAACCCTTAGGATGTTCATATTAGTAGATGTCATAACCATGATCATTTAAATTTGAGTTTGCAAACTTTTCAACTACAAATGCATTTCTCTTTTGTTGGTAGTAGTTCTTTCTTATGTCCTTTTTCTTTCTTCTGTTCTTATCTTTGGCTCTAAGTTGATCCACTTTTTCCTTCATGATTTTCAATGTTATTTAAAACTTGTCATCAATCAAGTTCCACATCTTGTCAACCTTGTCAAAAATTTTAATAACTAATTTCTAGCTTGGCAAGTTTTTTTCCTTATATCAGCTCTCCTAATGGTGCCTCATTTTCCAATTTACAAAGATAAATCTCCTTTTTATGGAGAGAAGGATCTTTATTGTACTATTTAACACTTTCTCATTTTTTATGTTCTCCTTCCTATTTTGCTACCTAGTCAATTAGTTGATGGAATTGATGAACCCTCATTTTTAAAAGTCTTCATTGGGCATAGATCCCAAGAGTCTCTCTAGTTTTATTTCTTAGCCAATCTATGATGTGCCTTAATTACTTTTTTTGAGAAATTCCATGGCTTGAGCATCTATGTAGAAGATAATAGTATCTATCCAAGGCTACATTAAGGGATTTGTGATTATCCTTGTCTCTATTCTTGAATCTACTTTCTCTAGTTGGACACTCTAGAGTATGCTTGATATTTATCATTGAATAGGTCCAACATCATATTGCATTGCCTAATAGATTCTTATTCCAAGATTGATACCAAATTTTAGCATCATTGATAAGTATTCTATGGAATAGTTTTAACTTTTGCCATTTGTTCTCAATGTTTTGCAAGATAAAAACATCATGGAAGACTTGCAAATGATGTTGTGGATCTACATTGTAATCTCTCTCAAACTTAGAAATATTGTTCCTATCTAGCCATTTGATTTAGCTATCTCTTTAATGCTTGGTAGGAATGTAGACTGTCTCCTTAACATTAATTATACTACAAGTAGCAAGCAAGGATTCATTATAATCATCTTTGTCTTGATTGTCTCTATTATAAGCATGCTTCATTCTAGGGTGCCTACTATGTCTTCTTTCAACGCTATGCCTTACTTCTTAATCCTGTATACTATCTTTTCCTCTATCTCCATGATGGTATACTTGATCATCTCTACTAGGTTGTTTGCAATTACATCTTCTTTCTTATTTACATTGATCCTTGTTAGAGCTTAATGATGATGAAGATGAAGATGATGGAGAACTAGGAGGGTTGTGCTAGCTTGCTCTCCTTTTATAACCCCTTTGGTCATCTATACTTAGCCTATTGGAAGACCTAGACTTGCAAGTCTCCCTTATGTTGGATCTTATTCTTTCTTTTCCTTGATTATTAGCCATGACTAAATTTAACCATGGATTTTTCACATCATCTGCATCAAGGGTTAGAGGATTTTAGTGATGCGATCTACCAAATTGATAATTAATAGTCTTCTTCCTGGATTGTGATGTTAATGGAATGGTGGCTTCATGGCATGCCTGCATGAAATGATCCTTTCACATTTGGGCTTTAGTGGGTTGATTGGGCTTGGACATCTTGTCAACCATCTTGTGGTTACTAATTATTACTTCCAATTCCACTTTCATCAATGTTGCAATGAGCATTAATGAAACTAAGTGGTAAGGTGGTAACACAACATTACCTTCTAGGTTCCTCCATCATAAATGATTATCCTATATGAAAATAAAAGTAAAATTTAGATAATAGAGATTTGGATGTTGGTAGATAACTTTAAGTTACTGGGGCACATCATCCCTATTCTTTACTATCTTGTTGCATCCTCTTGTAAAGTTATCAGTAGGTGCGAAATCAACCTTATGGGAAGAAAACACTTCTAATTACTTTAGTGTGCTTAAATAAAATAATATTATCTCTATGAGATAAATCATTAAGCTCTAACAGTGATCCTTGTATGATTCTAGCTATCTAAATGTCTAGTAGTAGTCCTCAACAATGATACAAATGATAAGAGGTAGAATAGACCCTATGCCCAACCATGTAGATCATAAGCATTCATGCGCAACCTCATCAAATTACCTACACTAGACTAGTTTGGGTATCTAGATAGCTAGACAATTGATCGTTGATCATTATATTCCTAATCACTCTTATGTGGCCTAGTACATATAATTAAGTGTGATTGAGACATATGATGTTAATGTATGGTGGACATATTGAAATAATATTAAAGTATTAGAGTATAACAATTTAATATAACAAATTTAATGTGTGATAAAGTAAATCTCAAACTAGTGCAAGGTGATTAGTGTTCATTTCTAGCTTGTTGTATATGTCTTGAACTCATACATTGACTATTGGGATTACCAAGCATTATGCTGCTGGGTGAACAAAGTGATAGCACTAATGCAATTACTAAGTGAATACATGTTTACACTTGAAACTGGGTATGCTTATTTTATCAATCATAAATATGCATCAAAAGGTGAATATATGGTAAGTGCATTAAGAAATTAAATTTTAATTAAGAAAATCATTAAACTATGCCAAGTACTACAATGAAGGTAAATAAACCTTGATCTTATTACTATCATGAAAATGCATTCAAGTACAAAATCATTTGAATAAGATTTTAGACAATTTACTTAGTTCATGCTATGAGCATTCAATGAAAACTTTTAACTTTCATAAACATAAACTATAAGAGCCTTGCTACAATATGATTCAAATAGTATCAGAAATGTAGTTGGTGCGCACATTTATATAGGCATTTATTATTTCTATGTTAATGCTGATGCCTCAACATAGCTATCCCTACATCAATGTTAATGTGTCAATGTAATCAATCAAACTATGAATCATTAATTGCATAGCATGCCTTGTATTTTATTGAAAATTATCCATTTTATTACTTATGTAAAATATTAAATTTTCATTCCCATTACAATTAGATTGATATCCCTTTCAATTCATAAGTCTTCTTTGATAGTTGTCTACAAATGATAGAACAAAAATGGTATTTTTCTTAGATATTAAATCACCCAAAGCAAGGGAATAGTGATTGAAAGGGATAACCCTTGAGTTGGATTAATTCATTTAACATAGATTATGATGCAATAAATAAACAAAGTATGAGTGTTGTTTGTATTTGTTTGTTATTTTCTTATTGCTTAAAAGAAGAAATATAGTAGCTAAAAATAAACGACTTTATAAATTTAAATGATCTAAAAATAAGATCCTAATAACATAGTATGTTGGTTGAGCTATTGAATTTACCTAATGATACAAGGATGCATCCAAATATTCATATCTAACTACATTTCTTCTCCTTTATAGTGTATAGAAACTATCATGAGTGACTCTAACACAAAAAGATATCTACAAGTGACTCTATCACAAGAAGCTAGAGACTTTTAAGTAGTCTCTCAAAATATATTTGCTTAAAGTGGAGTATGTTTGGTAGAGATGTTAAATTGTCAAAAAGAAAAAGAACATTTTGATCAGCTCCAAATATAATATCGAGATCCAACCAAATGTATGAGTTTTTTTCTATCTTACTTGGCTAACAATATTGCATGTTTTTGTTATAAGTGACAAAATGCACAACAACTTCCTAGCAAGATGTCTAATATAAAAAAGCATCAACATGTTGAGTTCCAAATTAAAATTTATTTGTAGTGCATCTTAAGGTCAAATACTATCATTGTTGTTGATGAACAATTAGTAAGATAAGTGTGACATCACACCTCCAATATCATATGCTTTCATATGGTATCATAGATGTAATATATTTGAGCTTAGTAATGCCTATAAATACTAGCTAACCATCATACTTTATGCATCTTTTGGTTTACATAATAACTAGACTATTTTAGTTTCATTATGTGAATTTAGTGTTAGTTTTTGAGTGCCCACAGTATGGTCCAAAGTGATTATATGACATATTTATTCCAATGACATGTACCTAGATACATTTCATGGCTTTAAATAAAGATTGAGATCATTTCTAATTATTACAACATATCACTTAGCATAGATTGTTACTTTTAATTGTCATTTATTTTTCTAATGTTATTCCACTAATTTTGAGCATAACATGTAATCATTTGGTAATCTAGTATTAACATCACTTGGTTCACTCAATAGCAAGTTGCTTGATAACTTTAGTGATAGTTATACCAACCCAAGATGTGTATGACAACCCAAGATAAGATGTTTATTACCATTAGACTAGTTCAACATTTATTTGCATTGTTTCTTAGTTAATAGATTTAATATTCGATTTACGATGTTTTACTTTAGTATTACTAAATCACATCAATATCATCACATCATATACCTCACTCTATCATACACTTTGATCATTACTAATTTTAGGGGAAAGATAACAATAAATAATCATAGCATTAACTTTGTAAAGGATATATTGTTCCATCCACAGATTACAATTAGGTTGCATGCAATACTTGTATGATTTGTTTGATTGGATGTTAGAAACACTTTTTGATGAGTGATAAGTAGTCCCAATACCCAATGATAGAAACCATGAGCATACACAAGTGCCTGATTGTAATCTATGAACTAGACTAGTTGGTGACTAGATAGCTAAGCATTCACTCGTAGGTCATTGTTTTTTCAATTGTACTCATGTGGGCATTAATGCATATGATTAACTACAATTAAGGCATATGATTTTGATGTTACTAAGGCCATATTTAAATATTATTAAAATACAAAAATTAAGTCTAAGGTAAGCTAATGTAGAAATTATTGCTAAGCTATCCTAGGTGATAAGTATGCATTCCTAGTTTGCTGTACAAATCTTGAACTCTTGTAGTCACCACTAGATTATCAAGTGATTACTGCTAGATGAACCAAGTAAGATCATTACTAGGATTACTATACAATACGTGTCACGCTCAAAGCTAGTAGTACCTATGTTACCATAACTATCATGTGATAAAACATAAATAATTACCTAGGTACATGTAAAGAAAAAGAATAATGAAATTAAAGTGTAATTAAATAAAGCATTAAACTAAGACAAGTGCCAAAATAAAGGTAAATTGATCGTGATCTTATTTTCATTCTTGAAAATATGTCCATGTACATCATTATCATCATCGTCCTACTCTTGTTCCAACGAAATGGGATCAACTATAGTATCTAGATACACAAACACTTGACTAAGATTTTAGTCAGTCAATTTTAATTTATGCTATGAGTATTTAGTAACAAATTTTAACTTCTACAAAAATAAACTGCAAGAGCTTCGCTATGAATGTGATCAAAATGGTGCTATAAATGTGGTTGGTATGTGCATTTATTACTTGATGCATTAATGTAGTTGACCCTACATTAATGTTGATGCATCAATGTTACTATATTAATGGAATTAATTGAAGACTATTTATCATACCTTCATGACTAACTAAAACCTCTTCCTTGAGTTAACAATAATTGAGATAAATATTATTTCCAAAATGTGGGAGTAACTATACTAATTAGTTGATTGATTGACTTAAGTGTCATATTACAAAAGTTATTTGAGTGCTTTACAACTTGAAAAATGACAAAATTTGGATACATTATTCTTTCAAAAATTTTGTGTAGATATTTTTAAAAAGTACTAAGGCATATGTTATATGTTATGCTTGGTGGTAGTAATTCTTGTGATGGCTATTGATGGCTTAGTTGGGGTCGTAGTTGCCTTGTTTTTATTGCTTTAAGCTTGAATGTATTAATTATTACATTTATCTTCTCCTCCTTTATCTTGAGATTATAGATGGTCCACACTAGTTTCCCTAGATTTTGTATTTTATGTACTTTATAAATACTTGATAGAGTGGGAAACATTTCATGAACTTTGACAAACTAGGTAGTAAAATATTTACATTTAGTGTTGACCAACTTCATTATTTCTTTTAGCTCCATATAGTCAAACATCTTTTTAGTGAAGCACTCTGCAATATCTCTCTAATTTATGTATTTGGCCTTAAGGGCTTCAAACTTTGTTGGTGATTTGTAACTTTTGGTGCATCTTCCAATGAAGCTTTTGTTTATTCTCATACAATATGTATAAGTTGACCACTTGTTTTTCCAACTTTGAATGGGTTTGACTAGTAATTAACATTGTTAGATTGGCATAAAATAAGTTAGTAAGATCCTTGTATTTCACCATTTTCCTAATTTTCAACTTCATTTTGATCTCTACTTAATTTTAAACATTGAGTTCATCAAAGATGGATTGTTCAGTATTCTCTTGGAGTTGCTTGAGAGCTTGATGGACCTTTGTCTTAGCTAATGAAATCTCTTTTTGCATGTCCACCTATTTTATGTAATGATTTTTGATCTTTTTATATTTTAGAGCTTTATTTTTGTAGGAAGTAATCTCGATGGCTAACTTTTACTGGATGGCCTAACTTTCTCCATGGAGAGATTTCTATATTGTATTACCAACCTACACATGTTTATGTTAAGCTTAACTAATTACTCTTAGATGTGCTTAAGGTATTTTTCCATTTGTTCCTTTTTTTTTTACCTTTAGTAACCTTTTATTTTCCTTAGCTACTTCTAGTTTTTCTTGTACACTATGGCAAAGTTCTTGTTTATTTTATTGAACATTGCTTTTGTTAAGGACATATCTAAGATGACATTATTCTTTTCCATATTTACCTTCTATTGTTTGGTCTTTAGTTATTCCAATTACTCATCTCTGCTAAGGCTTGGTTAGTGGATAGTTAGATCTAATAATTGGGCTTAGAGCTTTACAAATTTCTTCATTAATCATTGATTGATTGATTTTGCCTTTTGAAGTTATATTTTTTAATTATAAGCTTGTCCCTTATTTCAATGAGTGTAGATTGAGTAGCTATGATATCTTTGGAAATGTTGAGAACATCTTGAATTGATTTCTTAGATCCCACTAGTCTCTCTAACATCTCTTTGTGCTGGGTGAATACATCTCCTTTGATCCAGTTCTTGCAAACATCTAGATGTCTTCCATGATATTGAAGTTTAAAGGTGGTACTGTAAGAACTTTAAAAGCTTCTTTAATTTGATTGATGACCATCTTCATAGCTATCTCCTACCATTTGTATTGCATGATTAATACTATAGCTCCATCCTCCTCCTTGAACATCATGAAGAAAGTTGTAGCATTACTTGAAATTTATGCCATTTGTTCAACAAGTAGGGACATTGCAACTTCTCCTATGGTAGGGTTCACTTGGACGGTGGCATGATATATCATCTTGCTACAAGTTAACTGTTCATGCAACTTTATTGAGATGAATTATAGCAAGATGGTAATCTCCAAAACCTTCAATAGGTACTTAATGTGATATTGTCTATTCTCTAGTCCTTATTCTTGCACATGATATCTTCTCAGCTAGTCTTGTGTTAAATGGTGAAGGTGGAACCTCCACTTAAAGTCTTAGTGATGGCTTCACTTTCATCATTTTTTGCCATGATGCTTTTAGCGCTTTTAAAAGAACATTATTAATGTAATGGTTAATTTCTTCTTTTTTTCATAATTTTTGGATGAGACATGAAAATAAGAGTGTCTTCCTACATTTTTAATTCTCTTTAAAGCACTTTTCTATCTCTAGGAAGATGAGTATTAGTGCTACTTTGGACTACTACTTTTTCTTTATCATTTTCTTGGCAACAAGAAATCAATCATGGCTAAAACATCTATTTAGCACCAATGTTGATCTTCTCCTCATGATGAAAATCACAAGGATAAGGGTTCTTTCAAAACTTAAGTTTAGGTATTTTCTGGTCTCTAGAAACACCAAGGCCTAGATACCTTCAAATGAAGTTAGTGGTTATAAAGAAATTGTGTGTTTTGGGTTAACATAAGCTCTAAAAGTCACAATATTACATTTAGATGGTTATAACAACTAGTTGTACATTTAGTGAAACGATTCAACCTCTTTTTACTTTATTTAGTAGGTGAGAAATTCCAAGCTATATTAGAGCTACGTAATCTATATAATCTTGATCATGTGCTACTTATACTAGTTCTTATTTCACCTAATACTTAAGTGCAATTTGACAAATCTATTACCAACCATTCCTAAAGGAAAATTCTACAAGGCATACTATTAAATAGAGCAAGATTCAATGGATTTCAAAATTATGATAGTAAAATTACATAAAATATTAAGCACTAAGATGAGCTATTGTTAACATGAGTAAATACTTTGAAAAATAAAGTTGTTTAAGTTAATTAACAATATTAAAAATTGCTAAACCCTAGACTCAAACAAGGAATTTATCAATTCCAAGAAAAGAATGGTTAAGTACACATGATCTAACTACTAGATAAGAAATATTGATAAAGTAGATAAAATAAAAATGACTCATTGAATATGAGCTAATGATTTGACTCAAATTGAACTTTAAAGGATCATTATACAAGACTTAGTTTTTCCCAGCTTCCCTCTTCTAGGAATCTCTAAAACAAATCTACCCTAGGCTTTTTATAGTAGGCTCTAGTAGTTATAATCATTACAAAAGATTAAAAGCTACAATTTCCTCATGTTCTATCCACATATATATAAAGCATTAGATGACTGTTTAGCTTCTAAACAAATTATTTGCATCCTATGAACCCAAAATTCTTTCATCAATAATTAGTATGTTAATTTTCCATGATTAAGGAGGATTTTGATGGCTTGATTCATTGGAGCTAGTTCTGAGCTATTGAGCCCCTCGAGCATATCTTCAGTGGCTAATCTTCCTAGATTTGATTCTATTATGGAGTTGGTTAATTTTGTTGGTGTAGCGCTTACATTTGAATAGGCCTTTTCCAAATCTAAATTCTTTCTAGTAGTTTCACTCATGATTCTAGTAACTACCATCATCATCATATCTAGAAAGCATTATATGTATTGTGTTAGTTCTTCCCTTTTTGCTCTAGCTAGATCATCTAGGTCTTAGCCTCTTCTCTACATATCTACAAAGATAGCTTCTTTCCTCTTTATCTCCCTAATTTCTTCTTGAGTTTCTTGTACCCATTCTCTATTGTAATTAACCTTAGTAATTACATCTCTAAAATTTGGTTGAACTAGGTACGCATAATTTTGGGCCTTTCCTTTTTCAGCTTGCTCTAATTAAGAGCTGGTGATAGCCAATCTCTCCTTCATTCAAGCTACTTCATGGTCTTTATTTTTCAGCAATGATTCCTTGATGGTTATCATTGCTTTCAGCTATTCACTATCTTCCTTTAAGTTTTTCATTTCCTCTTGTAGCTTGGATGTCTCTTATTTTTTCTGCAATAAAAATTCTTTTAGTTTAGCTTTTTGATCATCATTTATTTGTTTGATATCCTTGACCAAAGTAGCTATGGTGTCTGATATATTTTCATGTGACATTGCTAGCTTTTACTTCCCTATTTGTGGGTCATCTTTCTTGTGTTGGAAGATGATGATGGCTTCTATCTTTGGCTTGGTGGGAAGCTTCTAGCTCAATATGATAATACCCTCTTTCTCGTTAATCTTGAATGATCATGCTACTAATTTCATTAAATATATCGAAGGGAAATTTAAAATAGTAAGGATAGATGATGAGATTTCTCCCTCCTTTTATTGCTACTATTGCTATTGTAGCTCCATCAATTTTTAATTTTCAAGTAGTTGTTGCTATTGTTGCTCTTTTAACTTTTATTCTTGTGGCTATTACTGTAATTGTTATTGCTATTACTTCTTCTTAGCCTTTGCTTGTTCAACTCCAGCCTTCCTCACGACTTTTACTCTAGCATATTCAGCCCCATTGAGGGGAAACTTATCATTGGTCATGACATTCTCTAGCTCTAGTAGTTTCCAAGAAAAATAATTCTCTTCCATTATATCTTGATGCTTCTCTGAGAACTCTCTTGCTAAAGGGTGGTCTTTATCCTCCATCCATCTACATACTTTAATAATTGGGACATCACAAACTATAGCTAATAACTTTATTAATAGGATCTTTTTTAGCCATGCTAGAGTTTCTTCTTTGACTTGATTGACCTCTTTGTTAGTAGCTCAAAAATAGACTAAATCGATATCATCTGGTAGATCAACCTTCTTGTCCTGGTAGTGGAGTATATTTGCTTCTAAGATAGAGAAAATTTACATTTCTTCTTGTATCTCCTGGCCATAGCTCTCAAATAACCTAAATTAATGGATTTTCAAAAGTTAAATTTAAGAAGGAAAACCACCTTGTACTTGTAGTCATGCCTTAGATAGCTCTCCCATAGCTGTAATCCAACTTTTGATGTAGACAAGTATGGAGTCACAATCCTTGGTAGCTTGAAAACCTTTTCTTTAAAACTTGCTATAAGTATCTAGGTGTAACGAGCATGAAGAAAGATAACTCTATGGCATTTTCCCCTTATTTCATTAACAACCTATTGGTCCATCCTTGGTAGGAAAAACTCCTAAAATCAACTTTATTAGGTTGGGGCAAATAGAATTCATTGGAAATTCCAAGAGTTGCACATTGAAGTAGATCCTTTGATAGATAACTAGAAAGAAGTTATAGCAAGAATCCTCTAAACAAGCTCCTCTTTGTGATGCATACTTCACAAAAATTGGAGCCATCCTCTTGGGCAAAGGAACTTCACTCGGTAAGCAGTCTAACAAAAATTAGCTAAGACTTAACTAAACTACTTGCTTGCGAATCTTAGATAGGATATGCTGTAATGCATCATTCATATATTATATAGGAAAGAAATGCCTTTTATTTTCTAAAGCTATATAGGCCTAGACATGGGAATTAATCACAGTATTGACTACATAACTAGAACAAAAATTTAAAGTAGACATAAAAATTCTATGAGGGAAACTGAGCTTTAAAGCTTTAGGGATGGTAATTCTATACCCCTAGGCCTTTTCTAGATTAGCAAGTGGTAGCTTGATGTTGTTCCCTATTTTAGGATGATTCCAAAATTTTCCACTCAACACCTCTTCATTATACAGGTGAGTTTCTATTTTAGTAATATTTAGCTCAATGATATCTTAGAGCTCATATGCTTTTTGAATGTTGATGTTGATAAAGTGCTTAGTGTTACCCCTAAACCATAGCTTATCATTCTTATAAATTATCTTTGCTTTAGATGATTGAGGACATCAATAATTGGATTTACCCTAGGTTTGAAATCAAGCTTATGTAGCCCTATTTTCATGTAAATCTCTCACCATTCCTCCAATGATTCTACAAAATGCAAGCATGATTTCTCCACCAAATCATGATCTTCATTAAAATTAAATAGGTCTACCTCTTCTACTTGTAGCTCTAGGTGTGCTATATCAATTATTTGATAGAGCTGATAGATGTTCAATTTGAACTACTATATGAATTCAGAGGCATTGACATTCTAAAACTTTTGGGGAGCCTCTTAATTCTCATTATGTGACATCTTAACTATTTTCCTAAGGATTCTAAAGCTTGTCTACACTATTTAATGATTGCTCTATCTCTTCTTTTGGATCTGTTTAAGCTGTTAGCTTTGTTTTAGTTTCTAACTCTATTTGTTAATGGTTGTATGTTGGAAATTTTTTTAGACCTTACTTATTAATATTTAGAGATTTATTCTCTAATTTGCTCACTTTGAATAGGATGTTCGATTCAATTTTTGACACATGTTACAAGCATCAATTCTGTTGAGCTACTTTGTTTAATGCTTAAGGGTTTAGGTTTTAATATCGTGACCTATTCTTATCATTGTAGCTTTATTTTAACGCTAATGTCAACTTATAGAGTCCTTTTGAAATATTCTTAAAAAGCTAAATTTAAGCTCCATATATTTGTTTTACAAAGTAGCTAATGTGTAAGAGCCATTCCTATGTTTGCTAGTAGAGTCAAATTTTAGCTTTACAAACGATCTCCTTCTTTTAGGCTAATGTGGCGAAGTGTTTCTTGAGCTATCTTGTAGAACCAGATTCTTGCTCTACAAATTGTATTATATGTTTTAGCCTTTTACTTAGTATTTTAAGCTAGATTAAAAATTTAGTGAGCATGTGCATAAATTTAATTGTATTCTTTCATGGTCCTGAGATTTGGTTTGTAGAATAAAACTATTTTTATGCTTTACAAGCTTGCTCCATAAAAGGATTTGACGTGGTAGAGTGGCTATGTGGTTACTTTGTAGAACCAGTTCATAGAACCACTTTTTGCTTCTACAAGCTGTCTGAAATGACAAAGTGTTTCTTGAGCTTACGTGGCTTGTAGAACCATTTTAAGCTCACTTATTGATGGGATGTGATATCAAATAAGAGGCGACTCTCCCCTGTTTCTCATTCTAGGCCCAGACCATAGTGAAACTCTGGCAGTTTTACCTCTCTAGAAATAGAATAATTTCCATGTGCCTACAGTAGGAACTCCAAAGTGAACGGATCTTTATTCGAGCAAATATTGTACCTGAACACAAGTTTGTGTATGGAAATAAAGACGAACTTCTTGGATAAACCTTGCAGTACATGGAATAGGCTAAATAGGACTTTATTTATTATTTATCTTTTAAATGCTTTATTAGTTAATTAAATCTCTGGCTAGAAGTAGCGAAGCTCTAGACACTCCCTTCATTTCCCAATCCTGGCTAGAAGTAGCGAAGCTCTGGCAGATTGATCACTCCAGAGTTAGAATTTTTCCCATGTGCCCGCAGTAGGAGTCCTAGAGTGAACGGCTCTTTATTCGAGCAGCTTGTAACCTGAACCCAAGTTGTGTACGGCAATAAAGACGAACTTGATTCAATAAACCTTGCAGTACATGGTTTTATTGTTGTTTATTTACTGCTTTCCTAGTGCGCACAAGTACGACTTGATTACGAGCGTCTACGGACGTGTACGGCTAGTCAAGGAATCGGCTGCTTGTCGCAACGCATGAGTACGACTTGATTACGAGCATTGGCTGCTTGGTAACCCAGTAGCGTATTCCAGGATTCTGCGCTTGGTAATCCCAGTGGTAGTCCAATGTGTACGGCTAGTCAAGGAATCGGCTACTCATTGCTAGGCTAGAACGTGTGATAAGTACGACTTAGTTACGAGCACCCACGGGTGTGTACGGCTAGCTAAGGAATCGGCTGCTTATCACACTTAAGCTAAATAGGTGCCTCAGTACGACCACTTCGAGCACTTGCGTTACGTGTGGTGATCCCAGTAACGATTAGCGTTTGGTAAGCCACAGTTGCATAGTTCAGGGTGTGTCCGGTAAGTGGGAACGGATGCTGACGCTAGTTAATTTAGACTTAGGACATTAGTTAGAGTTAGCTTAGTTTCTCAACCCTTTCCTCTGATAGCATAGAAGATAAACCGAAAAATACCAAAAAAATCACATACCTCAGACTTGCTTAACCATACACCGTGACACTTACAAGCAAGCCTGGGAAGACAACGAACGATTAACCCCAAGTGTTTCTTGTGGTGTTAAGGCATTTAGTCTGCGGAGTTCGACCGGATCGCGCGTGCACGCTTGTATTGTATGGTTGAGTGTAGGGGTACCTCGCGACTCATCAGTTAAAGTTAGTGAATTAGTCTCTTCATCCTTCACCTTATTAGCATAGGAGATAAAATAGAAAATATATAAAAATCACATACCTCAGACTTACTTAACCATACAACCGTGACAAATACAAGTAAGTCTAGGAAGATAACAAACGATTAACCTTAAGTGTTCCATGAGGCATGTAGGCACTTAGTCTACAGAGTTTGACTAGATTGCGTGTCTAACGCTTGTATTCATATGGTTGAGTGTAGGGGTACCTTGCCACTCATCATTGGTGCTGTTGCCGGGGACGAAGTGTTTGTGCGCTAAGTCGAACATAGGAAATTATCCACGTTGTTGGGAGCTTAAACAAACCCTTAGGGTTAATTAAATAAAAAATTATATAATGGTTAATAGCACACCAAATTAAATCAAGATGTCTTCTTCTCATAAGCACATTTCACCACCTAGGGATCATACAAGAAACAGTCGGCAGTCTAACACACATAACCGTGAACCGCCAGTTCCTCAACAACATCGGGTAGTGTATACTCATCACGATGAGTATATACCCTATTTCACTTTTATCCTCCATCAGGATGAACAGCTGTGATGGAGGGACTTGCAAGGTAACATAGTGTTACCTCCAAATCGTTTAGTCCCAAACATGCTCCTCTGTGCTCTTGCACAGATTGGCATGACACAGCTATATGCTAAATATGTTGTAGGTGATTTCAACATAAGGGATTATCATCCCATAGAAGCACAACGTTTAAGGGACTCACGAAAGAAGAGCCACCATACACTGTTGAAGGGCAAAGGGATCCCACACATCCTAAGTGAAATTGGAGATGGTGAACCACTCATAACGGGTTCTCCATCAAATGATGTTCCCCTTCCTAACGATGGTGAGGAGGTGAGGTATTAGAACCTGTGCTCTACGATACACAACCCTGGTTCTGATCCCCCTGAACACCAACTATTCATTGAGGGAACAACAACACATGACAAGGATGGGCACTTAGATCGTCATCATGATCGGGGCCGTAGTCACAGAAGAGAAGGTGAGAAACATCGTCATGGAAATGGTTCTCCTTCTTCTTCCCCTTCATCACATCACTCACCCTTTCCTTCCACATCTGGGCACAGCCATAAGGAACATAATGGTGAGGATAAGGGTAGGCAAAATGAGAGACCTCTACGAGAAAGTCAAGAGAGAGGACAAGGCTAGTCAAGAGAATCAAGGCATGAATGAAGGGAAAGTAGGGAACAACGTAGACATCATAGACATCATGAAAGAGATGATCATGAAGAGCCCCTACTTGCAACATGAAGTATGCTAGATATAATGGAGGTAGTGAGAATACCCACAAGGCATGAAAAAGATAGTCGGATTAAAAGATTAGATAAGAATAATATCCCACGCTTTGAAGGAGGATACAACGCTAATCTACAAAATAATTTACAGGCATTCCACGATGTCTGCACCTTGCAAAATATAGAAAATGAGTGGCAAAAACTAAAGTTGTTTCCTAGGACACTCATAAAGGAAGTAGAGAGTTGGTACTCATCCTTAGAGCTAGAAACCATTAGGAGATGGTGTACGATGTTAGAATTGTTCAACGATAAATACCAAACATACTCCAGAGTGTCTAACTTGCGTAAGCAGATCCAAGGATGAAAGCAGGGTAATCACGAACCCTTGGATGCTGCGATGGGCCGATACTATGCATTGCTACATCGTTGCCCAGGCCATGGTTATGCACAACCGGATCAAGTACACCACCTCGTGGATGGGCTAAGACATGAGACTAGGAGAACCCTTGGGACTTATGCCCAAGGGAGACTATCTAAGCTTAGAGCCAATGAGATTCATTGATTGTTGGAGCAAGTAGCCAAAGAAGAAGGGGAGCTATGGAAAAGAGAGAGCGCGGAGGAATATAACCGTGATCCTTCGCTTCGAAAGAAGGAAGTGAAATTTTGTGTTGAGGAGGACGAGTCACCACTCGAAGAGTTGGTGAATAGAAAAACCTTGTTGCTTTAGAAGTTAACAACCGAAGTGTCAACTAAGGTGGATCAATTATGGGATTCCTTAGACTCTAGACTTGAAACTATCCTAGAAATCGTAGAGGAGTCTAAGGTGGAACGAGGTAGTGACTTTGATAAGAAAAAGCGGAGAGATGCAGGCCATGCACATGACAAGGGTAAGGGAAAAATTACTATCTCTGATGAGGTTGTGGATTCTGACATAGACAATGATGGTGGATGTGAGATCTGCCAATATGACCATCCTAAGGGATGTTGTCCAATCATCTCACATCTACAAGAGTCTAGGGTGTATGCACTTAACCCAAGACTTAACAGACAGTAGGCACCCCAAAGGTTACCTTATCCCCAAGGTAACCTGAGATAGTTCCACCAACCGTTAACGTACTATCCAAGTGGAACTCCACCACAACCTATTAGGCAGCATCAGTAGTGACAACACCCACAGTCATGGGGGATGTCACCGCCTAGACAAAAATACCCTTACTAGCAGCCGAACCCATATGGTTATTACGTGTAGTAGCCGGTTTTTCCAAGTGACTCTATGGGTCATGTAACCCTACAACGTCACTACCCAGTTCAATAGTATTTTCAGACTTCCCCTCCTGGAAGGGACACTCCGCATGCATGCCATCCTCCGAATCCACCCACACCTCTTACGCTAGTAGCTCCACCAGCAACCACTCCAACAATGCCAAGGGTATTTCCCACTCAACCGCAGCAATCCAATGTCACGAGGGCTCCCAATCCTCAATTCTCAGTTGGTCCTGATAATATTATGCTGAAAAGACCCTTCTTCAGAACCAAAAATCCAACCAAGCCCTCGCCCTCACAAGCAGGTGAAAATCTCAACACCTCTGTACCAAATAAAGTTTTGGGACCCCCTTCAAACCAAAAAGTGAGGCCAATGCACACAGTTATGTTAACACATACCGTTACCGATTGGATTAAGGTAGGCCACCTTCCTAAGAAATTCTTTGATCCTGGGAGGCCCCTAATTTATCTTCAAGTTGCTAGGAATGAACCTCATAAGGCTCTTCTTGACTCAGGCTCCGGAGTCAGCCTCATTTCACAAGAATTTTATAAAACTTAGAACCTACCTCCACTCAAGAAGAGTAATATTTGCTTAGAGCTGGCTAACCAGTCCATCACCATTCCCTTGGGATAGGTTGAGGACATTGTTACCACCGTGGGTGGTTGGTCATACCCAGCTGATTTCTTGGTGATCCAAATAAACAATGACAAAGGAGACTTCTTGATAATAATGGGAAGGGCATGGCTGAGTACAATAGATGCATGCCTAGGAATCTGCAATCTTTCCCTAGAAATATCCAAGAAAAATACTTTTGGAAAGATTGAGAAGGAGAGAGTTCCATGCATCGCATATAGTGACATAGGGTGCCATTGCGTGTAGAAATCATGGGTGATGCAAAGTTTAACATTGCCTACATGCAATTGGTGTGCACAAGACATTAACATACAAAAGTGCCTATATGCAGTAGCCACATGACAAGAAAACACCTAGTGGCTGATGGGTGATCAAGAGAGCAACTCGATAACATGCATGGAACTGACTGAGGGCATAATTAGTGCTTACATTGAAAGTGTAGATGCACTTGAGCAAGTTCATTGCCAACTTCAAGCCCTTGACTCTGAAAAAATTAACTGGGGGAAGTTGGAGATTCCTGAGGAATTTAAACAAGAGCCCCTAGATTTAAAACCATTACCCACCGATCTGGAATACATGACCCTGCAAAATGGAAAACTGGTAATAATCAACCCAAAGCTTGCTTCCAAGCAAAAAGAGAGTTTGCTAAAGGTGATAAATAAATGGTCAACAACCTTTGCTTGGTCATACCCTGAATTAATTAGAATCAATCCTAGGATATGCTAGCATAGGATTTACACGGACCCCTCCATGAAGCCTCAAAAATAACCGCAAAGGTGATTGAACCCGAAGTTGAAACAAATAGTGAAAGAAGAAATAGAGCAACTTCTCAAGACTGGGTTCATTTATCCCATTGCTGATAGCAAATGGGTTAGTCCTCTAGTAATCGTACCTAAAAAAGAAGGCAAATGGAGGGTATGTATAGACTTTAGGCTATTAAATATGGCAACATTCAAGGATCACTTCCCATTGCCATTTGTTGACCAAGTCTTAGACACTATAGCGGGGCATTGCTACTACAGTTCTCAGTATGGTTATAGTGGGTACAACCAAATACGAATCACACTAGAAGACCAGGTCAAAACAACGTTCACCAGTCCTTGGGGAACGTTTGCATATAAACAAATGCCATTTGGCTTGTGCAATGCCCCTGCCACATTCCAACGATTAGTTCTAAGCATATTTCAATAGAAAATAGGTAACGGAGCAGAAGTCTTTATGGATGACTTCTCCACTTATGGGACAAGCTTTGATCAAGCCCTAGACTAGTTAGAGCAAGTGTTGAAATGATGCGTTGAAACCAACCTAAAGCTCAACTAGCAGAAAAGCCATCTGATGGTTCAAGAGGGCATAGTACTGGGGCATAAATTTTCACAATCAGAAATAGAGGTAGATCCAAAAAAAGTTAAGGTCATCCAAGGAATCACTTGACAACCAGAAATAGTCAAAGACATTTGATCATTCCTTGGACACATTGGCTACTATAGGAGATTTATCGAGAACTTCTCCAAGATTGCCAAACTGTTGGTAGAACTAACGAAAAAAGATGCAGCCTTTGAATGGACCAGGGAATGTGAACGAGCATTCCAAACTCTAAAAAAAGGCTTGTGGAAACCCCTATTCTACAAGCCCCTGACTGGTCTAGGCCATTTCATATAATGACCGATGCATCTAATTATGCCTTAGGAGTCGTACTAACACAGTTAGATGAACAAAAACACCCTTATTACATCCACTGTGTGAGTAAGAGTATTTCCGGTGCATAACTCAACTACATAACTACGGAAAAGGAATTAATGGCTGTAGTGTTTGCACTAGAAAAATTTAGGCACTATGTATTAAGCTACAAAGTATACATTCATATATATCATAGTGCAATTAGGTTCCTTATGAATAAGCCAACGATTATCCCTCATATTATACGTTGGTTGGTAATCCTTTAGGAGTTCAATCTAATGATAGTAGATCAAAAGGGCACCGAGAACGTAGTTGCCAATCATTTATCTCGATTGCACTGGGACAACAAAGAGGATGAATATGCCATATCTGATCATTTTCCTGACAAAACCCTCTTTGCTGGTGTAGTGAATAACCAACCCACAGGAACAACTTGGTATAGTAGCATTCTTACTTATCTCCTTTCCCAACAAACACCATAGGGGTTGGAATTTAGGAAGAAGCAATAGTTTCTTCACAAAACCAAGTACTTCATTGAAATCAAGAGACAACTCTATAAAGTCTGTCCTAACAGCTTGGTTTGATGGTGTGTGCCTGATGAGGATTAATTGAGAGTTCTCCAAGATGCTCATGAGGGACCCTATGGGGGCCACTATGTAGGGAGACAAACGACCATGAAGATCCTACTTGCCGGATACTACTGGCCAACGCTATTTTGGGATGCCCATCAATTTGTCCAATCTTGTGAGCGTTGTCAGCATGATGGTGGTATGACTACTAGGATAGAGGGTCTGCAATAATGGATTCAACCTTTGGAACCCTTCGACATTTGGGGAATAGATTTTATGGGGCCCATTACACCAATGTCCAATGGAAGAGCTTATATCATTATTGCTGTTGACTATTTAACTAAGTGGGTTGAAGCAGCTGTTGTAAAAGACTATACATCGTCTACGGCTGCACGATTTGTAAACAACAAATCGTAAACAGGTTTGGTGTGCCGCGTGCACTCATCTCTGATAATGGAACACATTTTATAGGTGCAACCTTTCACAAATTAATGCAACACTTAGGGGTTGAACATAAGTTGACCACACCTTATCACCCCCAAGCTAATGGCCAAGCCAAGGTCACGAATCGGGAGATTATGAGAATATTAACAAGAACAATTAGCAACTTTAGGTGAGATTGAAGCATAAAACTGAATGATGCTCTTTGGGCATACTGCTCCACTTGGAAACTCCCTACAGGCTACTCTCCCTATGAGTTAGTATACGAAAAATTGCTAAAGCTCCCTATACAAACTGAGCTCTATATACTATCCATGGCATGTGACCTTCACCTTGACCTCGACCTAGCACAAAAACAAAGATTGACAACTCTGAACGTGCTGGACGAGAATAGATTGGTTGCTTTGTCATCAAATGAGTTGCATAAGGCACATAACAAGTAGCATCATGACTTAAGAATTCGAAGGGTTAAGTACCAACCAAGAGATAAGGTCCTTTACTGGAACCCCACGCATGTACCACAACATACGAAATTTCAAACATTGTGGGAAGGACATTATATTATTCATACGACCTTTTCCTTAGGAGCCATGACAATATACAAGCCTGAAAGCCCAGATAAGAGGTTACTGGTCAATGTGTAACAAACAAAACCCTTCCGTGAATCAAGAATAGCCAGTGCAAATTACACCTCTGATAATGGACAACCTCGCTCATTATTTTGGATCTCTCCCTTTCAATTTAGTCAAGGGGGAGATGGCCACCTACGCTAACCATTTGGAACCCTTAGTTCTTTTAAGTTTTTATTTTACACATTTTTTACACATTTTTGTTTTACAAATTTCTTTAACTTTTCTTGTTTTTGTTTTACAACATCATTCATACTTTTGCATTTCTTTGTGTGTGTGTGTGTGTGTTATCCATCTTGTAAGTTTGTCATTTAATAAGTGTTCTTCATGATGGTATGAACTATTTTCCTATTGATTGCTAATGTTTGGTTTTTACCTTTAAGTTATGATGTTGATACTAAGGTATGTTTCTTTTGATATGACAGGCAATGAGTCCACTTCATCCATTCGTCCACAAATCTCTATGGTCTCTCTTAGCTTGGAATTGTACAGTTCCTTTCTAATAAGAACCATCAATGAATCGGTGAGTGGGAATTTCTCAAACTAAGGAAGGACTTAAGGCTTGAAAAGGGTGTAACTTCAAGGGAACTTGATGCATTTGTGTTGGCCATTCTCTTGGGTGCTTGGATGTTTTCTTCTTGAGTTTTCTTACTGTTNCTCGCTTCCCATTCTCTCCTCCTTTGTTTCATCGGAATGGTGGTGGCTCTTGGGTGAAGGCATTCTTATTATTCAAGAGGATGGATTGGCCAAATGCATTGATGCGAAGTCATTGGATGTGGTTTGTTTGAGGCCAGACTTGGAATGGGATCTACTAAGTTACATTAATCATGAAACACACAAGGGGCTATACACCACCTTGTTCTTGAGACTCCATTCCATTTTCTCCTTTCCGTCATTCTTCCTCCATTATTCACCTCATTTCCGGTTGTATCAGTAGTTCATATTTTGGTTGACACATTGTTTTCTTTTTGGTAAATTATTGCAGTTAAGACTTTAACTCTTGTTCCAAATGACATTCCTAGAGCCTATGGACTCTTTGAATGTGGGTTTGTCAGGGCATTAAGGGCATGAGCCTGCTTTGGGGAGGACCCACTGGCATTCCTACTTGATGCATCCATTAAATTCTTTTCCTTAACATTTTTGCAATCCATTCTTTTTTGTTCATTGCCATCTTGACATCCATTTCATCGACGTTATAGTTGTCTCTTTTTCTCCATCTTTCTTGTTCCTTTTTCTTTTCCTCCATTCCATCGCTACTAGAGGTTTGCTCTTAGTCATGGGGATCCTGGTCCAATTTTTTTGATTTTCTCCTAACCCTTACACCTTTGGTAGTCATCATTAATATATCTCTAGATTCGTATCAGCCATACCACAACCCAGCCAATGGACCTTTTACTGAAGTAAGGTATCAATTACATGATGATTCATTTACCCTTGCTAATATAAGATTGTGTTGTGTGTGCAGATGGCAATCATGCAACAACGGATTGGATCTAGAGGGAACACTTGGAATGGATCGGTGCTGAAGTCGCTATGCAAGGAATGAGATTGATGACGCACTTACGGATGGACAACAAAAGGTGCAATCTTGGCATTGGCAGCAACATATTTCTTTTCTTTTCTCTCTTCTTTCTTAGCTACCAAATGAGGCTTGATGTCAAATGTATAAGGTGTTCACTCTTGTTGTCATGAACACCAGTTTTGTTTTGTCTTGTAATGATGATCCGTTCACATGTCATCCCATTCACCATTAGTTCCATTTAAGTCAATAATCCTATACCTTCATAATATTTTGTAAGGAACTCGAGGAAGAGTTTTCATTCAGTCATAGGGATATGATGGGACACGATATCGCATGGGCCGTGATATCACGTCATCCCCTGTGATATCGTGGTGCGTCACCAAGTCTATAAATAAGAGGTGGCTCTCCCTTATTTCTCATTCTAGGCCTAGACCGTAGTGAAACTCTGGCAGTTTTACCTCTCCAGAGATAGAATAATTTTCATGTGCCCATAGTAGGAACTCCAAAGTGAACAGATCTTTGTTCGAGCAAATATTGTACCTGAACACAAGTTTGTGTACGGAAATAAAGACGAACTTCTTGGATAAACCTTGCAGTGCATGGAATAGGCTAAATAGGACTTTATTTATTATTTATATTTTAAATGCTTTATTAGTTAATTAAATCTCTCTCAACCCTTCTCCCGTAGTTAAGTGCATTCAGTACGACCGCTTCGAGCACGTGCGTTACGCTTGGTGATCCTAGTATGGACTAGTGTTTGGTAACCAAGGTTGCATTGGTTCAGGGTGTAAATGGTAAGTGGGAACGGATGCTGATGCTAGGTTAATTAAGGCTTAGTTAGTTAGTTAAAGTTAGTGAATTAGTCTCTTCACCCTTCACCTTATTAGCATAGGAGATAAAACAGAAAAGATATAAAAATCACATACCTCAGACTTACTTAACCATACAACCGTGACAAATACAAGTAAGTCTGGGAAGACAATGAATGATTAACCTTAAGTGTTCCATGAGGCGTGTAGGCACTTAGTCTATAGAGTTTGACCGGATCGCACGTGTAATGCTCGTATTTGTATGGTTGAGTGTAGGGATACCTCACCACTCATCACTTATATTTTGGTTCTACAAGCTTACATTATAGATAAGCTGGCATGACTTCATAGAACTATTTTGGAGATTTTGCATAGAACCAAATTTGGGTTCTATGAATCCATTCCATTCAAAGACTGACGTGAAAGAATAATTTTTGAGCTTCTTTGTAGAACCAATTTTTGGTTCTATAAGTTGTGTAGTATTCCTTAACTCCTCAGTCTTCATTTATCTAATCTTTGACATGCTACGTTGGATTAAAAACTTAATAAGCATGTGGAAATTTTAATTGTAATTTCTTCATCAGCCTGATAAAAATTCCATTTAATCTAACATGGCTTATTGAGACTTTTAGCTTTTCCTTATAGAGCCATCTCGTGGAACCATTTCTTAGTTCTACAAAATTGCACCATGAAGTCTAACATGGTGGATCCATTTTCATACTTGTTTGTAGAGCTAAATTGTTGTGTTACAAGTGACATTTTTTCTAAAGTTGACATGTTAGAGTATGTTTAGTTGAGTTGATGTAGCTCATAAAACAATTTTAGCTTTTCTTCATAGAGTTAACTTTTGTCTCTATGGACTGGCATCATATGGAAGATGACATGGCAGAGCTTCTTTAAGATCCGTTCATAGAGTTAAACTTTGAATCTGCAAAATTGACTCTACAAGCTAATTTTGCAATGTATTTTAAAGCTTCTAATATGCCTTTAGCTATTCATAGAACCATTTCGTAGAGCTGCTTTTTGGCTCTAGAAATTTTTTCTACATGACTTCTAATATAGTAGGCCTAATTTTAAGCTTCCTTGTAGAGTAGAGTTATGACCTTATAGACAAGGCCTATGGGCTGATATGGTTGAACTATTTTTAGGCTTTCTTGTAGAAATAAATATTTTGTCTGTGAGTATTACTTTTTACTCTTGGGTTGATGTGGTAGAGCTTATTTCTTGTAGAACTAAAATTAGCTTTTATAAAATCTTTCTACAAAGAAGTTGACATGGTAGAACCAACTTTGTGCTTGTTCATAGAATTGAATTTTAGCTTCATAAATTAGCTCTATGGGCTGACATGATAGAGATGTTCTTGCACCTTCTTGTAGAACAAAATTTTAGCTCTATGAGTGATACTTTTACTTTGAAGCTAATGTGGTAGAGCTTGCTTCGCACCTGCTATGTAGAGCCAAATTTTGGCTCTACGGGTAACACCCTTTTTGACGTGCTAGAACTGAAACGTGTGTTTCTCATAGAGGCATTTCGTAAAAATACTTTTTGGTTGTACAAATTTTTATTGTAAGATAAAGCTTACGTGGTGGAGCCTTTAATGTATTCCTTAATAGAACCATTTTCAACCTTAAGGCCTTCCTACCTTAGTAGAACTCACTTGGTAGAACTATTTTCATGCTTTTTCTAGTAGAACCAATTCTTGGCTCTATTAATGTACTTCTTATGTGACATATGGGATTTATGCACATAAAGCTAATTTTAGTTTTTTCTTATGCTTAAATCTTGCAAAGCTAAGCTGAGCAAAACCATTTTGTGGAGCCATTTTTTAGCTTTATGAGCTTCCTCTATGAGCTAACATGGAAAATGTATTTAATGAATCACCTTTTTGTATTTGGATTGAGCCTCCTTTTTCTAAAACAAGGGTTTTCTTCCTGAGCTTAACTATTTATTCTAATGTCAAACCCATATCAAGATGAAATTGGCCCTTAGATTCTATGATTCCATTCTTGACATGCTCATGTTAACTTGCAAATAGAAAAAACATATGTTTGAGCTAGTTCAAATTGGCATAAGCTTTGTTCGTAATGGCTAACTCAATTAGTCTACATGGTGCTCAATTTAATTTGAAATCCTAACTCTTTGAACTCACTTAAAATTTCATAAGCTTGTGTAATTAATAAATCAAAATATTTTTGGATTGTTTACTTAGCTTTAAAATCTTATATAAAAAAATTTCAATTTGAAGCATTTAATCTATGTGGTATCTCTATTAGAACTTCTTCTAAAAATTTTCTCTTAGGGATTTTCATACCAAAAATATAGTGAATTAAACCTTAGCTAAATTTTACAGCATGATTAAATTTTGAGAAGCCAAGCTTAAGACTTACTCCATTAATGGAAAAAATGTTATAATAATGAGCTTTTGTAGGTGAACTAGAAGTTGGCCACTAAGTGCTACATTGGCCCCTGCTGAAAAGGATGGAACTTTACTTGGCAATATTATTAGATTGAGATAGTACAATATAATTTTAAAATGGATTATTTAAGCTTTGGTGATATCATTGTACTACTTCTCATCTACCCATAGGATCATTGCATCCACTTATTTTTACTTGCTTGATTTGATTGGGTGAACCCCCTTGGAACTTGTACTCCTATATCTGAAAGTTCTAGGCCATCTGTAATGGCTTCCACTAAGTAGGAGATGGTAATTTTGTTAACTTTGATAGGTACATCTCACTAGCTATTATTCCAAAAGAGATGCATATTTCTTAAGTATCATTCTTCATTTCTTGAAATGGTGGATCATAAAGAAGATGCTTGCAATAGATCATGAGTCTCTTGGATTGCAAACTCTAAGAAGGATTTGAAACATGGCTCTTATAATATAGAACTTTAGATTTACATGGTTCTTATCTTCTTTAGGTATCCCTCTGTAAGGGTTGTGGATGTTTTGGTGTGTTCAAAACATTAAGTAAAATGGAGTCAAAGGTTATTTCCATGGTTGTTTGATTGTTGTGGTTGTAGGATAACTAAGATGAGAACATTGATGACAAGGAATGAAATGTTTAGAGCTCAAAGCAGGAGGCCATCCACATGGAATTTAACAAACATGCAAAAACATGGACAAGAACCAGATTTTTCTCAAGAAAAGTTGTCATCATCAAATCAAAGGAATGAAGAATTCATCATGCAAAGGATGATGAAGAAAGATGTCTTTGAGAAATAGTAGACATCTTGGTAGAATTGGAGTGAACATAGACAAAGAAAGCTTCAAGAAATAGTAGATGTCTTTCATCAGGTGGAGACGTTTTCCACTAGGCAAAGATGTCTTCACAGAATGCATGGAAATTTTAGAAAGACATCTTCCATTAGACAAAGATGTATTTCTAGAATGGAGATTTCAAAAATAAGTCTTCCCATAATTTAAGAAAAATATAAAAAGACGTCTTTGGCACGAAGAAGACATCTTCCATGACCATTAGTGACCACTAGCTAGTCATTATATGAGTTCCATTATGGATTTGAAAACATGGCAGCTATAAGATGACATTGTATGCATTAGAAAATGTGCAAGCTTGTGTATAATCATTATCTAATCATTTTTCTATCATTGTATTCATTGTTTCTCTTCATTGTATCATCATTTTTTCATTGTAAAGTGTGTTGTACCTCAAAGTAGAAGGATAAGCAAACTAAGTTTCATTTATCCCTTGTTGATGAGCCGTGATATCGCGTACACGATATTGCATCCGCCACCCGATATCGCATACGTGATATCGCGTCCTACCTCATCTTCTATAAATAAGAGGTGGCACCCTTTGTTCCAAAATAGTTAGACTTAGAACCTTAGCCAAACTCTTGCAGTTTTATTATTCCAAAGTTAGAATTATTTCTATGTGCCCGCAGTAGGATTCATAGAGTGAACGGATCTTTATTCGAGCAATTCGTACTTGAGCACAATTTTTTGTACAGCAATAAAGGCGAACTTTGTGATAAACCTTGTAGCATACAGATTAAGCTTATTAGTAATTAATGATTGTTTAATGCTTTCCTAGTTAATTAATATATTTCTCAACCCTTAATCCCCTTAGTTAAATACACTTAGTACAATCGCTTCAAGCATGCGTGTTGCGCTTGGTAACCCAGTAACAATTAGCATTTGGTAACCCCAGCAGCGTTGCACTGGTTTAAGATATGTATGGCAAGTGGGAATGGATACTGGTGTTAGGAACATTTAGAACTTGGTTAATGAATAGTTAATGTAAGTTAGTCACTTAGTTCTTTGTCTCTTTCCCTTACTAGCATAAGACATAAAAAATACAAAAGTTATAAAAATCATATACCTCTAGCTTACTTAACCATACAACTGTGACACTACATGTAAGTTTTGGAAGACAACGATTGATTAACCCTAAGTGTTCCATTAAGGCGTGTAAGCACTTAGTCCTTGGAGTTCAACCGGATTGCATGTGAAATGCTCGTATTTGTATGGTTGACTGTAGGGGTACCTCGCCACTCATCACTTGTAAATGTTGTTCTCTTATTTTCATGCAAGGTTGATGTGCTTCTTATGAGAAGGCATCTTTCTTAAGCTTGTCAAGATCCTGTAGGATTGAGTTGTTAGTATTGTCGTACAACACTCTGGGGTAGAGCTTAAGATTGTAAAGGTTGTGAAAGCTTAGAAACCACATTCCAAGCCTAATGGGACCTTGTGAGGTTGAGTGGTTGGTGTTGCAGAACAATACTTTGGAGTAGGGCTTAAAGACCATATAGGGTGTGAACCCTTCAACTGCATTTAAGAGTAACAAAGTTTGAAAGTGTGTTTGCAATCTACCCTATGAGTGTGGACTACCCAATTTGGGGAACCATGTTAAATCTTGTGTGTGTACTTTGTTTCTAAATTTTTTAATTTGGGGAACTTATTCATCCCCCCTTATAATTTCAATGATCCACAAGTGGTAATGGAGCCATGTACTCTTCTCTGTCATCATCAACTTCAAGAGTGAATAGTGGAGGCAACATCTTACACAAAGCCACTAATGTTTGATGAATTTGACTTCACCTATTTAAAAGCAAGATGCAAGGTTTCTTCAAGTCTATAGAGTTTGAAGTGTGGAAGTCAATCCTTAAAGGCTATGCTCCACCTGTCAATAGCTCCACTGGCATCATCAAGCCTCACAACAAATGGTCATAAGAGGAAAAGGATAAGTTTATGTTTGATTCAAAAGTAAAAAATTGTTTATATTATGCTTTGAATAAATCTAAATTTAATAGAGTAGCAAGATGTAAAATGGTCGAAGAAATTTGGCAAACTTTAGAAGTTACGTATGAAGGAACATCTATTGTTAAGCAATTGAAAGTATTAGTTTTACAGAGTGAGTACAATAAACTCAAAATGAAAGAGGGTGAGGAAAAAAAAGGATTATTTCTCTAGAGCTAAAGATTTTTTTGTAGTTATTAGAGGAATAGGTAAAGATTTTCCTGAAAGCAATGTCATCATCAAAATGATTAGAACTCTACAACTAGAGTTCAAATCAAAGGTCATGGCTATGGAGGAAATTAGAGACTTCTCAACCTTGAGATTTGAAGAACTTCAAAGTGCTCTCATTGCTTATGAAATGAATCTCATAAGTGAAGGAGTGATCCAAGAAAGACCTATTGCTCTAAAGATAGCCTCTAAGGAGAAGGAGTCAAATGAGCATGATGAGGGTAGCGAAGATGAGATTGCCTTTCTCTCAAGGAAACTACAATGATTGCTTACAATAAGAAATAAAGGGACATATTAGCAACAAAAAATACCTAGTTTCTTCAAAGGTAGAGAAAGAGGTAGAAACATTTTAAATTCTTCTAACTTAGATTTCTCTTTTAGAGACTGTTGGATTTGTGGAGTAAGAGACCATATGGCAATGTCCTAGTGACCCTAGTGATAGCCAGGTACAACCAAAGAATAGGTTCAATGATGAGGAACCGAGAAATACCAACTTTTATACAAGTTGGGATGATGGTGAGCAAAGTGAGGAAGAAGCATGCAATTTTTCAAAGATTCACATCTCATATGCATGGCACTTACAAGTGAAAATTCCTCACATGTGATTGAGCAAGATGGTAAGTGATACAAGAGGTAAAGTGAATATAAAGAAGAAAATTTTCTTTTACATCATTTGATTATGAAGGCACAAAAATTAGTACTTTCTAAGCTAGATGCTATTCATCTTGAAGTGAAAGAAGAGATCTCTGACATAAAGGCTAAGATTCAACAACTAACCTCTTTTAATAAGGATTGTAGCAAGGAGTAAGAAATGGAGACTCTTGAAAAATAGCCAAAGAATTTAGAAGAAGCAACATGTGAAGATTCAAGCTCAAACACAAGCATAATTAGGTTTGATAATTCTGATCATGAGGATAATACTTTAATCGTTTGTAAAAATTGTGGTTGTACGCAAACTGTTAATTATACTTATGATGATCAAAACAAGATTAATGCTTGTTCTTGTCAAAAGGGCTTTGGTAAGGAAATTGTGTAGGCACCAATGACTAAAGACAAGTAGAAAATTGAAAATGATCAAGGGTTTCTTCATAAAACACATGAACAAATAGAGACATTACATACATGATCTAATGAAAAAGAACCTAAGGATGAGAAGGTACTTCATGATAGGGGACCTCATTTCAAACTCCATTAATCTTCTCTCTTCTTCTCATCAGTAGGCAAGGTAAGTTAAGGTAAGTTTTCATCTCTTTGCTTGCTAGGTTATACAAATATGATTTGAAAAGATCAAAATTATTTGTGTTTTGAAAAGTGTCAAAATAATTGTTTAGAGCATCTCTTACATTCTTTCTTGAGTTCGATACAAGTGATTCTATGAAGATTTTTTTTTTTGTAATTTCCTTGGACCTTCATCTTGTAATAATTAGGTTAAATTCTTGTCTTATATTCAATCTTGCTTAATCTAAATTTCTTGTGATGAGCCTAAGCTCATGTTCTCTGGAATTTTTCTTAAATAAGACAATTTTATCAATGTAATTGATTGGAGACCTTGATCCCCTCATTTGAGCTTAATGTTGACCTAATGTTATAATACTTTTGTGATTTACTACATTTTTAAATGCCAAGATAAGTAGCACATGTGTAAGTGAGCCTATTCCTCATTATACATCTTGGATATCTACAGTGTAGGGTTGGGGGGACAGGTGGTGGGGTGGGGTGTGTGTGCGTGCGCTTGGGGATGTGTATCTGAAAACTTCAAAGACATTGAAACAACAAAATATTTAAAAAATGAGCATGAAAAGGACTTCAAGAGGTATTTTTTCAAGAAGATGAAAAAGTTTTTAAATTGATAAAAATGGTGTAAACATGTTTCTCTATAACCATGATTATCATATTGTTTTTGATAAATGATTGTGTTGTGTTGTTGCACTGGTTTGTACAAATAGCATTCTAGGCATGTTTCTCTCATAGCTTCTTCACCCTTTAGTTGATGTTCTAAGTAAGAGGCTTTCTAGTTAAAAGATACAAGTCTTAATGAGGAATTTACTTAGAATGCTTATTCTTTCTATCTTTGATCTTTAGCATCAAATTGTGTGTTGTTGTTTATTTTTGGATTAGTTGTAGCTCCTTTGTTTTTGAAGTAAAACAAGTAGTTCTCGATTTCAATATTCATGCATAAGCTAGAACAAGGCATACCTATTTTTTAAAGCAAATAATTGATGTTATGAGTAAGTCCATGATCATCCCGTTTTTCACAAAGTTTCAATGGTTTTGATTGAAATATCCTATGAATAGTTTACCTTTTAAATATTTAGCATGGCTAGTTTTCTTTTGTAATTTAAAAAGTTGAATTGCTATACTATCCTTATCATTGGCTAATGTTTTAAAAAGATGAAGATAATTAGAAAATGAAAGCCCAAAGAAATGCAAACTACTAATGACTTATTGATTTAGAGACAAGTTACTTGATCTTCATGGCTTATGCTTCTAGCTTGAAATTTGAATATCACTCGAAAGGGTTGGCTCAGTTCTTGGCAAATTCAAGGCAACTCTTAATAGACCTTAATGTTGAAAATTGTGTATTCCTTTATTGATTTGCTTGTTTCACCAACTTTTTTATTTCTTTCCTTTGGGTTATGCATTATGCCTATTCTATGATAGTGCTCATTCTGATGCATCTTTTCTTGATTTATGGTTATATTTGTATGCTCACTAACCCATTTTCTTAAGTTTTGAACATCACCAAAAAGGGGGAGATTGTGGATCTTTTGGTGTGTCCAAAACATTATGTAAATTTGAGTCAAAGGTTGTTTCCATGGTTGTGTGGTTGTTGTTTTTGTAAGATAACTAAGATGAGAACATTGATGATAAGAAATGCAATGTTTAGAGCTCAAAGGAGGAGGTCATCCACATGGACTTTAACAAACATGCAAGAACATGGACAAGAACAAAATTTCTCTCAAGAAAACTTGTCATAATTGAAGCAAAGGAATAAAGAATTCATCATGCAAAGGAAGATGAAGAAAAATGTGTCTGAGAAATAGTATACGTCTTGGCAGAATTGGAGTGAACACAGGTAAAGAAGTCTTCAAGAAATAGTAGATGTCATCCATCAGGCAGAGACATCTTCATAGAATGCAGAGCAATTTCAAAAAGACGTGTTCCATTAGACAAAGATGTCTTCCCAGAATGGAGATTCCGGAAAGATGTCTTTCTAGAATTGCAGGCAAATATAGAAAGATGTCTTATGAAGAAGATCTCTTTCATGATTGTTAGTGACCATTTGTTAGCTACTGTATTAGTTCCAAGATGGATTTGGAAACATGGTAGCTATAAGAGGACATCATATGCATTGTGAAATGTGCAAGCTTGTGTATAATCATTGTCTAATCATTTATCTATCATTTTATTCATTGTAGCTCTTCATTGTATCATCATTTGTTGCTCTTCATTGTATCATCATTTGTTCATTGTAAAGTGTGTTGTACCTCAAAGTACAAGGATCAACAAACTAGGTTTCATTCATCTTTTGTAATTATTGTTCTCTTATTGCCCTATGGGTTTGATGTGCTTGTTGTAGGAAGACATCTTACTTGAGCTTGTTAGGATCTTGCGAGATTGAGTTGTTGGTGTTGTGGTACAACACTCTAGAGCAGAGCTCAAGATTGTAAAGGTTCTGGAAGCTTGAAAACCACATTTCAAGCTTGACGAGACCTTGTGAGGTTGAGCGGTTGATGTTGTGGCATAGCACTCTATAGCAGGGCTTGAATATTTTATAGGGTGTGGAACCTTCAACTACATTTGATAGTAACAAGGTTTGGAGGTGTGGTTGCAATCTACCCTCCAAGTGTGGACTACCCAAGTTGGGAAAACACATTAAATCCTATGTGTGTGCTTTGTTTCTAAAAGTTTTAATTTGGAAAACTTATTCATTGCCCCACTTCGAAGTTCAGTGATCCACAAGGATCACTTTAAGAGTGGACCTTTGTCTTGGTGTTTCATCTTACCTAGATTACCCTATTTCTATAGTGGAAATCTACTAGTTAAACTCCACTTCAAGCTTGTTTTTTATTGATGTGGTTGTATCGATGCCCTTTTGTTCTAGCTCTTGTTGGCATTCTCATCTGCATCCACCTTGTACTTACTTTTACTTTCTCTAAGATGAACCACCCACCTCTGGAACTCTCTTGTATGTCATGTGCAATTACAATTAGGATTAATTATCATTTCAAGAAATATTCGAAGCGTTTGACCCTTAATCATTCTTAAAATTATCCAAAGCTTAGAAAATTCTAATGTTAAAATTCCTAAGTAATTGTGGTATAATGTATTGGAGGTTCTAATGTAGTCAAGTTAGTTTAATTGTGAGTTATTTTAGTCATTTTTATTATTGGCTATGTTAAGCATTCAAAATTTGGAGATTTTTTAGAAGTTTCAAATAGTTGATTAGATGTGTTTATGACATAGAGCTTAGCTTTGAGAGCTCACAGATTTTTGAATGATAAAATTTAGGGTTTTGGTATGTAAGATATCATAGTTTGAAGGCCCTAGCTATCAAGAATATCGAAAACTTCCTTAGTACAAAATGAAAAATAAAAATTTGCAAGGGGTTTCATGCACATATATATAGTATTTTTATGTTGCATTGATGTTGCTTTGTTGACAAGGCTATGTTGACCTTGTGTCTATGTACTAGCATCAATGGGGCTAAGTTTGAAAATTTTCTTATATTTTGGTATATTTTTTGAGAATTTCTAGATGTTTTGGGCATTGAATGAGAGCTATAGAAAGGATTATAAGCCATGAAAAACATGTGGACTATGTAGATGAGTTGAAGTGATGAATGGAAAAAGTTGAAAATTTGGAACAGAAAAAGAAATCAAGTTTTTATGATGAAATTTTAGCAAAAATAAGGAGAATATGATCAAGTGATGATGCATAGAAATTAGGCAAATGATCTTGGATGTCATGGGCATGCAAAAGTTTGTTTGTGGAGTAGATCCTCCACATAGTAGGCTCCTACCTCAAATACCCTTATATATCCATCTTATAAGGTGTCCATGGGTACCTAGGAAATTAAAAGTCAATCGAGTCCATGTTTTAACAACTATACAATTATTATTATTGAGATCAAGCACTATACTAAAAAAAATCATCAAAATCATTAGTAATCAAGAAAAATGAAATGGAATAAAATAAGAAAGGATTGTGGGAATTAGGATGTAAGGTTCATTACCATATTTATAATAGGTTTTGTGTTGTTTGTGATTAAAAATTAAGGATACGTATTTGTTCGGATTCTAAACCAAGTCCATAGCTCTAATAATAACATTGCATTATGTGATCCCATTCCCAACACCATGAGACCAATCATAACCACATGAAAATACATAATTCAACAAGAAGAAATTGGGGAATATGCATTAAGTTCATAGATAAATTAATTAGATAAAAGTATGTAAGTTATGATTGGTCATCAATTAGAGAGGTGTCTTTAGGAATGGGTTACATGTCTTTCTAGCCTCATGGCTAATGCTAATCCTACTAACAATGCATCTTCAGCCATGCATCACATGTCTTTCTAGTCATATGATGGAACTAGTCCAAGAGATCATGAGATTCTTGGGAGTAGTTAACCTTCAAGCATGGATTACATGTCTTTCTAGTGATAACCTAAGAATGATTTTGTGAATGTTAATTAATTAATTATTTTGTTATCCTTATGAAAGGACTACCTTTATCGATGGGTCACATGTCTTTCTAATTTTGTAGTAAGGTAATTATTTTTATAGAAAGATATTTCCCAAATAATTAAAACATAAGTAATAGTATATCCAAGTGGAATAGTGGTACTTATAGAGAAAGTCCAAAAAATGAAAAAGTTTTCTTAATGTTACATCCTTTTTAAATCTTTCATGGTTCTTTCCCCTTTCTTCAAGATGTAATGATCATAAGTTAATTTTAGTTTTTGTATGATAAGAACTATATTACTTGCATGATAAGGACCTCTTATTTACATAAATGGAGGGATGAATAATACGGTGTTATTATTTTTGCACAATTACTCCAAATTTTTGAATAGTATAGGATACAATTTGAACAACAAAGTTGCCTTTTGGACATAAGAAAGAATTTATTAATGAATAGACATGAAGATTGAAGACTATTCATCATACCTCCATGACTCACTAAAAACTTGCGCTCAAGTTAACAAAGTTTTGATAGATTTTGTTTATAAAATGTGGAAGTGACTCTACTAGTTAACTAACTAACTTGAGTGCCATATTACAATATTTATTTGAATGCTTTGAAACTCTATAGATGTAAAAATTTGGGTACATTATTTTTACAAAACTTTTGTGGAGATATTTACAAAAACACTTGAGGCATATGCCTTATGTTGTGTCTAGTAGCAATGCCAATGATGAGTGGTGAGTAGTTCCAACACCCACTTATACATATTATAGGTATATGTAAGTAGTGTGATTATAATCCATGAACTAGACTAGTGTGACAACTAGATAGCTAAGTGTATGATCGTAAGTCATTATCCTCCAAATATACTCCTATGACCCTTTGTGTCTATGATTAAGTATAATTGAGGCATATGATTTTGATAATGCTAACGACATATTACAATATTATTAAAATAAAAAAATTATGTCAAAATTAAGGTAATATAGAAATTAAGTATAAGCTATTCTAAGTGATAAGTATCCATTTCTAGTTTGTCATACACACCTTCAACTCACATAACCACTGTTGGATTATCAAGTGATTATTGCTAAGTGAACCAAGTAAGAGCACTATTGGGATTACTAGACAATATGTGTTATGCTCAAAACCAATTGTACTTATGCCACCATAACTATCATGGGAGGAAATGTAAATAATTAACTAAGTGCATTTGAAGTAAAGAAAGAAGGAAATTAAAGTACAATTTACAAAAGACATTAAACTAAGCTAAGTGCTACAATGAAGGTAAATTGATCTCGATCTTATTACCATTCATAAAAATATGTTCAAGCATATGATTACTTGAATAAGATTCAAGTAAATCAATTTAAGTTTGTATTGTAATCACTTGGTCACAAATTCTAACTTCTATGAGAACAAACTGCAAGAGATTTGCAATGACTATGACTAAACAATATCATAAATGTGGTCAATGCATGCATTTAGATAGGTATTTATTGCCTTTACATTGTAGCTAATCCTACATTAATGTTGCTGTATTGACATAGTAAAGTGCATCCTCATTGACTAAGCCTTGTCAATGCATCCCTTTTGACGTAGCTAAATGCATTAACACATCCCCATTGATGGGACGTGATATCGCATACTCGATATCACGTCTTTCCTTGTGATATCGCGTACGCGATATCGCGGTCCACTGCTAGTTCTATATTTAAGAGGCAGCTCTCCCTTGTTTCTCCATCTAGATTTAGATAGTAGCCAAACTCTTGCCATTTTTCCATTCCAGAGTTAGAATAATTTCCATGTGCCTGTAGTAGGAGTCCCAAAGTGAACGGATCTTTATTCGAGCAATTCTGTACCTAAGCACATAATTGTGTACGATAATAAAGATGAATTTTTGGATAAACCTTGCAGTGCATGGACTAAGCTAAATAGGACTTTAATTATTGTTAATTATTTAAATGCTTTCTTAAGGACTTAATCTCTCTCAACCCTCAACTCTTATAGTTAAGTGCATTTAGTACGACTGCTTCGAGCATGTGTGTTACGCTTGGTAATCCCAGTAACGAATAGCGTTTGGTAACCCAGTAGTGTTGCTAGTTACTTAGTCTCTTCACCCTTTTCCCTCTTAGCATAGGCGATAAAAACATAAAAGATATAAAAATAACATGCCTTAAGCTTACTTAACCATAGAACCATGACAAATACAAGTAAGCTTGGGAGGACAATGATTGATTAACCTTAGGTGTTCCATAAGGTGTGTAGGCACTTAGTCTATGAAGTTTGACCGGATGGCACGTGTAATGCTCGTATTCGTATGGTTGAGTGTAGGGGTACCTCACCACTCATCATTAGCGTTGTTGCCGGGGACTAAGTTGTTTGTGTGCTAAGTAGAACATAGGAAATCATCCACATCGTTGGGAAGCTTAAACAAACCCTTAGGGTTAATCAGAAGAAAATTTAAACAACGGTCAATAGCACACCGAGTTAGATAACAATGTTGGTCAATATTCTACAAGGCACAGGAGACAGTCGGTGGCACAACATACATAACCGAGAACTACCAGTTCCTCAATAGTATCGGGTGGTATATACTCATCTTGATGAGCATATACCCAAATTTACTTTTATCCTCTATCAGGATGAATAACTGCATTGGCAAGATTTGCAAGGTAACATAGTGTTACCCCTAGATCGTGCAGTCCCCAACATGCTTCTTCATGCTCTTACACAGATTGACATGACACAACTATACGCTGAATATGTTGAATGTGATTACGACACAAGGGATTACCATCCCACAACGGTGCAACATTTAAGGGACTTGCGGTAGGAGAGCTGCCATACATCGTTGAAGGAAAAAGGGGTCCTACATGTCCTAAGCGAAATTGGAGATGGTGAACCAGTTATAACAAGTTCTCCATCAAATGATGTTCCGCCTCCTAATGATGGTGAGGAGGTGGGGTATCAAAACCTACACTCCACGATTCACAACTTGGGTTCTGAACCCCATGAACACCAAGTGTTCACTGAGGGAACACAAACACATGTCAAGGACGGGCATTCAGATCGTCATCACGATCGGGGTCGTAATCACCAAAGAGAAGGTAAGAAACATCATCATGGCAATGGTTCCTCTTCTTATTCCCCTTCATCGCATCATTCACCCTCTCCTTCCACATTAGGATTCAGTCACAAAGAGCACAACCGTGAGGATAAGGGTAAGCAAGATGAGAAACCTCGATGAGAGAGTCGAGAGAGAGGACGAGGACATTCGAGAGAATCAAGGCATGATAGAAGGGAAAGTAGGGAACCACGTAGGCATCGTAGACATCATGAGAGAGATGATCATGACAAACCCCTACTAGCAACCCGAAGTATGTTAGACATTACGGAGGCAGTTAGAATACCTACAAGGCATCAAAAAGATAGCCAAATTAAGAGACTAGACATGAATAATATCCCACGATTTGAGGGGGGATATAATGCTGATCCGCAAAACCACTTATAGGCATTCCACAATGCCTACGCGTTGCAAAATATTGAAAATGAGTGGCAGAAGTTAAAGTTGTTTCCTAAGACACTCATAAAAGAAGTAGAAAGTTGGTACTGGTCTTTAGAGCCGGAATCCATTAGAAGGTGGAGTAAGATGCTAGAGCTATTCAATGATAAATATCAAATGTACTCCAGAGTGTCCAACTTGCATAAGCAGATCCAAGGATGGAAGTAGGGTAATCACAAACCCTTGGATGCTGGCATGGGCCGATATTATGCATTGCTACATCGTTGCCCAGGCCATGGCTACGCATAATGGGATCAACTCCGCCACCTTGCAGATGGGCTAAGACACGAAACTAGGAGAACCCTTGGAACATATGCCCAAGGGAGATTATCTGAACTTAGGTCGCATGAAGTTCATAGATTGTTGGAGCAAGTAGCTAAAGAAGAAGGGGAGCTATGGAAAGGAGAAAGCGCAAAAGAGTATAGCTGCGACCCTTCCCTCTAAAAGAAGGGAGTAAGATTCTGTGAGGAAGAGGATGAGTCACCACTCGAGGAGTTGGTGAATAGAAAAACCTTACCGCTTCAAAAGTTAAGAACTAAAATGTTGGCTAAGGTAGATCAAATGTGGGACTCCTTAGATAGTAGATTTGAAACCATTTTGAAAATCGTAGAGGAGTCTAAGGAGCAAAGTAGTGACCATGATAAGAAAAAGCGGAGAGATTCAAACCATGCACGTAACAAGGGTAAGGGAAAAATGACTATCACTGATGAGGTTGTGGATTCCAATATAGATGATGACGGTGGATGTGAAATATGCTAGTATGACCATCCTAAAGGATGTTGTCCAATAATCTCACATCTGCAAGAGTCCGGGGTGTATGCAATCAACCCAAGACTTAACAAATGGCAGGCACCCCGAAGGTTACCTTATCCCCAAGGTAACCCAAGACAGTTCCACCAGCTGTTAACGTACTATCCAAGTGGAACTCCGCCACAACCTATCGAGCAACACCGGCAGTGGCAATACCCACAGTCATGGGGGATGCCACCGCCTAGGCAACAATACCCTTACCGGCAACCAGATCCATATGGCTATTACGTGCAGCAACTGATTTCTCCAGGTGACTCTATCAGTCACATGACCCCACAACAGCCCTACCAAGTTTGGGAGTATTTTAAGACTCCCTCTCCCGGAAGAGACACTACACATGCATACCATCCTTCGAATCCATCCGCATCTCTTACACTGATAGTTCCACTACCACTTGCTCCAACAATGCAAGGGAAACTCCCCACTCAACCACAGCAACGTAACGCTACGAGAGCTATAAACCTTCAACCCACTATTGGTTCTAACAACTGTACAAAGAGAAGATCATTCTTTAGAACCAACAGTCCAAACAAGCTCTCACAACCACAAGTGGTTGAGTTTATAACCACTCCTCCATCAAGGAAGGCTTCGGAGCTCCCTTCAAACCAACAACAGAGCTCAACAAACACAGTTATGTAAACACATACCATTACTAATTGGATAAAGGTGGGCCACCCTCCCAAGAAACTCTCTGACACTGGAAGTCCCTTAACCTACCTCCAAGTCACTGGGAATGAACCACGTAAGGCTCTTCTTAACTCAGGTTTCGAAGTCAACTTAATATCACGAGAGATGTATAAAGCCTGGAACCTGCCTCCACTCAAGAAGAGCAATATTCAATTAGAACTGGTGGACGAGTCCATCACTGTCCCTTTGGGACTTGTGGAGGACATTGTTACCACTGTGTGTGGTTGGTCATACCTGGCTGATTTCCTAGTGATAGAAGTTAACAATAACAAAGGGGATTTCCCAATTATAATGGGGAGGACATGGCTAAGTACCATCAACGCATGCCTAGGAATCCACAATCTTTCCTTGGAAATATCTAAGGAAAAGATTTATGGAAAGATCAAGAAGAAGAAAGTTCCATGCATCACATACAGTGATACAGAGGGTGATGATGTACAAAAGCGTTCAACATCTCCTGTATGCAACCAGTGTGCCCAAGAAACTCAAATACAAAGGTGCTTGTATGTAGCAACCACACAATAAGAAAATACCCAGTGGTTGATAGCTAATAAGGAGAGCAACTCACAAACATGCATGGAACTAACTGGGGGAACTAAAAGGATAGATACATTGGAGTATGAGTGTCACCGACTTCCACTCCTTAATTTGAAAACATCAATTGGAAGAAGTTGGACACTTCTAAGAAATTCAAATAGGCGCTCATTATTTTGGATCTCTCCCTTTCAATTCAGTCATGGGGGAGATGGCCACCTGTGCTAATCATTTGAGGCCCTCAGTTTCTTTTTAAGTTTTTGTTTTACACATTTTTGTTTTGCACATTTTTGTTTTACAAATCTCTTTAACTTTTCTTGTTTTTGTTTTACAACATCCTTTATACTTTTTCTTTTATCTCTGTGTGTCTTATCCATTTTGTTAAGTTTGTCACCCAATAAGTGCTCTTAATGATGGTATGAATTGTTTTCGATTGATTGCTAATGTTTGGGTTTTACCTTTAAGTTATGATGTTGATACTAAGGTATGGTTCTTTTGATATAGTAGGCAATGAGTCCACATCATCCACGCATTCATAAATTTCTATGGTCTCTATTGGCTTGGAACTGTATAGTCCCTTTCTTCAAAATAATAAGAACTTTCAACGAATCGGTGACTGGGTATTTCTCAAACTAAGGAAGGACTCAAGGATTGAAAAGGGTGTGGCTTCAAGGGAACTTGATGCATTTGTGTTGGCCATTCTTTTGGGTGCTTANAGTGAGAATTCAAAGCACACCCCTTAGATGAAATAATCATCTGGGCTATGAGCACTGGTTATGGAACTAAAATAAACATGTTCCCTCTAACTAAGGTCCTTCCTCGCTTCCTACTTTCTCCTCCCTTGTTTCGTTGGAATGGTGGTGGCTCTTTTAGGGATGCATTCTTGTTACTTCAAGTGGATGGATTGGCCGAATGCATTAATACAAAGTCCTTGGATGTGGTTTTTTTGAAGCCGGATTTGGAATGGGATTTACCAAGTCACATTAATTATTCAATACATAAGGGACTACACATTACCTTGTTCTTGAGACTCCATTCCATTCTCTTCTTTCCATCATTCTTCCTCCATTGTTTACCTCATTGCCGGTTGTATCATTAGTGTATATTTTGGTTGACACATTGTTTTCTTTTTGGTGAATTCTTGTGGTTAAGACTTTAACTCTTGTTCCAAATGACATTCCCAGAGCCTACAGACTTTTTGAATGTGGGTTTGTCAGGGCATTAAGGGCACGAGCCTGCTTTGGGGAGGACCCACTGACATTCCTTTTTGGTGCATCAGTTAATTTCTTTCCCTTAACATTGTTGCAATCAACTCTATTTTGTTCATTTTCATCTCGACATCCATTTCATTGATGTTACAGTTGTCTCTTTTGCTCCATCTTCCTTGTTCCTTTTCTTTTTCTTTTTCTCCATTCTCTCGCTACCGGAGGTTCACTCTTAGTCATGGGGGTCCTAACCCAATTTTTTCAATTTTCTCTTAACCCCTACACATTCGGTAGTCATCATTAGTATATCTCCAGATCCGTATCAGCCATGTCACAACTCAGCCAATGGAACTTACACCGAAGCAAGGTATCAATTTCATTATGATTCATTTACCCTTGCTAATATAAGATTGTGTTGTGTGTGTAGATGGCAATCATGCAACAACGGATTGGATTTGGAGGAAACACTTAGAATGGATCAGTGCTGAAACAGTTATGTAAGGAGCAAGATTGATGGTGCGCTTACATATGGACAACAAAAGGTGTAATCTTGGCATTGGCAGCAATAGACTTCTTCTCTCTTTCTCTCTTTCTCTCTCAGCTGCCAAATAAGACCTGATGTTAAATGTATAAAGTGTTCACTCTTATTGTCGTGAATACCAGTTTTTTCATGCTCTGTAATGATGATTCGTTCACATGTCATCCCATTCACCATTAGTTCCATTCAAGTCAATAATCCCATATCTTCCCAATATTTTGTAAGGAACTTGAGGATGAGTTTTTATTTAGTTACGGGGGTATGATGGGACGCGATATCGCGTCTTTCCCTGTGATATCGTGTACGTGATATCATGGTCCGCCGCCAGTTATATAAATAAGAGGCGGCTCTCTCTTGTTTCTCCATCTAGATCTAGATAGTAGCCAAACTCTTGCCATTTTTCCATTCCAGAGTTAGAATAATTTCCATGTGCTCGTAGTAGGAGTCCCAAAGTGAATGGATCTTTATTCGAGCAATTCTATACCTGAGCACATAATTGTGTACGACAATAAAGATGAACTTTTGGATAAACCTTGCAGTGCATGGACTAAGCTAAATAGGACTTTAATTATTGTTAATTATTTAAATGCTTTCTTAAGGACTTAATCTCTCTCAACCCTCAACTTTCATAGTTAAGTGCATTCAGTAGGACTGCTTCGAGCACGTGCGTTTCGCTTGGTAATCCCAGTAACGAATAGCGTTTGGTAACCTAGTAGCGTTGCATTAGTTCAGGGTGTGAAACGACAAGTGGGAACAGATATTGATGCTAGGTTAATTAAGGCTTAGTTAGTTAAAGTTAGTTACTTAGTCTCTTCACCCTTTTCCCTCTTAGCATAGGCGATAAAAACATAAAAGATATAAAAATCACATGCCTCAAGCTTACTTAACCATAGAACCATGACAAATACAAGTAAGCTTGGGAGGACAACGATTGATTAACCTTAGGTGTTCCATAAGGCGTGTAGGCACTTAGTCTACGGAGTTCGACCGGATTGCTCGTGTAACGCTCGTATTTGTATGGTTGAGTGTAGGGGTACCTCGCCACTCATCACCCATCAACACAATGCTTGTATTTTCCTATAAATGTGCGAGCACCCATCATGCATTTGACACCATTTGGTCAATAGTGTAGTCATACTCTTACAATTTTATTTCATAATCTTAATAAACAATCAATGAGTGCCCACAGTGTAAATTTGAGTTAGTTGTATGACATCTTATTTGAGTGGTGTTATATCTAAACACATTCCATGAATGGCAATAAGATCGAGATTGATGCATATTCATTGCAGCACTTTGACTTAGAATAGATTTACTTTTAATGTACATAGTTAATATTTACATTTCCATGCACGTTAATCGATCGATGGAATGAACACAACCAGTTTTGAGTATAAACACATATTCGCTTGGTAATCCCAACAGCGTTATTGCTTGGCTTGCCTAGTAACATAACACTTGGTAACCCTAGCAATGGATACGTGAGTTCAGGATGTGTACGTCAAGCTAGGACGAACACTCATTGTCCTTAGGATAGTTTAGGATTTATCTTCTTGTTATTAATTAGTTTAAATAATTAATTTCTACATGATTATTTAGTTAGTTTAAGGGCTACACAACATCAATAATCATATGCCTCACTTTGGACTAAACCAAATGTGATAAAGCTACCTCTAGTTTAAGTGGAAAAAAAACAACTTACAATCAATGTTTAACAATTTAGATACCACACTAATTCCATCCATGGAATTCGATCAAATTGCATGTGAACACTTATGATTCATATGGTTGGGCATAGAGGGTACCTGCTATTCATTAACATCCTACATTTAAACTACTCATTATGCCTTGAAAACATGTAATAGACATACAATGAGATTGCACTTTGTTAAAACAAACTTTCTTTCTAAAAGAATCGAGATTGCTACACTTGGTAAATTAATAACGATTTTCTTAGCAAGAATCAATGCATAATGTGGATTTACAGATACAGAAATATTCCATCTTACACAAAATTGTTCTCATCCTTTCTCATTCCTAATGAGTACAAGTGTTTCCATAATTTTAAAGCTTTCAAAGTACAGGAAACATCATGCAAGATCCGCTAGCTCGTTAACAACATCTTGAATAATATCGGATGACCCATGGAATTCTTGCCATATGTTTTGTATTGATAACATGTCAACATTTAATATTTGCGACACAAGGTATAATAATATGGTGTGGTATAAATTGTAGGCAAATAGAACTCCTAAGCCCTGAAGTAATCATATTTCAAGCATGTACCAAGGATAGCTATGCAAGCCCTAGCTTGTTCAATACTATCATCAACGGTCCCTAGGGATAGTGCACAGTTAGTTCAAAATTCGAATTCAAAGTAGGTAAGATCATTTCCTCGGCATCCAAAACGTGTTTCTTATACCGGTAAAAGTAGTAAGTGGATAACATGTAGGGGAACCTTGAAAAATCACTCGAATGACAAATTTCATATGAAACAAGAAGCATATTGTTAAGAGGACAAGGATGGATGATCCTTGGATTTTGTAACCAAAAACATGCAAGCCCTGGCAGTCAGAAATCTATCGTGCGTGGCATGTGATCATTTGAGAGAGAACCGATAGCACAAGACTGTGGTAGTCGCAAAGAAAATTTGCCACAGCTGCAAAAGGATGCCTAGGCTCTGAAGAAATTAAGCATATGAGATGAGATGAGATGAGATGAGAGGAGATGAAAATCAGAGCATATTTTCCTTGTGCTGACGGTTGCTGTCTTTTCGGGAAGGTAAGTGCTTCTCGATGGCTTCTCTACTGTAATAAACATGAGAGCCATCTGCAAAGCTGGACCTGGAGCTAGAGCTGGCCCTGCTTTCTTTCTACCTCGGCTATGTTCCCAAAGCGGCTGTTTGCTCTTTGGCCTCTGCGTACTTGCGAACCCTGCGTATAAATCCTCTTTACTAATGCTTCCAAATCCTAGCCCTCTGCCGTCGTCGATAAAAATGTGTTCGCTCCAACACGTCCTCCAATTCTGATGAAACAGCGAAAGAACATAAGCAGTAGAATGTTGTGATTCTGGATGAGCATAAGTAGCAGCGAATGCTCTCAAACCGCGAATCGGCACGATGCTCATGCATAAGTAGAAGCATCTGCATCTGGACAAGATCCACGCTCAAGTCATGCACATGCTCGCTGAGAACCACCACATCCTCATGCGATTCAACCTACTTCAGCACCATTACCGCCAGCTTCTCAAGGAAAGTCAGCTCCTCAACACTCGAACTCTGGATCTCTTGCACCAGCTCCAGCAGCTCAAGCACATATGCTTGCACTTGATTCTTCACCGTCATCGATCTAGGCTATGGTGCCATTGCCGGATTGCTTTCTAGAATCCTCATCATGAGGATTATAGAGATCTACCATTGATTTGGACGAGAAGTACAAAGCCCTAAACAAGGCAAATGATCAAATAAAAACTAAAATCGAGATGGAAACAGAGAGTTGTGTGAAGCTGGCCGAAATCGTGAAAAAAGGAAATCCTTGTAGATCAGAATAGAAAATTGCAGCACAGAGAATCACAGATTGTTTGAAAGATCGGTTAAAAATACCGAGATTGGGAACTTACGTTAAGGATATGTAAATTCTTGTGCGAAAGCGCAAAAACGCTGATAACCTGGTTCCTCTGAAAATCCTCAAAAATGCTGGGATGTACAATACTACAGTGTAAATTACCAAATACATTACTCCCCTGGCCTATCGAAAAATACTAAGCTCTCCTCTAACGACTGAGAACAACACTGGCGCTTTGTCTTACCCTGCACGGTCGGCCAAGCAGGAATCACCCTTGGTGTGGGGAATTTACACAGAAACCCTTAATGACGCAGAGCCACATCCAACCAAAAACCATGTAGCCTCATCTGATTCAATTCACGTTTGGGTACCTAAGCATATGCAAAGACCGGGATGGGATGGGTTTGCACGCCAGGCGGGGACGTGAATTACAAAATAATAAAATATTTAAATCAATTTTTTTTTAATTTTTTTTTCACATTTTACTACTATTAAACATTATTTTTAATTTAAATTAAATTAAAAGTTTCTCAGGAGAATCTTACCAGCTTTTGTTCACGCTCCTGAAATGTACAATTTGTAAAAATTTTATGGGATTTCAAATTTTATGGGATTCACGAATCTCCAGCATATAGATCAATAATAAGCATCATTCTCCCCACTCTCAAAGCAAAATCCATGAATGAAGGCACTAGAAATCTAACCATTTGGCTTCAACCATTTGCAAATCAACTTAAAAAAACAAGTTAGTCCACACACTTAGATGATGAGGTTTTGTAATTCCAGCCTAAGCCTATCCCAAACATGTTGTGGAAGTGAAATTAATAATGAAATTGACTCAATATGCTCCCTTTTGGTGGGAAACTACCTTCCATAGCTTAAAACACTACCATTCTACCTCAACATATTAATAGGTTCATCCCACATCTCTAGATCCTAGATACCAAATGTCAAACATGCTAGGATAGTGTAATAGCCCGTGAAATTAGCCCAAACATACTAACAATTGGGGATGTATGGTCTATAAGCTATCCATTCTAGCCCAAATATGCTATTATAGTGAAACAAGCTGCCCACACACTACTACACTAGCCTCAAACACACTAACAATAGGACATATTTGGTCAATTTGAATTATTTTGATCATAAAATATTTGATCAAATTATTGCCTTTTTGACAAGATAATAACCAAAATGAACAATTAATATCATTTATTACATTATTTTACCTTGTTTTGAGCTTGCTTGACAAGTATATCATTCAGATATCACTTAATATGTTTCTATTGACATGCAAGATTAAGCTATAAAGATGTGGGAATAATTTGACTTTCCTTTTAGCCTAAGTAGACCCTTTGGGTGATGTTGTTTGACCAATTGACTCTAAAAACTTAAATCTTAAGCTTAGAAGCCTTTTGACTATACAATCTCAATTAAGATAATCAAGTTTATCACTTGAACCTTAGCTTATCCATGACATCATCAAATCCCTACAAGACAATATAAGAGCCTTCACATGACTCTTGTTACATCTAATGTTGAGATGTTTGACAATATAAGAGACTTGAATGGAGATGTGACATTGATGGACCTTGCAACCTATGATAAGCAAGTGTTCACTAATGATCGAGAACTTAGAAGGAGGGTTGAATAAGTTCACCAAAAAAAAATTACACTAGCTACATGAACACACCAAATTTTATGTGGTTCCCCAACTTGGGTACATCCATACTCGAAGGGTAAAATCCGTGCACACCTTTGGACTTTGTTTCTTTAAAAATGTGGTTTAGATGACACCACAACCTTTATAAGATTTGAGCTCTACTATGGAGAGTTTGGTCACTGCGAAATCTCTCAACCCTGCAAGGTTCCAACAAGCTCAAAATGTGGTTTGAAGGGCACCACACCCTATACAATCTCTGAGCTTCACTCCAAAGTGTTTCATCATTGTGAAACCACTCAACCCCACAAGGTCCCAACATGCTCAAAATGTGATTTTAAGGATCCCACAACCTTTACAAAATTGAGCTTTGCTCCAAAGTATTTTGATGCTGCACAAACACTCAATCTTGCATGATCCTAATAAGCTCAATGGTGATGCCTTCTCACAAGAAGCACATCAACCTTGTAGGGCTACAAGAAAAAGAAAAACAAAAACACAAGGAAAGAGTGTAACTTAAATTATAGGTCCTTGTACTTTGAACCATAGTTCTACAAACAATCAAGCAAGTGATGTGACAAATGAAGTACACAAGTATAACAACATAGAATAGACCATGATAGCTTTGATTTTGACAATGCTTGCATTATTTCCAAAAGTTTGAAGTTTACTTATTGATGAGTGGCGAGGTAACCTTACACTCAACCATACGAATATGAGCGTTTCATGCATGATTCGGTCAAACTCCGTAGATAGACTAGTTGTGGTATCTAGACAATTACTCGTAGATCGCAGTTCGCTATTTTCCCACTTGGACTAGTATTAGCTTTGTCACGTATGGTTTAGTCTAGAGTGAGGTGTATGATGTGTTCCTACACTAATGCTACTCCTGGGTATCAACTAAGCTAAGAGAGAGAAAATGAGAGAGAATCTAAACTAGCCTAAGTGTGATGAGCATTCGTTCCTTAATCATCCATACACATCTTGGACCTCATGCACTACTACCACTGGGATTACCAAGCGCATGGCCTAGGTATGCTACTGGGTTACCAAGTAGTCACACTTAAATGCTCGTGATTAAGTCATACTCATTCTGCATTACTAGGGGAGATAAGGGTAGAGGGATATTAACTAAGAAAGAAATAAATAACAATAAAAATTAAATAATTAAGCTAAGTGGATGTTGCAATGATGAAGTAATCTCAATCTTTATTGCTGATCATGTGCGTGTCCAAGTATGTCACACTCGAATAAGAATGCCGTACAATTACAATCATCACACTACGGGCATGCATTAGGAGAAAGGGTTGAGAGGAAAAACTGACAAAAAGTCCCTACCTTAATACTAAAACTAAAAAACTTAAAACTTCTTTACCAAATCTGCCTGCCTCTTATTTATAGATGAGGAGAAAGGTTGCGATATCATGTATGTGATATCATGGGTGCGATATTGCGGTCAAAAATTCATGACTCATCACTTATAACCTTGGAGTTTTCAAAAACACCTCAGAATTCAGGCAACGACTATTTAATGGCTAGTGTAGACATCTTCTTTGAAGTGAAGATGTCTATATGAGATTGGCCTCAATTTGGAAAAGATGTCTCACTAGAAAATGAGACATCTCTAGGGAAACATTCATTCTTGAATGTAGATGTCTACTATTTTAGGAGACGTCTCCTCAACTTTTAAGTTGTAACTTTTGAGTTGTTAATTTTCCTTCTTGTTAGTCCTTGGAGTATCTTCTTAGTCGTTTCTTTTTGTCCATGTATTCTTCATAACAACATCTCTTCATAGATCTCATGACATCTAAATGTAGATCTTGTTTTCAAACTCAACTCTTGTTCTAAAGTCCTTGCTCATTTATGGTCCTGCTAGATTACAAACACATTTCCATATTCTCCATTTTCTCTAAGGTTTTGACATATCAAGAGGTCAACAATCTCCCCCCTTTTGGTGATGTCCAAAACTTAAAGAAAATGGGTTAGTATATAACACAAAGATATGAGATATATAAAGTTATCATGCTTGAGATTCTAAATAAATACTCTACTCTCTTCTCCTTTTTGGATAACACCCAAAAAAAGGCATGGTAAAAATAAGGAACAACTAGAATCCTCAATAAAGTTCCACCATAGTTGCATATCATCATATGAAAATCCCACAGAGATACAAACATTTAGCTAAGTTAGAAAAAATGATGAATATTGGTTAACGAGTATACATCCTTAAGTATTGATTTCATAGGTTGATGATAAAAAACTAAATTTCCTTAATAGCTACCCTATATCTTTCACAAATAAGGTTAGAAATAATAAGCACAATAAAAACCTTTTAGTTGATATCCAAAGACCAAAGTTTAAAGTTCTAACATTGAAGATAATGTAACCTATCATTGAGTCAATAAGCCATTAGTAACAAATAACCAATATCTCATAATTCTATAATCATCCAATATTCTCCTCCTTTTCAAATATCAAAAAAAAAAANTTTTCAAAAAAAAAAAAAAAAAAAAAAAAAGAAAAAAAAAAGAAAAAGAAAAAAAGAAAAAAAAAATATGAAGCATAGCATATCTATGATAAGGAAAGTAAATATATGCACATTAAGAAACAACTAAACATATCCTTAACAAGATGTCCATAAAGCAATTTGTACACAGCCATGCCAATTTTAAATACCAGCATCAAGAAATACATCACAAGGAAAAATATCCAAAAGATATCTAGACCATAATTAATTGATACTTTTACCTTGGATACTTATCAAACTCCAAAATGAATAGTCATCTTCTTACTCATTTTTAGCTATGGGTGTTGAAGTGGGAAGTCTAGTTGCTAGAGTGTCTTTTGGTCAAAGTCTCAAAAGACTTCCCCTACACTAGTGGCCTATAAGATGACAATTGTTGATGAGATACAAGCTCCCCCTGCATACATGCTTATATTTCTTCCTAGACTCTTTGGTCATAATGCATCTATTGTAGAGAGATGTGTATTATCCGCTTGAGCCTTTTAGGATCTTCATGCTGCATAGAAATTCTAGGATCAAGTGTGGAGACTAAGGTCTCCCATTAGTGAATCATTCAACAACAAAGATGTAAATATTTTTAATGCATAAGAAATTTCTCCCTAGAAGTTTCTCAATCTAAATACCACATTAGAGGTTTCCTTTTTTGTTTTTTCTCACTAACATAAACATCTATGGTTCCATGTATATGTCTACTGTGAAAGCCCTGCTTTTGGGAGAGATGTCTCTTGTTTTTGGTAGACATCTTCTCTAGTCTTGAGACATCTACATTTTAGGGGAGATTTCTATCTTTCTAGGGAGATATCTATCCTATAGGTGCCAAAAATAAAAATGCTCATTTTGATCTCAAGAGCCTCCAGATGATCCCAACAAGTTCCCAGAGACCCTGGAACCTCATAAACTCATCAAAATAAGTCTAAAACAGCCCAAACATGGCAAAGCACCTTGAAATCCTCAAAAGAAAATCAACATAAGAAAACACACATAAATACCACACATTCATTAAGAATTACACAAGGACTAGGGTGATGTTTTCATAAATCTGTAGAGCCATATCAAGATGAAGTTTGGAAACTTTTGAAAGCAAGGCCTCATATTAATAATACCTTATGGTAAGATCCAAAAGATGATTTATCAATAAAGACTTTAAGAGTAGCACAAGCTTCCATTTAACCATAAAGATAAACTAATCTAGTCTAATCTCATCAAATCAAGGTATAATGATTATAACTAGACTTACCATTACTTACCTTGCTTACTGATGAAGATCAAGATGTTTAAGGAGATTGGAACTGAGGTTCTTCTTTCAAAGTTCCTCCTTTCAAACCAATTTCATTTATTTCTAATGTCTTGCTTCCTTTCAAAAAATTGTTAAAAGTTCTTTCACTTCCTTCTTTTTTGCTTGATTCTCCACAACTTTTTTTTTCTCTTTACCCTTTTGATTTGATCTCCATTCCTTTTTTCCCTACAAAAATTCCTTTCTAGATGCATTTGGATAAGACCAAGAAGTCTTATGATATGAATAGGTGTTCATGTGATAATATTTTAAATTGCAATTCCATTACTTATGGCCAAACCTATTATAGTAATAACATCTAACCTTTCTATCATGGTTAAAATGATTGAACCTTGGAGCTGCTCTTGGTTGGAACATAGTACTTGTTGACACTTTAATCTTTGGAGGAGCCTTTTGTTGGGATGATGTTTGTGTAGATGGTTCTTCTTATGAACAACATCCTAGTACACTTTTATTTTATGGACTTCTTCCTTGCCCAAGAACTATTTGAAGTTATTTTTCTCCTTTGACCAACCTTTCATTTATGAGTTTAGCATTTACAAGTTCTTTCTTAATCTGCTCATAAGACTTGGTTAGTTTTTCATTCTCAGCTCTTAGGTCTAAGATTTGGTTTGTGAGACCAGAAATTGTTATATTTAATGAATAGATATCTTAATCCTTGATTTTTATTTGCTTAGTCAACTTGACACAAAGACTTTGAAGCTATAAGATTTCCTTACACAATAGGTCATACTTCTCTTCCTCATTCTCAAATTGATCATCATTTGAGAGGCTAGCATAGTCATCTGTGAGAGCCATACAAATGATATGCGAATCTTTTGCATCATCATCTACCTCACTTTGGTCTCCATCATGCCAGTTGATGTAGATATTGTTTACCTTTTTATCTTCTTTAGTTTGGCCTTAGCATTAAAACCAAAAGAAGGATTCACTCCCATAGAAAAAAAGAAAATGCAGGAAAATGCTAAGAAAGCCAAAAGGCCAAAGTATTCTGAAACAAAGAAACAAATGGTTCAGAAAAAAAAAATGAATGAGCCAAGTGGCAAAAGAAGCCTATAACAAAGCACTAGTTTCTCTAAACATCATTAGTAACTAGTAGTTCAAGCATGAAACATAAAGCCCTTGTCATCAAATGAGCACACTACTATGCCATAATCATGATGTTAAAACATTTGGAATTCTTCATTAGGATAATTAACCATTTTTGAATATCAAATACCTCATTCCAAATTATCATCATTCCATGTTAACCTTAGTTCACCATTGTGAGGACTCCTTGGCATGATTCGATAGCTACAAAATCAAGTGTGAAGAGACAAGCATTGATGATGAATTTTTAGTGGTGTTTCATATTCTTTCTTGATGTCTTTGGGTCAATCCTCAAAACATCAATAAAGAGGGGCCAATGAAAAAGTTATAAGAAAATGTCAATTGTAAATAGGTGATGAATCATGTTTTTCAACAACAAAGATATCTTAGCCCCAATATCCTAGCCATAATATCTTAGCCCCAATGTCTCAACCCTGATATGTCAGCCTCAATATCCTAGCCTTAATATCTTAGCCCTCATATCTCAGCCTCGATATCTAAGCCTCAGTATATCAGCCTTGACATCTTAGCTTTGATATCTCAATCTCAATATCTTAGCCCCAATATCTCAACCCTAATATCATATCACGTGCTACGTTATTGGATATCCTATATCTTGGGATGCATGCCTACCTATAAATGCAACACTTGGATGCACAATCTGAAGAACTCATCATTCCAACCTTATGTAGACTCTTGTAGTTTTTTTTTGTAGTTTTAGTGATACAGTGAATGCTTGCAATGCAGTGTTGAGCAGTTGTATGGAATCTTTTTTCTAGTGAAGTGTGCTTGGGCACAGTTCATGTTTGGAAATAAAGATCGAGATTGCAAGTGGGAAGATAGTGTCTTATGATCAATGCTTAACAATCTAGATACCACAACTAGTACCATCCATGAAATTCAACTAGATCATTCATGAATGCTTGTGATTCATATGGTTGGGCATAGGGGTATCTTCCACTCATCATTAGCACTATTCTCAAGAATGGTGCTAGTTATCTAGATCAATTATATTATACATGATCGCTGTAAACACATTAACAATCTATCTTTTAGAGAGAATTAATATTTTAATTCACACACATTATCAAACAAAACCATGTCTTCTTCACATAGGGCCAATAATGCATCATATGATGAAAACACTAGTAGGAGAAATGATAAGATCTACATTGAGGAAAATTGGAGTAAACAACCAAAAGTAGGAGTTTCATATGCTCATTTATACCCTTACTACACTTAAAGACTAAATTCAACTAATGCAAACAATCCTAGAGGAGATGAAATACGTCCTAGAACAAGGAGGGCTTCAAGGCCTAAGATCTCCTCTAAACCTAGAAAAGATAAATCAAGGGACGATATGGGATAGCAGCCATGATGATTCTCCTAGTTTTCCATCTTCCTCTTTCTCTTCCACGTCTAGTTCTAACAAAGATGAACATATGTATAGAAATAGGGATCAAGATGAATATATAAGTAGAAATAGATGATATCATCAATGTGAGCATGAATGAAATCATCATAATCAAACAACTAGAAATAGAAATCATCACCATGACATGTCTGATGATGATGAACCCTTGTTGGCTACTAGGAACCTAACACAAATTAGGGAGGTAGTTCAAATACTCGAAAGGCATCAAAGGAACAAGCATCAAATGGCTTGATATGAATAACATTCCTAAATTTAAGGGAGGAGATAATTATAATTCACAACATTACTTAAAAGTCTTCCATGATGCTTGTGCCTTGCAAAATATTAAACATAAGTGGTAAAAGCGTAAGCTCTTTCATAGGACACTAATAGACAAAGTCGAAAGTTGGTATAAATCATTGGAACTAGATTCAATCCATTAATGGTCCAAAATGCTGGAACTCTTCAACGAAAAATACCAAACCTATGCAAGAGTGTCCAACCTAAGAAAAAAAATCCAAGGATGGAAGCGGGAAAATCATGAACCCTTAAATATGGCCTTGGATAGATACTATTTGCTTCTACATAGATGTCCTAGCCATGATTTCTCTCAAAAAGAGAAACTTTTCCATATCATAGATCGACTTCGTAATCAAACAAGGGAGACTCTTGGGATTTATGCCTGAGGTTAGTTATACAAACTAAAAGCCCATTAGATATAAAGGCTAATCAAGTGGATGGAAAAAGAAGAAGGAGAGCTATGTAAACGAGTGAATGTAAAGGAATATAACGGAGACCCAACTATTCAAAAGAAGAGTGTCCATATCTATGATGAGGAAAAAGAGATAGCTCTCAATGAGGTGATTTCACAACAAACCTTGGCAACACAAAAGTCTATCATTGAGCTTAAAGCAAGAATAAATAAGATGTGGGAATTGATGAATGAAAAGTCACAACCTATGTGAAAACCATAGAGGATAAGGTGGTGCAAAATGAATTAAGTGATTAAAAAAAGAGGAAAATAAACCAAGAAATAGGAAGAAAAAATTATCAACAAAAAAGAAAAATGGTTGTGGACTCAACCATAGAAGAGGATGATGGATTTGACATCTGCCTATATGATCATCCAAAGGACTATTGCCTAGTCATGTTACATCTACATGAGTATTGAGCTTTTGCTTTGAATCCCAAGTTCATACAAAAGCAAACGCCTTGGAAATTACTTTATTCACAAGGTAAGTATAGACAATCCTACAACCAACTGTACTATCCTAATGGGACTTCTTACCAACATCAAAACTACTATCAACTGCGATGGTAAAATTCATGGTTGTGTGGAAGGCCATCATCAAACCAGCACTACCCTTACAACTAGCAGAACCTGTATGGATATTATGTTTAACAACCTATTTTTCTAGATGGTTTTACTTCCTCTTCCTCAAATCACTACTACCATCTCCGAAATATCATCAACCTGCAACATTTCTTGTGGGATCACCATCTCAAACCTCTTATCCTCTATCACATCCTTAATATTTTCATACTTCTCTCTAACATATGTCACCAACAATAACATTGGAAGGATCAGTATCACAACATTAACAGAAGAATGTCACTTGTGCTATGAACATACAAGTAAAGGATAATGTTAGTAGATCTCAACAAAAGTCTTGAAAACGTTCTTTCTTTAGGACAATTTTCACACCTAAGCATAAAACTCATAGACCTACTGGCTTATTGAAACTAGCATAGAGCCAACCGAGTGCAACATCCGATCACTGTGCAAAACATAACAAATGAACCTATCACTGTGTAGTGACAAGCAATTCATACATTACTACTAAAAAAGAAGGGTGTAGTTTTGGATTGACCTTCCAGAATGTCAACACAATCATTACACCAATCCACAACAAATGTGAAAATCAAGTGTGTGCACAAGAGAGATAAGAGGCCATTAAACCAAAATACACCTAGTGGCTAACAACTGAGAAATTTCAATTGTCCAAAATGTGCATGAAACAATCTGAATTACTTACTAATTCCCATTCTAAGAAAATGATCCCAACTAAGAACTCACAAATGAAAATATTAAATCATAATCATACCCAACAAATAGAGGAAATAGAAACTTAGATGATAAAGATTCAATTACCATCAAGATTACATGGGAGGATAACCATAAAACTAAGTCATTAAGGATGATAAGTGAGAAACCTCAAGTGTATGATCTAGCGGAACTAGGATCCATTTTTTGAACACTCATCCATGAGTTCAGTCATGGGGGAGATAGTAATCATGATCAAGAAATTAATAAGATTTATTTAATTTTTTTTGTTTTATAATTTCTTTTTGATTTCTAATTTTTTGTTATGCCTTTTCATATTTCTTACCTATTTCCACATTCTTTGATATCTTTTAATTCTTTTATAATTTTTCATTTCTTAAAACATTTGCAGTTCTTTAATATTTTCTTCCTTTTTAAATATTTTTCATTCTTAATATTTTTGACAATTTTTCATACTTTGTTTACATGTTACTTGTACATATTTCTATCAATTTTGAATAAATACAATGAATAAAGCAAGATGTAGTCCTAATAAGGTGAGGATTTGTCTATGTTATCAAATCATAAGGGATTGATTATTTGTACAGTGAGATCACACCACCCATCGATCCATTCCAATAATAAGAGTTTCTTACCATGGCCATAATGATATTCTTTTCATAATAAAACTAAGAATAAACTTGTGATCATTATGCTTGGACAGAGAAGTGAAGAACTAATTGGGAATGTAAAGGATGTGACATCAAGTGTATATATGGATTCCCTTGTACCACTACTATATGTTCTATCAGTTGCTAAGGTTGTAATTATATTCTTGTAGATCTAATGAAAAATGGAATTAAGAGTACAATAAGTGTTGCCTTACCATGTCCTCTGGTAAGGTTGACACTATTAAAAATAAAACTCATGCACAAAATAAATTTCTAGGGATCCCACTGGAAAGACATGTTACCCATGCTTGAAGGTAGGTGACTTCTTAGGAATCTCAAAAAAATAAAATGAGGTGCAATGAATAAACTCCTTCCTTGGACAAAATGCCAAGTGATAATACTTCTTGTAACAGTGGTAGTCTTATGGCTATAAGTCAAAAAGATGAAATAATGTGGTGTTATTGGAATGTGGTCTAGAGTTGATTTGAATCTTAGGAAGAAAGGCTAATGATTATTTTAACCACTAATTAAACACAAGAAGTAATTATGCCTATGGTAAGACACCTCACATCCCAATTTCTGTAATCCCTTCTAAGTCCATCTCATCTCACTATATGAATAATTATAACTAATGTTTTTGTGTAACATAGTGTAATTTTCCCAACCTAGTGATACTAACATGTGTATTTTGCTAAATAGGTATGTTTTACATTCAACTCCTTGAGTGCTTAAGGACACTTTTAGGTGTGGTTATACAAGGACACTAAGGGCTGAAGCTTGCTTTGGGGAGGATCCACTTGTATAACTCTTGTATTTCATACTTGCCAAGTAATTCCACATCATATTATGCCTTCCAAGATCATCCAAAATCTAATAAACACTTCTCGTATCATCTAATAAACACTTCTCGTATCATCTAATAATATGTCCATACATTAGAAATTTATTATCCATTTCTTATCCATATCATAAAATTTCATTGCTCGAGATTCCTTCTTCATGAACTTTGAATGTCAACTTTTTAAAAAATATGCATCATTAATGGCCATGACCCTCTAGATAAGCTTTACATCTTCCAAATATTTCATTTGACTTATTTTTTCCAAAAATAATGAAAATTTGAATTTCTTAATAGTGACATTGTAGGCACCTATAATGTTGTATTTATGATGCCATGCATATAAAAATAGTATATATACACGTGGGAGTTAGTGAAAATTTTCTTCTCTCATTTGTAACAAGAGAATTTTTTCTAGTTTTTCCTTAGCCCTCTTGCACATTAGCTTCCAAAGGCCATAACTTTGCCCTCATAACTCTGATTTCCAAAAGTCTTAAATCTTGGTGATCCTAGAGTGCTTAACTTTGTTATGGGGGGTGCATTGTGTGATATAAGTAAACAAAAATTTGTGCATTGTGTTATATAAGTGAATGAAAATCTGAAAATTTGAGACAAAAATTCCTAACACCCATAAGATACTATAAATGATAAGTACAAAGAAATGATAAGAATCTTAGAGTTAATCAATCAAACTAAGGCCAGAAAGATTCAAGTAATACTCTTAATAGACCATATCAACTATTTTAGGCCATAATAAGCAAGGAAAATGATAGAAGGTCATAAGTAACTAAAAGATATAACACCTAAGCGGTACCTTTTTAAAATTCTTTTGAACTTTGCAATCATAATAAGATATGAACTTGATCTAACCAAGGGTATGAGCAAGGTAATGAACTATTAAGAATTGATAGGAACACCCTAATAATTTCAAACCTTTGTTGATTGTAGATGGCTTTGAAGAGGATACCATGAGGACCTTCACAACATGGGAGAAAAAGACTAAGAGGTCATTGGAGAGGCCAAGTGGGGAAACAAACCCCATAATTAAAACGTGTAGAGAAGGAGGCTCAATCATACAACATTCATCAAGAAACTGCTACTACAAAGCACTTAGCCCAAGGAGAGGTAGAAATACCATAAGCACCCAAATAAATATAGTGTCTCACATTGTCACTAGATTGCCTCTAGGCCATCTAAGAAGAATGATCATGTTCACAATCATTGTGAAACTGAATTTTGGTCCCTTTATGGAATTTTCTCCAGAAGCAATGAAGATTCAAATCCAAGCATCTCCATTATGGTCCATACTAACCAACAATGATGAATGGAACTTAGGAGAAAAACCTACCAATTTTGGCAAAACAAATAGGCTAATGCTACACTAAAAACTGAAGGAGTCTCTATGTCATACTCAGTAGAGAGGACATATGGAAAAAGAACATAGGGACAAAAGAGGAGAAACTTTTCAGAAGCCTGAAAACAAAGAGAAGAAGCCAATGGAAGAGCTACTACTACTTGAAATATGAACTACATCAAGCCACTTCAAATATTCTTGTCATGTAATCATGTCATTTTTGTACATACCACTGCAGCACTTAGAGTTAGTCAATAATCCCATACCTTCCCAATATTTTGTAAGGAACTTGTTCCTTCTTTTCTTTACTTGAGGATGAGTTTTCATTTAGTCATGGGGGTATGATGAATCGTGTTTTTTAGCGGCTAAGATATCTCAGCCCTGATATCTTAGCCTTGATATCTCAGTCCCAATATCTCAGCCTCGATATCTTAGCCCTGATATTGGATCATGTGCTGTGTTATCAGATATTTGATATCCTAGGATGCGTGTCTGCTTGTAAGTATAGCACTTGGATGCACAATTTGAAGAACTTTTCATTCCAACCTTAGGAAGACTCTTGTATTTTGTTTTTGTAATTTTAGTGATAGAGCAAATTCCCCTAGTGTGGTGTTGAGTAATTCTATAGAATCTTTATTTGAGTGAAGTGTACTTGGGCATAGTTCATGTCTAGAAATAAAGATCAAAGTTTCTTTTCATCATTGTAGCATCCACTTAGTTTTATTGTTTTACTTAGCATGTTTTTTACTATTTTCTTCGTTTAATCATTTACATTTCCAAGTACTTTACTTTCTTGTTCATTAGTAAAGTAGAATGAGTATGAATAGTTTCAAGCATTTAAGTGTAATTGTTTGGTAATCCTAGTAGTGTTATAGCTTGGTTTGCCTAGTAGCATAACACTTTATAACCTAGTAATGATTACATGAGCTCAAAATGTGTATAGTAAGCCAGGAATAGATGCTCATTTCTCTAGGCTAGAGTAGATTTCCATTACCATCACTTAGACGTAGGACTAAATTTCATTCCCAATTATGTTTATCGCTATGAGTAATTAGGGCCCAACAACATCAATTATCATATGCCTCAATTTGGACTAAATCATATGTGACAAAGCTACCATTAGTCCAAGTGGGAAGATAGCATCCTATGATTAATGCTTAACAATCTAGATGCCACAACTAGTCCCATCCATGGAATTCGATTGAATCATATGTGAATGCTTGTGATTCGTATGGTTGGACATAGGTATACCTACTGCTCATCAACAGGAAAGCCTCATGGACAAATTATCATGTAATTTTGATTAGATGCAAGAGCAAAAATAAATGCCTTGAATTCCCTTCAAAAAATTCACCTTATAGCTCTATTTTGCTAGAATTCTAGATCATTGTTACTTTGTAATGTATAATTCATGATATTGTAAATTAGAAATGTCATAAATTATGCTAAAATGATGTAATTGAACTTCATAAAGTTAAAAATGTTGTGATAAAAAATATTGTACTAAAAAATGCTAAAGACAAAAATGATGTAGTTTTGGACCAATGAAAGTGTCAAAAATGTTGCCTAGAATGCCTGGAAACTTTCCCAAGTTGAGTTAACATAATAATAGCAAATTGTAGCCTATTTAAATAATAATTGACATCATTTCAATGAAATTTGAATCATTTAAACTTGAGACTTTTGGAGCAAAGCAGAGATCTAAAAGCTTGAAGCCATTTCTCAGCATTAATGGTTGAGAACATCAAGAGCCTATTACAACCTATAGATCAAGTGAGTTAGACGTGATTTGAAAGGACTATGGGACACACACTATCCATTTGTTTGTCAAATCTTCAACAATTATCCCATAAGAATTTGTATAACATTTGTAGATCTATAATCTCTCACTCTATATTTTCTTATCAGTATTGATGAGCCACGATATTGCGCCTGCGATATCGCGTACATGATATTGCGGCCCACCATCATGTCTATAAATAAGAGGCGGCTTTCCCTTGTTCACACATCTAGAGTTAGTACCTTAGCCACATGATAGCAGTTTTACCATCCCAGAGTTAGAATAATTTCCATGTGGCCGCAGTAGGAGTCTTAAAGTGAACGGATCTTTATTCGAGCAAATTGTACCTGAGCACATATTTGTGTACGGCAATAAAGACGAACTTTCTGATAAACCTTGCAGCATATGGACTAAGCTAAATAGGATTTAATTATTTTTAAATGTTTAAATGCTTTCCTAGATAATTAATCTCTCTCAACCCTTGACTCTCCTAGTTAAGTGCATTCAGTATGACCGCTTCGAGCACGTGTGTAACGCTTGGTAACCCAGTAACCAGTAGCGTTTGGTAATCCCAGTAGCGTTGCACTGGTTTAGAGTGTGTGCGGCAAGTGGGAATGGATACTGATGCTAGGATAATTAAATATTAGTTAGTGAATAGTTAATGAAAATTAGTTATTTAGTTCTCTTCACCTTTCCCTACTAGCATAGGTGTTAAAAAGATAAAAGATATAAAAATCACACACCTCAAGCTTACTTAACCATACAACCGTGACAATACAAGTAAGCTTGGGAAGACAACGATTGATTAACCTTAAGTGTTCCATTAAGGCATGTAAGCACTTAGTCCTTGGAGTTCGACTGGATCGCATGTGAGATGCTCGTATTCGTATGGTTGAGTGTAGGGGTACCTCGCCACTCATCATTGGCGCTGTTGCCGAGGACTTAGTTGTTTGTATGCTACGTAGAACATAGGAGATCATTCACATCATTGTAACACTAGAATGAACCCTTAGGGTTAATCAAGAGAAAAATAAGATAATGGTAAATAGCACACCGAATAAGACTAAAATGTCTTCTTATTCGCACAAAATCACTTCACTGCCTAGGAACAACACTAGAGACATTTGGCAGCACAACACACGTAACCAAAATCTGCTAGTTCCTCAACAATTCCGTGTGGTATATATTCATCACGATGAGTATATACTTGACTTTACCTTTATTCTCCATCAAGATGAACAACTGCATTGGAGAGACTTGTAGGGTAACATAGTGTTGCCTCCAGATCGAGCAGTCCCCAACATGCTCCTTTGTGCTCTCGCAAGAATAGGCATGTTACAATTGTACGCAGAATACATTGCATGTGATTACAAAACAAGGGACTACCATTCCATAGAAGTGCAATGTCAACGGGACTTGCGACAGGAGAGTTACCACACATCTTTGAAGGGCAAAGAACCCCATAACGCTCCATCCATCTTAAGCGAAATTGAGGGTGGTGAACCCATTTCAATAGGTTCTCCACAAAACGATGTTCCCCCTCCTAATGATGGTGAGGAGGTGGTGTATCAGAATCTTCACTCCATGATTCAAAACCCTAGTTCTGATTCCCACGAACACCAAGTGTTCAACGAGGGAACACAAACACATGATAAGGACGGGCATTCTGATCATCATCATGATTGAGGCCGGGACCACTGAAGGGAAGTTAGGAAACATCGTCATGGTGATGGTTCTTCTTCTTTTTCACCTTCATCCATTCACCCTCTCCTTCAGTATTAGGATGTAGTCATAAGGAACCTAACTGTGAGGATAAGGGTAAATAGAGTGAGAAACCTCAACAAGAGAGTCAAGAGTGAGAACGAGGGCACTCTAGAGAATCACGGCATGGAATAAGGGAAGGTAGAAAACTGTGTAGAGATCATAGACGCTATGAAAGAAATGATGACGAAGAACCCCTACTTGTAACCTGAAGCATATTAGACATCACAGAGGCTGTAATAATTCCTATAAGGCACCAAAAAGATAGCAGGATCAAGAGGTTAGACATGAATAATATCCCACAATTTGTGGGGGGATACAATGATGATCCTCAAAACCACTTACAAGAATTTCATGATGCATGTGCCTTGTAGAATATTGAGAACGAATGGAAAAAATTAAAGTTGTTCCCAAGGACACTAGTAAAGGAAGCAGAAAGCTGGTATTGGTCCTTAGAACTGGAATCCATTCGAAGGTGGAGTACGATGATAGAACTGTTTAATGATAAGTATCAAACATACTACTAGGTGTCCAACCTACAAAAGAAAATCCAAGGATGGAAGCAGGGAACTCATGAGCCCTTGGATGCTACCATGGATTTATACTATGCACTGTTACATTGTTGCCTGGGCCATGGTTACTCTCAGTAGGATCAACTACGCCATCTCGTAGATGGACTTAGGCATGAAACTAGGAGAACCCTTGGAACGTATGCCCAAGGGAGATTATTAGAGCTTAGGTCCCATCAGATCCATAGATTGTTGGAGTAAGTAGCTAAGGAAGAAGGAGAGCTATGTAAGAGAGAAAGTGTGGAAGAGTACAACTGCGATCCTTCCCTCCGAAAAAGGGGAGTGAGATTCTATGAGGAGGAGGAAGAGTCACCACTTGAAGAGTTGGTGAATAGGAAAACCTTGTCGATCCAAAAACTAACAACAAAAGTGTCAACAAAGGTAGACCAAATGTGGGACTCCTTAGATAGTAGATTTGAAACCATTCTAAAAATCGTAGAGGAGTCTAAGGAGCGAAGTAGTGACTATGACAAAAAGAAAAAGAGGGATTTGGACCATGCACGTAACAAAGGTAAGGGTAAAATGGCCATCATTGAAGAGGTTGTGAATTCTAATACAGAAAATGACAGTGGATGTGAGATATGCCAGTATGACCATGCTAAGGGATGTTGTCTAGTCATCTCACATCTACAAGAGTCTGGGGTATATGCACTTAACCCATGACTTAACAAATGGCAAGCACCCCGACGGTTACCTTATCCTCAAGGTAACCCAAGGTAGTTCCACCAACCATTAACGTATTATCCAAGTGGAACTCCGTCACAACCTATTAAGCAACACCAACAGTGGCAATACCTATAGTTATGGGGGATGCCACCACCAAGGCAACAATACCCTTACTGGAAATTGGATCCATATGGCTATTACATGCAGCAGCCAATCTCTCCATGTGACTCTGTTGGTCACGTGACAACACAACATCACTACCAAGCTCAGGAGTATTACAGGACTTCTTCTCTTGGGAGAGACACACCACATACATACCATCCTCCAAATCCATCCGGAACTCTCACACCGATAGCTCCATTACCACCCGCTCCAGCAATGCAAGGGGAACTCCCCACTCAACTGCAACAATGGAATGCTACGAGAGCTGTAAATCTTCAACCCACTGCTGGTTCTGACAATCATACAAAGAGAAGACCTTTCTTCAAAACCAACAGTCCAAACAAGCTATCACAACCACAAGTGGTTGAGCCTCTGAATGCTTCTCCATCAAATAAGGTTTTAGAGCTCCCTTCAAACCAAAAATAAAGCTCAACACATATAGTTGTGTTAACACATGCTGTCACTGATTGGATCAAGGAGGGCCACCTTCCTAGGAAATTCTCTGATCCTGGAAGTCCTTTAATTTATTTCCAAGTCACTGGGAATGAACCCTGTAAAGCTTTTCTGGACTCAATTCCTAGAGTCAACTTAATATCACAAGAGATGTATAAAGCTTGGAACCTACCTCCACTAAAGAAGAGCAATATTCACTTAAAGTTGGCTGACTAGTCCATCACTATTCCCTTGGGACTGGTGGAGGACATCGTTACCACTGTGTGTGGTTGGTCATACCCAGCTGATTTCCTAGTGATACAAGTAAACAATGACAAAGGGGACTTCCCAATAATAATGGGAAGGGCATGGCTCAGTACCATAAATGCATGCCTAGAAATCCACGATCTTTCCTTGGAAATATCTAAGGAAAACTCTTTTGGGAAGATCGAGAACAAGACAGTTTCATGCATCACATACAATGATACAAGGGGTGATTACGTATAGGAATGTTCAGCATTGCCTGCATGCAACCGGTGTGCCCAAGAAATTAACATACAAAAATGCCTGTATGTAGTAACCACACAACAAGCAGACACCCAGTGGTTGATAGCTAATCAAGAGAGGAACTCACCAACATGCATGGAACTAACTAGGGGACCAACTTGTGCCCACATAGAAATCATAGATGCATTGGAGCAAGAGTGTTGCCAACTTTCAACCCTTAACTTGAAAACATCAATTGGAGGAAGTTGGAACCTAAAAGATTCAAACAAATGCTCCGATAGGAAAATACTAGTTGATATGTAATAGAGCAAACCTTATCATGAATCTAGAATGGTCAATGCACATAACACATCGGAGAAAAAATGACCTCACTCACTATTTCAGATCTCCCCCTTCCAACTTAGTCATGGGGGAGATGGCCACCTATGCTGATCAATCAAGGCGCTCAGTTCCTTTTTAAGTTTTTTTTACACATTTTTGTTTTATAAATTTCTTTAACTTCTCTTGTTTTTCTTTTGCAACATCGTTCATACTTTTTCATTTATTCATGTGTTTATTTATTTTGTTAAGTTTGTCACCTAATAAGTGCTCCTGAAGATGGTATGAACTATATTCCATTGATTACTAGTGTTTGGTGTTTACCTTTAAGGTATGATGTTGATACTAAGGTATGGTTATTTTGATATAATAGGCAATGAGTCCACGTTATCCATGCATCCATGAATTTCTATGGTCTCTCTTGGCTTGGAACTGTACAGTCCCTTTCCTTCAATAATAAGAACTATCAACGAATCGGTGACTAGGCATTTCTCAAACTGAGGAAGGCCTCAAGGATTGAAAAGGGTGTGACTTCAAAGGAACTTCATGCATTTGTGCTGGCCATTCTCTTGGGTGCTTGGATGTTTCCTTCTTGGGTTTTCCTTACCATTTTGACGTTGCTCCATTATCGAGAAGTTGAGCAAATAAAAATAATAAGTCTTTGCATGGTGTGGTTCTCACGTAAAACACAAAAAAAAAAAGTGAAAAAGTGAAAAGTGAGAATTCAAAGTACACCCCTTAGAGAAAATAATCATTTGGGCTACAAGCACTGGTTATGGAACTAAATAAACATGTTCCCTCTAACTAAAGCCCTTCTTGCTTCCTACTTTCTCCTTTTTCGTTTCGTCGGAATGATGGTGACTCTTTGGGGGAAGCATTCTTGTTACTTCAGGTGGATGGATTGGCTGAATGTATTAATGTGAAGTCACTAGATGTAGATTGTTTGAGGCTAGATTTGGAATGAGATCTATTGAGTCACATTAACCATAGATACACAAGGGGCTATACATCACCTTGTTCTTGAGACTCCATTTCGTTCTCTTCTTTCCATCATTCTTTCAACATTTTTTTTCACCTCATTGCTGGTTGTATCAATAGTCCATATTTTGATTGATACATTATTTTCTTTTTGGTAAATCCTTGTGGTTAAGAATTTAACTCTTGCTTCCTAATGTCATTTCTAGAGCCTACAGACTCTTTGAATGTGGGATTGTCAGGGCATTAAGGGCATGAGCCTGCTTTGGCAAGGACCCACTGGCATTCCTATTTGGTGCATCCGTTAAGTTCTTTCCCTTAAGCATTTCTATAGTCACCATTTATTTTTCTCATTTCCATCTTTGACATCCTTCCTTCTTTTTCTCCATCTTTCGTATTCCTTATCTTTTTCCATTCTCTCGCTATCGGAGGTTCACTCTCAGTCATGGGGGTCCTGGTCCAATTTTTTCAATTTTCTCGTAACTGCTACACCTTGGGTAGCCACCAGTATTATATATCTAGATCTGCATTAGCCATATCATAACTTACCCAATGGACCTTACACTAAGGTAAGGTATTAATTGCATTGTGATTCATTTACCCTTGCTAATATCAGACTGTGTTGTGTGTGCAAATGGTAATCATACAACAACGGATTGGATCTGGAGGAAACACTTGGAATGGACTGGTGCTGAAGCAGTTATGCAAGGAACAAGATTGATGATGCACTTATGGATGGACAATGAAAAGTGCAATCTTGGCATCGGAAGCAACATACGTCTTCTTCTCTCTCTCTCTTCTCTCTTCTCTCTCAGCTGCCAAATAAGGTTGGATGTCAAATGTGTATAGTGTTCACTCTTGTTGTCATGAACATTAATTTTGTTATGTTTTGTAATGATGATCCATTCACATGTCACCCCATTCATTGTTAGTGTCATTCAAGTCAATAATCCCATACCTTCCCAATATTTTGTAAGGAACTCAAGGACGAATTTTCATTCAGTCATGGGAGTATGATGAGCTGCGATATCGCGTCGACCCCTGCAATATCGCGTATGCGATATTGCGGCCTGTTTTCATGTCTATAAAGAAGAGGTAGCTTTCCCTTGTTCACACATATAGAGTTAGTCCCTTAGCCAAACTATAGTAGTTTTACCATTCTAGAGTTAGAATAATTTCCATGTGCCCACAGTAGGAGTCTCAAAGTGAATGGATCTTTATTTGAACAAATTGTACCTGAGCACACATTTGTGTACAACAATAAAGACGAACTTTCTGATAAACCTTACAGCATATGGACTAAGCTAAATAGGATTTAATTATTATTAAATGTTTAAATACTTTCCTAGATAATTAATCTCTCTCAATCCTTGACTCTCCTAGTTAAGTGCATTCAATATGACCACTTCGAGCACATGTGTAATGCTTGGTAACCCAGTAAAGAGTAGTGTTTGGTAATCCCAGTAGCGTTGCACTAGTTCAGCATGTGTGTGACAAATGGGAACGGATACTGATGCTAGGATAATTAAAGCTTAGTTAGTGAATAGTTAATGGAAATTAGTTATTTAGTTCTCTTCACCTTTCCCTACTAGCATAGGCATTAAAAAAATAAAATATATAAAAATCACACACCTCAAGCTTACTTAACCATACAACCATGACAATACAAGTAAGCTTGGGAAGACAACGATTGATTAACCTTAAGTGTTCCATTAAGGTGCGTAAGCACTTAGTTCTTGGAGTTCGACCAGATCGCACGTGAGATGCTGGTATTCGTATGGTTGAGTCTAGGGTTACCTTGCCACTCATCAAGTATTAATACAAAATTTATAGTTATTTTTTCCATATTATTCGCATATTTTTTGCATTATCTCTTAGTTTGTTCTTGAATCTAGCATTGGATCTAATATTTACATATGTTTACTCGTTTTCACCTAATAATAGACTTATAAGGCCTTAGGTAGTTAACAAGGCCGCCTAAGGTACCTCAAAATCTTTTTTGGGCCTATGGATCTTGAGGTAAAATTGTTTCGTATTGAGATCTTCGATATTCTAGCTCTACATTTTTCTATCATTACAATTCTTAGGCTTTTTGCCTCCATTTGGTCATCTCCTTTTGAATGTTGGAAATATGGGCATAGGTTTAATATTTGATGTAGAAGACTTTAATAATGTTTTCCCACTACTAAATGGGTTTAGAAGATAAGAATTTGTACCAATTTTTCATGAACATTCACAACTTCGACCAATTATTAATGATTCTTTGAAGATAGCATTCATTGTCAAATGCTTGCATGTGTAATTGAGGATCATAACTGGTAAGCCCTCTATAAGTAATGGACTTTTATAAAATGTAAATAGCTTCATTAAGTTCATGATAATCACCCCAATCAAAAAGTGAAGCATCTTTATGATCAAATCGTCTAGACAAGTGTAAATGCTAGAACTTGGAGAGTAGATTCACATCATGAGTTCTGTGTACACTCTAGTTAGTTGTACTTGATCATGGATCTTCATGGAAAATTGATAACTTTCCTTTCTTATCTACTTCATCATTCTCCTCCTCTAAATGATCAAATGGAATGCTATGATGTCTTCCTCAACTAATTAATCTCAAAGATCTTATCATTGATGGAGCTCATATTCACTATAGAATATCTTTGACAACATGTAAAATGCTTAATCATCTTTCAAGCTAAGATTAATTAAATCCATCTTAAGATCATGTTGTCTAGCTTCAATCAGTTGCCTTGAGAACTACACATGACTGAAACACCTCAAAGAAAATTTATGTTATGCATAAAAACCCTTAAAACCAAATTAATATTCTAATTTGATGGGAATTTAAAGGTAGAAATAATTACTTATTTTTCATCAAAAATCCTATCCTATGACCTTGTTCTAGCAATGTTTTGAAAATTTTTGATATGTAAAAGTGTGAATTATGTCCCAAACAATATAAATTTCACTCATGCCAATGTGTGAAAGCAAAAAAAATTTAAAAAGGTTCCTAAATTTGGTAGCCAAAACCAAAAACATTGGTGGCTCATAAGTAGTAAATTTGGTCCATGCAAATTGCCCAAAATGCCACCAAATTTGGCAGCAAAATTTTCACACGTTGGTAGTCCATGTGTAATAAATTTGGACCATAAAAACAACCCAAATGCGTTGCCAAATGTGTTAGGAAAGGCTTCACATGTTGGTGATACATATGCTGTAGTTTTAGATGGTGGAAAGTGCTAAATACATTCGTATTTCATGTCCAAAAAGTCAAAAACATGGGTGCATCATATGTTGCAAATTTTGGCCACCAAAAGCTTTCAAAATTTTGTAGAACTTGGTAGAAATTTGGCAGCAATCATGGCAGAATCAAGTCAACGAAAAATCAGCAAATGAATGGCCTATTTAAACTAAAGTTTGCATCATTCTTAGGAGTTTTGGGGATCATTTTTGCATACAGAAGAACTTGAGACTTTCAAAGCAGTGTAGATATCCAAGAGTCCACAACCATTTTCATCCAGCATAGAACATCTAGAGTAGAGAGAACTAGTGGCAAGCGAAGTTCAGTAGTAGATCAAGTGGAGAAAGACATGTGTAGATTTGATGGCAAAACACACCCTACCATTTGCATTGAATTTCAAAGACATCTTTGTATTCTTGGGCTTGCACAACCCATGATCTATATTTTCTGAACTTTTCTTTCATAGCATTCAATAAAAAGTTGCATTTTCTTTGTTTTATCATATCATTTTATGCATCTCTCTCTTCTCAGATTTAACATTTGAAACACCTTTTCTTACATTTTTGCTTATTTTCATAGCATTGGGTAATAGGCCCTCCAAGTCCTCAAGGATCAGAAAGATCATTTGAGGTGCTCGTAAGTCCTTTCTAAGGCCTATGGATCTTTGAGCTAAACCATTTTGCTCTAGAATTTTTGGTTCTTCTAGCATTGAATTTTCTAGTCTTTACAGTTTTTGGTGCTAGAAGAAGGACCTTTGCTTGACTTCTTTATCAAAACACATTTGTCTATTTCTACTGTGTAGAAAATTTGCATTTTCTAAAGCCTAATGTGTGGAATCACAACTAGTTTTTCACCTAATTTTTTTTAATCACTGCTTTTGTAATGCAGTGTACAAGACTACTACAAGTCCATGCACTTGGAAATCCAAATATTAATTTTTATTATTGTAGTTCATAACAATGCCTTAACTTCCTACAGTTGGTAGATTGGAAAAGATGTTTTTGTTGGAGGTGTGCATAAAGTTGCCTCTTTTCACACATTGGCAACTCAAGAATTTTAATTTTTACAGTTGCAATTTATACATTAGAGCTTCACACATTGTAACTCTACATGTTATAACTTTCACATGTTAGAGCTTCACACATTAGAGTTTCACAAGATGCAACTTTTACAAACTACATTTCCACATGTTGAAGCCTGAAAAGCTAAAGCTTCATCAGCTAAAGCCTCACAACCTAAAGCTTTTTCAAACAAAAATGAAACAATCAAGAAACTTAAAACCTTACCATACTTGACCAATTTAATTGGTCCCCTACATTTCATTCCTTTTGTTTTGACTATATTACCACATAACATAGTACATATGACCTCAAACTAGGAAGTTTCCCATATCTATGATCCTAAGAATATGGTTGTAGTTGAGCATAGATAGTTCCTTAGGTAGATGGAGCTAGAACTAGCTTAAACTAACATAAATGAGAAACATTGCAACTTCATTTGTGCTAAAATTCAAGCTAGCTAGCTTATCCTTTGTAGAGAGTCGAAATTAAAATGTTAGTTTAAGATAATTCACAAAAATGGGAAGGAGTATATTCCCTCTTTCTATGACCAAATTAAACTAACTTTCATACTCGTATGCTAGTGCAATTAGTAGACCAAGATGATGAAATCAAGGAAGTCAGTTTAGATCAAAGCAAAGAAGATGAGGATGAGTTTGAGGCTGAATATGAACCAAATACATTCCTAGAGGATCTTATGCAATGGTTAGGATCATAGGTGACCACTTCCAACACTACACCTCCCATCTTAGTTATAAATCAAGAACCTCCTATTTCCTCTGTGAACCAAGTTTCTCAACCTACCTTCTTATTGACCTCCCTGATCACCTCAATACCTTTTGTAATGATTCACTAGTCTCAACAACCTTTCCAATCTACCTCATTATTCACATTAATGCATTTTGGAACTCAACCTCATTTAGTATGATCATCACTGGTGGCATCTACCACACTACCTCCTTTCATAATCCCAGAGAGCCCTTTTGTGGAACACCAGGCTTCACAAGCCTCACATACTTCCATTGTTTCCTTTATCCCTCATGTCCTAACTCAAACATCTTTCTTACTATTTAACCCTCCTATGATGGTAGTCACACAACCTCTCTTGTCTATACCGATGCCCATTGCACTACCCCAAGCTATTCAACCTCCTCCTCAACCATCAGTACAAATACTATAGCCTATAGGGATGCCTCAGGGCTTGGATCAAGCCTTCCAAATGATCCAAGACCTCACGGAAGAGTTGCAGAAACTTAAAGCTAGTACAACATAAATGGTGGAGGTTATAGTCACACTGTGTGATAGTATTAAAAAAATAAATGATAGCCATACTCACACTGTGTGACAATATTAAAAAAATAAATGTCCATAGCCATGGTTACACTATGCAACATGCAACAACAAAATAATAGATGGTCTCTAGGGATATGATAATCAAAGACAACTATAACAATATGACAAAAACAAAATATAATAAGTCCATCGGTGGACAAAAGTGAGCCATGGGAGGAGGAGGAAGAGGACCATCAACAAGATCATCACCATCATTGGTTAGAAACCTAAGAACAATAAAATAAATAATTATTAGCGAGCTTATACATAAATAAGGTTACAATCAAACCACATTTGATATTTTTTTTTCAAATATTTGACATAGGAAAATAATGTTTGGCATTTTATCCAATAGTTGACATGTAAAGCAGAGAAAGATATTTTGACAAACACTTGTAATGAAACTAGATTTTCACTAAAAGTATATGACCAAACCAAAAATGTTGAGTCATAAAGAGGTGAAAAATCCCTCTTCATAGATCATTTCACCTTGCCACAATATTACTTGTACCAATTCAATTTCAATCAATCTCTTCACATTTTTTTCCCTTCGCTTTCAATCTTCAAGAATAATACATCCACTTCATCTGCATTTTCAATCATAGAAACATAAAACTTATCATTCTCCATTATTTCTCTTTTCTATTACTTCTTCTAGGTCTATCATTGTACAAGGAGAGACTTCTTCATAGGACCTCTCTTGGTTCCTTGGTGGTTATAATTCTTATAAAAACTGCTAAGTATAATCTATCAAAATTAAGGAATGTTTATCTTCACAAAAATTGCCTTACATTATGCATCTCAAATAGATACCTTATAGGATACCTTATGCTTTACATAATTGCTGGCCATTATGTAAGCCTATAAGGTATCAAATACATTATGGTTTATCTATCCTTGCTCATTTGTGATTGTGTTGTGTGTGCAGATGGCGATCATACAAACAATGGACTGGTCTTGGAGGAAGCACTCAGGATGGACCGAAACTAGAGCATTTATGAAAGGAGCAAGTTTAGTGGCATGGCTATGGATAGACAACGGAAGGCACAATCTTAGCATTGGTGGCAACATGCTTCATTTTCTCTCTTTCTCTTTCTCTACAAGCTACCAAATAAAGGCTTGGATGTCATTTATGTACAAGTGTTCACCGCAATGGTCATGAACACTAATGTTGTAATATTCTTATTGATCCGTTCACTGGGCACGTTGAGTCTATCATCCCATTCCATTGTCAGTTGTCAATTAGTCAATAATCCCATACCTTCCCAATATTTCGTAAGGAACTCGAGGACGAGTTTTCATTCAGTCATGGGGGTATGATGAGAGCTGTTACTCTAATAATTAGAGTGGTTATTATTAGAGAAATTACTCTAATTATTAGAGTGGTAGTTTCTGTAAAATTAGAGGGGCAGTTTCTCTAAAATTAGAGTGGTAGTTTCTCTAAAATTAGAGGCAATTTTTCTAATTATTAGAGTAGTTGCTCCCAAGCCTATAAATACAGTGCCCAGGCACACAATTTGAAGAAAGAAGTCTTGAAAGGAAGTATTTCAAGGGAAGTCTTAGAGAAGTCTTTTAGGAGTCAAGTTAGAGTATTTTCCAAGTGTTGCAGTAGGAGGTCTAAGTGTGGATGGATCTTTATTCAAGCATTGTGTACCTGAGCACACCTTGTGTACGGCAATAAAGACGAGCTCTTGGATTCATCCTTACAGCACTTGAGATTTGTTTTCTTACTCATTTATTTTATTTTATTTTATTTTGCATTTATTTTATTTTATTGTTTTATTTTATTTTACATTTCTATTATTAGCACACATAGTATGATCACTTTGAGCATGCGTGTAACACTTGGTAACCCAGTAACGATTAGCGTTTGGTAATCCTAGTAGTGTTGTGCTAGTTCAGGATGTGTATGGCAAGTAAGAATGGATACTGGTGTTAGGATTAGTTAAAGCCTAGTTAATTAGTAGTTAAGTTAAATTAGTCACTTAGTTAATCACATGTATTTTTCAACTTGTTTTCTTATCCTCTTGGAGTTGTGCTTGTAGGATGAACTTGGAGCCATTGCATAGGTGTGATTCATTGTAGCAGTAAGTCACCATGTGATCTTGATACATGAGATTCTATTATCTTATTAGACCATGCCAAAGATGCTTACCTTACATCATTTCTATTACCCCTTTTGAGCCATAATCCCATAGCCAAACTACAACCTCTGTAACTTGGCTAATAATGAAAGCCTATATTTGACATCCATGTACCATGCTCATATAACATCATCTTTGACATACTCTGCCATCAAGTTTTTTGAATGTAACACACCTTATTCAATGAGAGAAAAAAAAAAACAAAGTTCAACCTTGACAATAAAACCTAATAAAGGTATCACCTCCCTCCCTAAAAAAAGGAATGGGAAGTTAAATTTCCAAGAAAGCCAACAGGCTAATGTTGCCTAAAGCCAATCAAACGAATGACTTCAAAAAAATAAAGAGAGGAGCTAAGTGGCCAAAGAAGCCTGAGAATGAACTATTGGTTTCTCTAAGACATCATCAAAGTAACCAATTGTTCAAGAACAAACCACAAAGATCTTTTTAACCAGCACACATGTTGCTACCATACCATAGCCATGATGTCAACATTTGAAATTTCTTGTTATCCCATGCAATCATTCAAATATCCAAAGTGACCATCTCAATATCTAAATGTAACCTTGATCTCATCTCAAACTTTTGACATTTCATTATAACCTCATTTCACCATCATGAGTACTCCTTTCCATGATTTTATAACTACCAAATCAAATGTGGATAGGGATCATTAGTGATGAACTTGTGGTAGTGTTTCATATTCTTTGTTGATGTTTCCTGAGTCATTCCTCTAAACATCAATAAAGAGAAACCAATGAAACACCTCAAAGAAAATTTATGTTATGCATAAAAAGCCTTAAAGCCACATTAATATTGTATTTTGATGGGAATTTAAAGTAAGAAACAATTGCCTTATTTCCCATAAAAAATTCTACCCTATGACCTTGTTCTAACAATGTTTTGACAATTTTTGGTATGTAAAAGTGTAAATTATAGCCCACATGTTGTAAATTTCACTTATGCCATTGTGTGAAAGCCCAAAAATTCTAAACACATTGCTAAATTTGGCAGCCAAAGCCAAAAACGTTGGTGGCTCACAAACTGCAAATATGGACCAAGCAAATAGCCCAAGATGCCACAAAATTTGGTAGAAAAAGTTTCACACATTGGCAGCCCATGTAAAGAAAATTTGGGCCATAAAAATGGCCAAATACATTTCCAAATGTGGTAGGAAAGGCTTCACACATTGGTAACCCATACACTGTAGATTTGAGGGGTGAAAAGTACCAAATACGTTGGTATTTCATGCCCAAAATGTCAAAAACTTTGGTGCATCATATGCTCCAGATTTTGGGCACCAAAACCTTCTAAAATGTTGTAGAATTTATTAGAAATTTGGTAGCAATCATGATAGAATTAAGCTAGCAAATTTCAACAAATGAATAGCCTATTTAAACCAAAGCTTACATCATTATTAGGACTTTTGGGGATCATTTTTGCATTCAACTAAACTTGAGACTTTCAAATAAATATAGATATCTAAGAGTCCACAACCATTTTCATCTAGCGCTAAACATCTGGAGCAAAAAGAACAAATGGCAAGTAAAGTTCAATAGCAAATAGAGTGGAGAAAGACAAGTGCAGATCTAATGGTAGAACACATCTTGCCATCTACACCAAATTTTAGAGATATTTTTGTATTCTTGGACTTACATGGCCCATGATCTATATTTTCTAAACTTTTCTTTCACAACATTCCATACAAAGTTGCAATTTCTTTGTTTTGTCATATCATTTCGTGCATTTCTCTATTTTCAAATTTGACATTTGAAACACCTTTTGCACATTTTTTCTTATTTTCATAACATTCGATGACAGATCCTCCAAGTCCTCAAGAAATCAACAAGGCCATTTGAGGCACTCATAGGCCCTTTTTGAGGTGCTCATAGGCCCTTTTTGAGGCCTGTGGATCTATGAGCTAAACTATTTTTCTTTGGAATTTTTGGTTCTTCCAACACTGAATTTTCTAGTTATTACAAGGATCATCATGCCACCTTCCCTAATTTTCTTGGTGATATCTCAAGACAACTAGTAGTAGAGAGGTATCATCAAAATAATTGAATGTAACTTGGATACTTCTTTATTTTATCTCATTTCTCCTACTAGAGATCCTCATTGAGTATTATCCATCATTTTTATTGTGATAGTAACTTGCATATAATACTAAAGAAAACACATCATGTAATTGAATAATTGTTAAATAATAAATGTTCAAGTGTTTCTAAAATTTACCAAAACCTTCCTAGCAACAATAGCAATCATAGGGGTTTTGTCAACCATGACCAAAGGGATTATATCTTACAGAACATAGTGGAATTTGGTCGTTAACATTGAAGATGATGTTAAGTGGATTGCCAAGAATACTCATGTATATTGTTACATCTAATAAATATAAAGTATGTTATAATGTACATTGTACAATTGGAACCCATGTTTCCATGATGAGAAATGAAAAATAAGAAAACATTTATGATTTTTTTATATAATTTTATGTATTTTTTAAATTTAAGAATAAAAAAACACTAAACATATACATATCACAATTCAGTATGGGACAAGTGTAATGCTCACATTTATAGTTATACATATACATGCAACAATCCCTTGTGGAATAGATGTAATGCCACATATAAAAAGGAAATAATGGCTCCTAGTCATAATCTTGATTGTTCATCATCATGTTGTACAATTATAATCTTCTTAAATAAGGATAAATCATTGTAGCTTCACATAATGGAAATGAATAAGTAACTTAATTAATAAATGCATATGATTATCATGAGGTTAATATTTTTGGTATTTTAGGAATTGATAGTATATATCATGAAAAAAATAATGAGATTTATTTACAATGCATAACTCCAGGCTTCACATCAATAAAATGGTTCTAGGCTACATAAGTAAGATAGAACTTTGATAGAATCTAGCTATACTTGTAAAAGTGATGACTTAAAACATGAAGAAAATTAGAAGAAGATCAACTTACCTAAGGGAGGAGGAGATATTAACTCAAACTTGCATCCCAAAAGTCCAAGAAAATATCAATATGACTAAGATGTCAAAAGATAGATTAACACAAATATTTATGATTTTTGTAATATAATGATTTATGTTTATCAAGGACTAGGAATCAAAGAAGGTTTATCAACATAGCATGGTATTTATAGATCATTCTTCAGGTAATATGAGATAATTAAGGCTAGGCAAGAGGTATGGCAATGGCCCTACACTAATGCAAGGATGTCAACACACCTTCCTTACTTCTAGCACCATGCCACCAATCTTGGAAAGGTTAGAAACATTCTAAGAGATTTAAAACATGCATATGATCCAAAAGTATGATACCAAAGGTAAGGATGCATCTCCTGGAAACATGAACATCAACCACACATACTAGGACTATACACATAAGGCTTACATGATACTTGCTAATTTCGAGGCTTACAATTGACTTACAAAATGCCACTAGATGACTCATCAACACCCTCATTACCATTTTTCTTTATTTTTTACCATATTCAACCTACTCTATGATGTTAAATATATTTTTGAAGGACCTATGATTGGAAACCGAAGAAAAAAAATCCTATGCATTCCCATGAATTACAATTCCTTATTAAATAATAGTATGAATGGGATGTTTGTTATACATCTTAGTTATTTCTATGTTAATGTGTGTTTTCATTTCATGTTTATAAATCTTCAATTCTCATTTTTAATCTCATGATTATTCGTATGTGATGAGTGGCAAGGTACCCCTACACTCAACCATACGAATACGAGCGTAGCACACGCGATCTGGTCAAACTCTGTAGACTAAGTGCCTACATGCCTCATGGAACACTTAGGGTTAATTATTTGTTGTTTTCCCAGACTTACTTGTAGTTGTCATGGTGTATGGTTAAGTAAGTCTAAGGTATATGATTTTTATGTCTTTTCTGTTTTATCTCCTATGCTAACAAGGTGAAGGGTGAAGAGACTAATTAACTAATTCTAACTAACTAACTAAGCCTTAATTAACCTAGCATTAGCATCCATTCCCACTTATTGTTCACACCCTGAACCAATGCAACCTTGGTTACCAAATGCTAATCGTTGCTGGGATCACCAAGTGTAATGCACGTGTTTGAAGTGGTCGTACTGAGGCACTTAACTAGGAGAGAAGGGTTAAGAGAGATTTAATAACTAATAAAGCATTTAAATGATAAACAGTAAATAACAGTAAATAAATTCCTAATTAGCCTATTCCATGCACTGTAAGGTTTATCCAAGAAGTTTGTCTTTATTGCCGTACACAAACTTGTGTTTAGGTATAATGTCTGCTCAAATAAAGATCTGTTCACTTTGGAGTTCCTACTTTGGGCACATGGAAATTAATCTATCTTTGGAGGAGAAAAATTGAGAGAGTTTCGCTACAGTCCAAGCCTAGGATGGGAAACAAGGGAGAGTCACCTCTTATTTATAGACTTGGCGGCGCACCGCGATATCACGATGACAGTGATATCGTGGCCCATGCGATATCGTGTCCCATCATACCCCCATGATTGAGTCAAAACTCGTCCTCGAGTTCCTTACAATAATATCGGGAAGGTATGGGATTATTGACTCAAATGGAACTAATGGGATGACATGTGAACGGATCATCATTACAGGACACAACAAAACTGGTGTTCATGACAAAAAGAGTGAACACCTTTTACAGTGACATCAAGCCTTAGTTGGCAGCTGAGAAAGAGAGAGAGAAAGAAGTGTTGCTGCTACCACCGCCAAGATTGTGCCTTTCATTGTCCATCTGTAAGTTCACCATCGATCTTGCTCCTTGCATAGCTGCTTCAGCACTGCTCCATTCCAAGTGTTCCCTCTAGATCCAATCCATTGTTGCATGATTGCCATCTTCACACACAACATAGTCTTGTATTAGCAAGGGTAAATGAATCATCATGCAATTGATACCTTGCTTCGGTGGAAGTCCATTNCTCCAGATCTGTATCAGCCATACCACAACTCAGCCAATGGACTTCNAAAGAGACAACTAGGACATCGATGAAATGGATGTTAAGATGGAAATGAACAAAATAAAATAGATTGCAAAAATTTTAGGGAAAAGTAATTAATTGGTGTACCAAATAGGAATGTCAGTGGGTCCTCCCCAAAGTAGGCTCATGCCCTTAATGCCCTGACAATCCCACATTGAAAGAGTTCGTAGGCTTTAGGAATGTCATTTGAAACAAGAGTTAAAGTCTTAACCACAAGAATTTACCAAAAAAGAAAACAATGCATCAACCAAAGTATACACTAATGATACAACCGGCAATGAGGTGAACAATGGAGAGAAGGGTGGAGAGAAGAGAATGGAATGGAATCCCAAGAACAAGGTGGTGTACAACCCCTTGTGTGTTTCATGATTAATGTGACTTGGTAAATCTCATTCCAACTCTGGCCTCAAACCAACCACATCCAGTGACTTCACATCAATGCATTCGGCCAAACCATCCACTTGAGTAACAAGAATGCATCTCCAAAGAGCCAGCACCATTCCAACGAAACGATTGAGGAGAGAATGGGAAGCAAGGAGGGCCTTAGTTAGAGTGAACATTTTTATTTTGAGTTCCATAACCAGTGCTTGTAGCCCAAGGGATTATTTTGTCTAAGGGGTGTGCTTTGAATTCTCACTTTTTTCTTTTCTTTTCTTCTTTTTGTTATTTTTTGTTTTATGTGTTTATGTGTGAGAACTACACCATGCAAAGACTTTGTTATTTTTATTTTACTTAGCTTCCCGATAATTGGGTAACGTCAAAATGGTAAGAAAACTCTAGAAGAAAACATCCAAGCACCCAAGAGAATGGCCAACACAAATGCATCAAGTTCCCTTGAAGTCATACCCTTTTCAAGTCTTGAGACCTTCCTTAGTTTGAGAAATGCTGAGTCACTAATTCGTTAGAGTTCTTATTATGAAAGAGACTATACATGGCCAAGCCAAGAGAGACCATAGAAATTGGATGAATGGATGAAGTGGACTCATTTCCTACCATATCAAAAGAACATACCTTAGTATTAACATCGTAACTTAAAGGTAAAAACCAAACATTAACAATCAAATAGAAAAACAGTTCATACCATCATGAAGAATACTTATTGGGTGAAAAACTTATAGGATGGATAAAATACACACAAACACACACAAAAAATGAAAAATTAGAACGATGTTGTAAAACAAAAATAAGGAAAGTTAAAGAAATTTGTAAAACAAAAACTTAAAAGAACTGAGGGCCTCCAATGATCAGCATAGGTGGCCATCTCCCCCATGACTGAATGGAAAGGGAGAGATTCAAAATAAAGAGTGAGGATGCCTGATAGCAGAGGTGTAATTTGTACTGGCTATTCTTGGTTCATGAAACGGTTTTGTTTGTTGCACATGAACCAATAACCGCTTATCCGGGCTTTCAAGCTTGTATATTATCATGGCTCCTGAGGGAAAGGTCGTATGAATAATATAGGGCCCTTCCTACAATGTTTGAAATTTCATACGCTGAGGAACATGAGTGGGGTTCCAGTAAAGGACCTTGTCTCCTTGTTGGTACCTAATCCTTCGAATTCTTAAGTCATGACACTGTTTATTATGTGCCTTGTGTAACTCATTTGATGACAGAGCAACCAACCTATTCTCGTCTAGCATGTTTAGAGTTGCAAACCTTTGTTTTTGTGCTAGGTTGAGGTCAAGGTGAAGGTTGCAAGCCATGGATAGTGTATGAAGCTCAGTCTATATAGGAAGCCTTGGCAGTTTTCCATATACTAACTCATAGGGAGAGTAGCCTGTAGGGAGTTTCCAAGTGGAGCAGTACGCCTAGAGGACATCGTTTAGTTTTGTGCTTCAATCTTGCCTAAATTTGCTAATTGTTCTCATTAATATTCTCGTAATCTCTCGATTAGTAACCTCGGCTTGGCCATTAGCTTGGCGGTGGTAGGGGGTGGTCAATTTATGTTCAACCCCTAAGCATTGCATTAATTTACGAAAGGTTGCACCTGTAAAATGTGTCCCATTATCAGAGATGAGTGCACGTAGCACACCAAACCTGTTTACGATTTGTTGTTGTACAAATCGTGTAGCTGTAGACGATGTGCAATCTGTTACAGCAGTTGCTTCATCCCATTTGGTTAAATAGTCAACAGCCACAATAATATATGCTTTTTCGTTGGACATTGGTGTAATGGGCCCCATAAAATCTATTCCCCAGATGTTAAAGGGTTCTAAAGGTTAAATTCATTGTTGCAGACCCCCCATTTTAGTAGTCATTCCACCATCACGTTGATAGTGCTCACAGGATTAGGCAAATTGATGGGCATCCAGAAATAGCGTTGGCCAATAATATCTTGCAAGTAGGATCTTAGTGGCCGTTTGTCTCCCTGCATAGTGGCCCCCACAGGGACCCTCATGAGTATCCTAGAGAACTCTTAATTTATCCTCATTGGGCACACACCATCGAACCAAGGCATTAGGATAGACTTTATAGAGTTGTCCCTTGATTTCCATGAAGTACTTGGTTTTGTGAAGAAACTATTGTTTCTTCCTAAAGTCCAACCCTTGTGGTGTTTTTTGGGAAAGGAGATAAGTAAGAATGCTACTATACCAATTTGTTCCCATGGGTTGGTTATTCACTACATTGGCAAAGAGGGTTTCATCAGGAAAATGATAAGATACGTCATATTTGTCCTCTTTGCTATCCTAGCGCAACCGAGATAAGTGATTTGCGACTACATTCTCGGTGCCTTTGCGGTCTACTATTGTTAAATCAAACTCCTGAAGGATTACCAACCAACGTATAATATGTGGGCTAACCGTTGGCTTGTTCATAAGGAACCTAATTGTATTATGATCCGTAGGGATGTATACTTTGTAGGCCAATACATAGTGCCTAAATTTGTCTAGTGCAAACACTACAACCATTAATTCCTTTTCCATAGTCATGTAGTTGAGTTGTGCACCAGTGATACTCTTACTAGCACAATGGATGTAATAAGGTCATTTTTTTTCATCTAATTGTGTTAGTACGGCTCCTAAGGCATAATTAGATGCATTGGTCATGATATGGAACAGCCTGGACCAGTTAAGGGCTTGTAGAATGGGAGTTTCCACAAGCCTCTGTTTGAGAGTTTGGAATGCTTGTTCACATTCCTTGGTCCATTCAAATGGTGCATCCTTTTTCGTTAATTCCACCAATGGTTTGGCAATTTTGGAGAAGTTCTTGATAAATATCCTATAGTAGCCAGTGTGTCTAAGGAATGACCGAATGTCTTTGACAGTTTCTGGTTGTCGAGTAATTTTTTGGATGACTTTAACTTTTTCTGGGTCCACCTCTATTCGTGATTGTAAAATTTTATGTCCCAGTACTATGCCCTCTTGAACCATCAAATGGCTTTTCTACCAGTTGAGCTTTAGGTTGGTTTTAACGCATCGTTTCAATACTTGCTCTAACCGGTCAAGGGCTTGATCAAAGCTCATCCCATAAGTGGAGAAGTTGTCCATAAAAACTTCTACTCTATTACCTATTTGCTGTTGAAATATGCTTAGAACTAATCATTGGAATGTGACAGGGGCATTGCACAAGTTGAAAGGCATTTTTTTGTATGTAAATGTTCCCCAAGGACTGGTGAAAGTTGTTTTGGCTTGGTCTTCTAGTGCGATTCGTATTTGGTTGTACCCACTATACCCATTCAGAAAACTGTAGTAGCGATGCCCTGCTATAGTGTCTAAGACTTGGTCAACAAGTGGCAATGGGAAGTGATCTTTGAATGTTGCCATATTTAATAGCCTAAATTCTATACATACCCTCCATTTGCATCCTTTTTTTGGTACGATTACAAGAGGACTAACCCATTCACTATCAGCAATGGGATAAATGAACCCAGTGTTGAGAAGTTGCTCTATTTCTTCTTTCACTATTTGTTTTAACTTCGGGTTCAATCACCTCTACAGTTGTTTGCAAGGCTTCATGGAGGGGTCCATGTAAATCCTATGCTAGCATATCCTAGGATCTATTTCAGTTAGTTCAGGGTATGACCAAGCAAATTGTTGATGATTTATTTATCACCTTCAGCAAACTCTCTTTTTTCTTGGGAGCAAGCTTTGTGTTGATGATTACTGATTTTTCATTTTTAAGGGTCATGTATTCCAAACTGGTGGGCAAAGGTTTTAAATCTAGGGGCTCTTGTTTAAAGCTCTAAGGAATCTCCAACTTCCCCCAGTTAATGTGTTTAAGGTTAAGGGCTAGAAGTTGGCAACGGACTTGCTCAAGTGCATCCATGCTTTCAACGTAAGTATTAGTTATCCCCTCAGTCAGTTCCATGCATGTCATCAAATTGCTCTCTTGATCAGCCATCATCCACTGGGTGTTTTCTTGTTGTGTGGCTGCTGCATATAAGCACTTTTGTATGTCAATGTCTTGTGCACACCGATTGCATGCAGGCAATGTTAAACTCCGCATGACCCATGATTTCTGCACACAATGATACCCTATTTCACTATATGTGATGCATGGAACTTTCTTCTTCTCAATCTTTCCAAAATTATTTTTCTTGGATATTTCTAGGGAAAGATTGCGGATTCCTAGGCGTGCATCTATTGTACTCAGCCATGCCCTTCCCATTATTATCGGGAAGTCCCCTTTGTCATTGTTTATTTGGATCACTAGGAAATCAGCTGGGTATGACCAACCACCTACGGTGGTAATAATGTCCTCAACCTATCCTAAAGAAATAGTGATGGACTGGTCAGCTAGCTCTAAACAAATATTTCTCTTCTTGAGTGGAGGTAGGTTCCAGGTTTTATAAAATTCTTGTAAGATTAAGTTGATTCTGGAACCCGTGTCAAGAAGAGCCTTATGAGGTTCATTTCTAGAGACTTGGAGATAAATTAGGGGGCTTCCAGGATCAGAGAATTTCTTGGGAAGGTGGCCTACCTTAATCTAGTTGGTAATGGTATGTGTTAACATAACCGTGTGCATTGGTCTCAATTTTTGGGTTGAAGGGGGTCCCAAAACCTTATTTGGTATGGAGGTGTTTAGATGTTCAATTGCTTGTGAAGGTGAGGGCTTGGTTTGATTGTTGGTTCTAAAGAAAGGTCTTTTTGACATTGGATATTTAGGACCAACTGAGACTTGAGGGTTGGGAGCCCTCGTGATATTGGGTTGTTGCGGTTGAGCAGGAAATACCCTTGGCGTTGTTGGAGTAGTTGGTCGTGGAGTTATTGGCATAAAAGATGTAGATGGATTTAGAGGATAGTATGGATATGGAGTGTCTACTAGAGGAGAAGGTGTCCTAAAATACTCCTGAACTTGGTAGTAATGTGGTGGGCTATGTGACCCATAGAGTCACTTAGAGAAACTGACTGTTGCACATAATAGCCATAAGGATCGGGTTGCCAGTAAGGGTATTGTTGTCTTGGTGGTGGCATCCCCCATGACTGTGGGTATTGCCACTACTGATGTTATCCAATGGGTTGTGGTGGAGTTCCACTTGGATAGTACGTTAATAGTTGGTGAAACTGTCTTGGGTTACCTTGAGGATAAGGTAACCTTTGGGGGTGTTTGCTGTTGGTTGAGTCTTAGGTTAAGTGCATACACTCTAGACTCTTATAGATGTGAGATGATTGGACAACATCCCATATGATATTCATATTGGTAGATCTCACATCCACTATCATTGTCTGTGTCAAAATCCACAGCCTCATCGGAGATAGTTATTTTCCCCTTACCCTTGTTATGTGTAGGGCCTGAATCTCCCCGCTTTTTCTTGTCTTTGTCACTACTTTATTCCTCCTTAGACTCCTCTACAATTTTTAGGATAGTTTCAAGTCTAGAGTCTAAGGAATCCCACAATTTATCCACCTTAGCTGATACTTCTGTTGTTAGCTTTTGAATCAGTAAGGTTTTTCTATTCACCAACTCTTCGAGTGGTGACTCATCCTCCTCATCATAAAATCTTACTCCATTCTTTCGAAGGGAAGGATCATGGTTATATTCTTCCACACTCTCTCTTTTTCGTAGCTCACCTTCTTCTTTGGCTACTTACTCCAAAAATCGATGAATTTCATGGGCTCTAAGTTTTGATAGTCTCCCTTGGGCATAAGTCCCAAGGGTTCTCCTAGTCTCATGTCTTAGCCCATCTACGATGTGGTGAAGTTGGTCCTGTTGTGCATAACCATGGGTCAGGAAATGATGTAACAATGCATAGTATTGGCCCATGGTAGCATCCAAGGGTTCATGAGTACCTTGCTTCCATCCTTGGATCTGCTTACTTAAGTTAGAAACTCTAGAGTACATTTGATACTTATCATTGAACAACTCTAACATCATACTCCACCTCCTAATGGTTTCCGGTTCTAAGGACTTGTACCAACTCTCTACTTTCTTGATGAGTATCTTGGGAAACAACTTTAGTTTTTGCCACTCATTCTCTATGTTCTACAAGGCGCAGGCATCATGGAATGCCTGTAAATGATGTTACGAATCAGTGTTGTATCCCCCCTCAAAGTGTGGGATAGTATTCATGTCTAAGCGCTTGATCCGGCTATCTCTTTGATGCCTTGTTGGTATTCTCACTGCCTCTGTTATATTGAGCATACTTTGGGTTGCAAGTAGGGGCTCATCATGATCATTTCTTTTATGATGTTTATGATGTCTACATTGTTCCCTACTTTCCCTTCGTTCATGCCCTTGTCCTCTCTCTCGACTCTGTCATCGAGGTCTCTCATTTTTTCTACCTCTATCCTCACCATTATATTCTTGATGGCTGTGCCCAGATGTGGAAGGAGAGGGTGAGTGATGTGATGAAGGAGAAGAAGAAGGAGAACCATCGCCATGATGATGCTTCTTACCTTCTCTTTAGCTGCTACAGCCCTGATTGTGATGACGATCTAAGTGCCTGTCCTTGTCATGTGTTGTTGTTCCCTCAGTGAATAGTTGACATTCACGAGGATCAGAACTAGGGTTATGTATCATGGATTGTAGGTTCTGATACCCCACCTCCTCACTATCATTAGGAGGGGGAACATCATTCAATAGAGGACCCGTTATAATGGGTTCACCATATCCGATTTCACTTAGGACGTGCGGGACCCCTTTGCCCTTCAACAATGTATGATGGCTCTCCTGCCTTGAGTCCCTGATACATTGTGCTACTATGGGATGATAATCCCTTGTGTCAAAGTCACCTATAATGTATTCAGCATAGAGCTGTGTCATGCCTATTTGTGCAAGAGCACGAATAAGCATGTTTGGGATTAATCGATATGGAGGTAACACTATGTTACCTTGGAAATCTCTCCATCGCAGCTGTTCATCTTGATAGAGGATAAAGGTAAAATCTGGTATGTACTCATCAGGATGAGTATATATCACTTGGTATTGTTGAGGAGTTGGTAGATTTTGGTTATGTGTTTTAGACTGCCGACTGTTTCTACTATTATCCCTAGGTGGTGTAATGCTTTTTTGAGAAGAAGAAGAAGACATTGTGTCTTATCGGTGTGCTATTTAACTGTTATATAAATTTTTGTTTAATTAACCCTAAGGTTTGTTTAAGCTCCCAATGATGTGTATAATTTCCTATGTTCTACTTAGTGCACAAACACTTAGTCCCTGATAGTGGCGCCAATGATGAGTGGCGAGGTACCCCTACACTCAACCATATGAATACGAGCGTAGCACACGTAATCCGGTCAAACTCCATAGAATAAGTGCCTACATGCCTCATCGAACACTTAGGGTTAATCATTCATTGTCTTCCTAGACTTACTTGTAGTTGTCATGGTGTATGGTTAAGTAAGTTTGAGGTATATGATTTTTATGTCTTTTCTGTTTTATCTCCTATGCTAACAAGGTGAAGGGTGAAGAGACTAATTGACTAACTCTAACTAACTAACTAAGACTTAATTAACCTAGCGTTAGCATTCGTTCCCACTTACCGTTCACACCTTGAACCGATGCAACCTTGGTTACCAAATGCTAATTGTTGCTGGGATCACCAAGTGTAACGCATGTGCTCGAAGTGGTCGTACTGAGGCACTTAACTAGGAGAGAAGGGTTGAGAGAGATTTAATAGCTAATAAAGCATTTAAATGATAAATAGTAAATAACAGTAAATAAAGTCCTAATTAGCCTATTTCATGCACTGCAAGGTTTATCCAAGAAGTTTGTCTTTATTGCCGTACACAAACTTGTGTTTAGGTACAATGTCTGCTCGAATAAAGATTCGTTCACTTTGGAGTTCCTACTACAGGCACATGGAAATTAATTTATCTTTGGAGGGGAGAAACTACCAGAGTTTTGCTACGGTCCAAGCCTAGGATGGGAAACAAGGGAGAGTCGTCTCTTATTTATAGACTTGACGGCACACCGCGATATCGTGGGGGACGACGTGATATCGCGTATGCGATATTGCGAGGGATGCAATATCGCAACCCATGTGATATCGCGTCCCATCAATATGGTTATGTATATCTTATAAGATGTCTATAAATGGAAAATCTTGTCCATGATATCTACGGATGGTAAAAAATGCAAATTTAGACTAACTTATCTAATAATCAAAAGTTCCCCCTCATACCTCATAAAGAGGCACATTTTTTTTCATTTTTATTATTTATTTCTCATTAATCAAGCATTTGAAAATAAGAAACATAAGAAGATTTATATTTCTCTTAATTTTAATAATTCTTCAAATTTCTCATAAAATCACTAACATTCTTATTCAAAATCTCTCATTTCATTAATTTTACATAATTATTTTTATATTTCTCATTCATATTTTATTAAAGATCATATTTTCATTAGCTTTTGATGAATTTACATTCAAAGGTTCATTAGATTAATTCATTTAATTTAGATTAATTATTTACTTCATGTCTATTTAGAATTCAAAGTTTTAAAGTTGAATTTATGCATCTTTATTTCATCTTAAGTTAATCTGTATCATTTTCATTAGATCTAGTTAGAATCACAAGCCTTTTTATTCAATTATTATGAGATCTCACATCCTCTCAAAATTTCATGTAGATTCAAGTCATATTTTAGGTAAAACATCATCAAATTCTACAATATCAAATCATTAAAAATTAATTTTAAGTATATCACTAAAATCAACTCCAATTAATGGTAACTAATAAGAAAAATAACTATATCAACTTATATCACTTAAACCAATGAGATGGTATTGATTCATATAGCTTCAATCAATGCCTAGTAATCTTAGTTGACAAAAAGCTTAAGATAATTAATTTTTCATAACATTGTAGCAATCTTCATTGATATCATGTTGATCTTCATTTTCTCTAATAATGGCCAAATTCAAAAACAAAATGATCAAAAGTCAAAAATCAAATGATCAAAATTGTTCGCACATCCTCATCAACCAAATTTTCTTTTGCGTCATCTCTCTAGCCAACAATCTTATCTTAAGAAGGCTTGATATCCATTTTTATGGTATTTGAGAATGATGAGTGGCAAATACCCCTACGCTCAACCATACAAATTAGTAAGCATTCACGTGTGATTTGGTTGAATTTTGTGGATAGGACTAGTGGTGGCATCTAGATCGTTATGTCATGATCACAGTTCATTGTCTTCCCACTTGGACTAGTGGTATCTTTGTCACATATGGTTTAGTTCAAAGTGAGCCATATAATTCTTGATGTTGTTTCTACCTCATGCTACTCTTAACGATAATAAAGAAATAAATTACCTAAACTAATTAACAATGAAAAGTAAAGTCTAAATTGGTCTATGGGTGATGAATGTCTGTTCCTAACTTGTCATACATGTCATGAACCCATGTATCCACTACTGGAATTACCAACCACTATGCTACTAGGAAAACCAAGCAATAACATTATCAGGGTTACCAAGCAAATACATGGTTACACTCAAAATTGGTTGTGCTCATTCTGCCAATTCATTAATATGCATGGAAGCTTAAATATTAACTAAGTACATGAAAAGTAAATTGCATGGAAATTAAATCTAAGCTAAGTCAAAGTGCTGCAATGAATAAGAATCAATCTTGATCTTATTGCCATTCATGGAATGTGTCTAGGTACATTGCCAATTGAATAAGACACCGTACAACTGACTCAAATCCACACTGCGGTAAATAGATCTCCAAAGTAATGATGATTAAAAGTAATGAATTCTCCAAAGAAACCAATGATGATGTGGAGAAATAGATTTGACAAGAACTTCTAATGGATCCATGAGATATGGATCTAAATCAATTTTCTATCAAATATCTTTGAATATTGGTGAGTATCATGATAGCAAAGAGTGAGAACTAGGCTTCTTACTCTAAAAAATCAAGGTTCTTCCTACAAGAACTTTTGTTGATCCCCCAACATCTAGAAAATGACTAGTAGAAAGTCCTTAGGAAGCACTTGAACATTAACTTGCAACTTTACATAAGGACAAGCACTTGTAGAGAAAAAATATATAATGATACTATGTTCTAGCATCTATATTAGTTCCTTCATCTAGTCATAAGCCATTTTGATATTAAGGGTTTTATTACTGAGAAGCATCTCTTCAGTACCTTAGTCTTTGAACTTTCATGATGCAACATAATAACATACTACTTGTAGATCATAGGTTGAAAATGATAAACCTTCTTATCAACTATATCATTCAAGACTTCTAGCATCTCATGGACCATTACAAATTTACTACTCATTCCACTACCAAGAATATTGCATCTGACCTAATTGTTATTCTGTAGAATCTTCCTTATCCAACTACCTTATGAAAACACTAATATTCATCACTTTTAAGTCTTCAATCTTTTCAATAGCATCCTCATCCTCTATGGTAGCTTCAAGCATACCTCCTCTAGTTGCTCCAAGCATGCCTTCTCCAATTACTTCCATAACCCTAGCATCCTACTTCTCCACAACTTGCTCATTATTGTTCATCATTCCTCCTAATTAAAGCTCTCTATATTATGTGATTAAAGATAACATAGCTAAATTCATATTGAAGTGTTGTCAAATAATAAACTTTGGCATATGAAAATTCATTTTGATGCCTATTTTGATAAGAATTTTTTTAAAATATTCTTTTAAAAAAATAATTAACCCATAAAAATATACTAGTTTAGAAGGATTAATTACTTTTTCCATATAAAGGACTCTGATGTTGATTAAGATTGAATATCTATAAGTTATATAGAAAGCCAAACCTTATAGAAAACTTAATCCAAGTACTAGTATTAGTAATTAATAGAATGTGTGATAAACTTAATCTATCAAACATTTATAGTAAACTTGTTTGTTATGCTAGTAGTTAGCCAACATGAGGGAGTAACCAGAGAATAATAATTTTAATGTGATTAATGTGGAATAATAATTACATTAATGGTGCCTCATAGAAAGATAATAACCCTCTGAGAAATGTTTGTGTGCTAATCATCTAAAAAAGATAATCAGCCAAAGTGATAGTACTCATCTTGCTAAGTGGGATGCTAGTCTCTTTGATTAATTGTATTCATGCCTAAATCCAAGTCTTTGACTTAAGAAATAAGCATCTTAACATCATTCCAAATGACAATTCCTATGTGCTAATCATATAGAATCAAGAAATATTTATCAATGATTAGAGGCTTAAATTTATCATAGTTTGATGCTATTTATAACTTTTCTACTGAAATGTTCACTATGGAACTACTATTTTAAGCTAAAGGACTATATTGAGCCTCCCACATTGCCATCTTAGTTTGTAACTAGCACGTATTCATTTCATTATAATAGTAGTTCTTTAGCAGTGAAAGTTAATATGAAAACTTTTCTTGAATAATCAAATTGATTATTACAAGAGAATAAACTTTACATTAGTTCTTGTGTAACATAAAATTTGATCAAATATAATTCATATAGAGTAACTATTCATCTAGTGACAAATTTAAAATGGCTAAATCAGTTATTTCCAAAATTAAAAGGAATATATTTCAAAATCCATAATTATGTAAGTGCAATAAAGTAGTTGACTAAAAATATTTTCTTTCATAAGAGAACAACATAAATTAAGATTACAGTGCACTATATAAGACATGCCTTTGTTGAAGGGTTCGTAGAGCTAGTTTATATCAATACTCTTGATTAGTTAATTAATGGTTTTACTAAGCCATTTAGTTTAAAGAAATTTAAAACATTTGTTTAGGTTTTTTGTTTGCATCATTGAATCCATGTAGTATTTTATGGAGGATGTGAGAAAATAGCAAACTTTACATAACTTCTTATATAATGTAAACTATGATCAACCATGGTGTAACCATGGTAGTTCATGTTAATAGCTATATGTAATTAATGGTTTATATATTATGTTCATAGTTTTGCATGGTTGTGATTATTTATCACTAATAATTAATAGGTATTTACCTATCTTATTTTATTATGAAAATACATGACTTTGTAGTTTTATAGTTATGTTGTTTTGCTAAGTTCTTAGTATGTTATATATGAAGTCATTCCATTCTTGTAATAATGAATAGCTCATTCATCTTCAAATACTATATTAGTATTCAATTTATCCTCTTCCTATTGAATATTGCTTGCTACTAGTGTTTCTAGCCCTATGATTGTATAATTTCTAACATTAACTATGGAAGAGATTAGTATTTTTGATATTTTTTAACTTTTAATACTAAAATAGAATTTAAAAAAATTCAGTTGGTAGATTTTTATATAAAATCATTAAAGGTAGAGGAAATTAAATGAAAAATCATATTACAATAAATTTTTTTAATAGCATTAAAAGTAAATGAACCAAAACAACCTCAAACAAGTTATGAAGATTGTTGAATTTAAATAATAACACTATACAAAACTACTACACTAACCTCATACTAAAATCCAAAAATGTTTAGTGGAAGCAAACACTTGAAAAAGAATTAAATAAAACAAACTTACATATTCCAAAAAGGATATCTTAAATATTCAATATCCAAATGAAAGTGGAAAATTCTAATTAGTAAGCCTTGATGAATTAAATGCAAAGAAAATGATTAATATTTTATGGTATAAGTAATTTTTAAAAGGTTAAATACTTTTATTTTAAATTTACAAAGGATGATCAAGTTCTTATATTGTTTTGAATTACTACATGGTATTATCCATACTAATTACTACAAGCATGTATCAAAAGATAGAACAATATAATTATAAATCCAATAAAATCCTAGCAAATCACTATGTAAACTTTGAATCTCCAATGTAACATTGAAACATGTTATTATGTATAGATTATGCCTTGTTGGTAGTTCGAAGGTTTTTTCTCTTCTAAAATGAGAACCATAAGAAGTATGAAGATTCATTCAGGTTCCATGCTAAAGTAACCATCATAACTTCCTTAATGAACCATAGAGTCCTAATCTTTTATTCTTTCATCACAAAAGTATGTTAGTAGTCTTGAGCTTTGGCTTTTGGAATAGGCACATATCCTACTATTCAAAGAAGGAAATTTAGGTCTAGAACTGTCTATTTAGAGTCATCAAGAAGCATGTTTTAGTAAAAGTGTGTTACTAGTAAGTATCATGATATGCTTGCTCATCCTTTAAGATTATGTACATGTGTTCTACAATTACCTAGAGACTCATGTTATATAAAGGACTATTATGACTTATGTATATGCTAATATTCTCTATGCTATTTTAGTACATATGTGTTCCAATCATTTCATCACTCATATGAATCCTTGATATGTCCATGCAATGTTCCTAGTCATTAAGCTAATATGTAACCTATGTATTATGAACTCTTGTTATGTTCAAAGGTTCTTAAGTACTTTGAGTCATAGTCCATCTTCAATCTACTCTAGAATATTTGACGATGGTGGGGCTTAAGGCTACTACCGAGCAATACTCTCTATATTGGTACCATTTTACTTAGTATTAGAGCTAAGGTTTTGGTTTAAGTGAAAGATTTATTTAGATACTTTTACAATCTAGTTATGAGTGATAGAATGGTGAGGTATCAACACACTTTCTTGATGTAATTATCATCCTCATTGTATATAGAATTCATAATAAGTATGTGTTTATGTTTTGGTGTTAATGTATTATCATTTTTGTTTCATTTTTTAATTGGACAGGCAACAACAAGCTAACTATAGGTCACAGTAAGTCACATTTAGGTTGCATTAAATTTTAATTTTTAAGAAACTACAATGATGAGCCATGATATTAGGTAAGCGATATCGAAGCTTTCCAAGTGATATCGGGCATCTGATATCAGGGCATGTCTTCTCACCTATAAATAAGGGTGGGCGCACTTGGTTTAGTAGTGGTTTTTGTTGAGTAGTTTGTTAATTAGTCTTAGCCCCTTACCCAAACTTTTGCCTTTTCTTCCTCTCAGAGTTAGAATTATTTCTACATGCCCGCAGTAGGAGTCATAAAGTGAACAGATCCTCATTCGAGCATTGTGTCTTTGAGCACACCTTGTGTATGGCAATAAAGATGAACTTTGTGATAAACCTTACAACATCTAGAATAGATTAATTAATGTTAATTACAGTTATTTAATGCTTTCCTTAGTTAATTAATTTTTTCTCTCTCACCTTATAACTCTCATAAGCAAGCACACTTAGTATGATTACTTCAAGCATGTGTGTAACACTTGGTAACCTAGTAATGATTAGCGTTTGGTAATCCCAGCAGTGTTGCACTCATTCAGGATGTGTACAACAAGTGAGAATGGATGCTAGTGTTAGGACTAGTTAAAGCATAGTTGAGTAGTTAAATTAAATTAGTTACTTAGTTATCTCTCTCCTCCTTTTATAGCACCAGGCCATAAAACATAAAAATATATAAAAATCATATTCCTCAAGTTTACTTAACAATATAATCATGCTATATACAAGTAATCTTGGGAAGACAATGATTGATTAACCTGTCCTTGTTCCACAAAAGCACATAAGCACCGAGTCCTTGGAATTCAACTGGATCATGCATGGATGCTTGTATTTGTATGGTTGACTGTAGGGATACCTTACCACTCATCATTGGCACCATTGCCAGGGACTTTGTTGATTGTGTGCTAATTAGAACTTAGGAAATCTTTCTCATTGTTGGAATGAATCCGTAGGGTTGGTTACAAGGGAAAAATAATAATATATAATACATTGCACACCGAATAGACAATCATGTCTCCTTCTTTGTATGAAAGTGTTTTACTGCCTAGGTCTAATACAGGGAACAATCGAGGGCATAGTACACATGATAATCTACCAGTCCATCAATAGTTTCACGTGGTATATGTTCATCTCACTGAGTATATACCAAAATTTACCTTTATCCTCCACTAGGATGAATATTTGTGTTGGTGTGATTTAGAAGGTAACATAGTGTTACCTCCTGATTGCTCTGTTTTGGGCATGCTTCTTCGTGATCTCACATGAATTGGCATGCAACACTTACAAGTAGAGTACGTTGTGCATGATCATGACTCAAGAGAGTATCGACTCACGGAGGCACAATGTTAAAGGGATTTATAACAGGAGAGACATTATGAATCCATGAAGGAGAAGTTATAGCAAAATGTCCCACATGTCCTAAGTGAAAATTAGGGTGGTGAACCTACCTTAGACAGTCACCCACACAATGATGTTCTTCCTGTTGGCTTCGGTCAAGGGGTTGTGTATCATAATCTTCACTTAACTATCCATAACCTAGATTATGGTACTGACAGACACAAAGGATATAAAAAAGGAACACGAACACATGACAAAGATGGACATTCTGATCGTAACCGCGATCAAGGCCGTAACCACCAAAGAGAAGGTAACAGGAACAATCATGATGATGGTAATCCTTCTTCTTCACCTTTATCATCTCCTTCACCCTCTCCTTTAAGATTGGGATGCAGTCATAGAGAAAAAGATCATGAGAATAAGGGTAAGTGAAATGGGAGTCATAGATGAAACAGTCAGGAAAGGGGATGAGGGCACTCTAGAGAATCATAGCACAGAAGAAGGTAGAGTAGGGAACAACATAAGCATCATAGACACCATAGACAGGATGATCATGATGAACCCCTACTTGCTACTCAAAGTATGCTAGACATAACTAAGATTGTTAGAATCCCAACAAGGCACTAAAAAGATAGTAGGATCAAGAGATTAGACATGAATAACATCCCATGATTTGAAGGGGGATACAACGTTGATCCTCAAAATCATCTACAAGCATTCCATGATGCATGTGCCTTACAAAACATAGAAAATAAATGGAAAAAAATAAATTTGTTCCCTTAGACACTAGTCAAAGAAGCAGAGAGCTAGTACCGGTCCTTAGAACTAGAATCCATTCGTAGGTGGAATACCATGTTAGAATTGTTCAATGATAAGTACCAATCGTACTCCCGAGTGTTCAACCTGCAAAAGTAAATCCAAGGATGGAAACAAGGAGGGAATGAACCCTTGGATGTTGCCATGGGATGATATTATGCACTTTTACATCATTTTCTATGCACTATTGATCCCTTTGGTTATTCACAGAGGGATCAACTATGCCATCTCGTAGTTTGGCTTAGGCATGAAATTTGAAGAACCCTTGGGACGTATGCCCAAAGAAGGCTATCTAAGCTTAGGATCCATCAAGTACAAAGATTATTAGAGAAAGTTACTAAAGAGGAAGGTGAGCTAAGGAAAAGAGAGTGCGGAGGAATATAACAGAGATCCTTCCCTCTAAAAGAAGGGAGTGAGATTTTGTGAGGATGAAGAAGAGTCACCCCTCGAAGAGATGGTGAATAGGAAAAATTTTCTTATTCAAAAGTTTGCATCAGAAGTATTGAGAGAGGTAGACCAAATGTTGAACTCCCTAGATAATAGATTTCAAACTGTTCTCAAAATAGTAGAGAAGTCTAGAGAGTAAGGTAGTGAATGGGAAAAGAGAAAAAAAAGAAGTAGAATATGCATGCAACAAGGATAAGGGCAAAGTTTCCATCATTGAAGAGGTTGTGGATTCGGATATAGACAATGATAGTGGATGCAAGATATGCTAATACGATCATCCTAAGGGATGTTGCCTTGCAATCTCACACCTGCAGGAGTCTAGGGTGTATGCACTTAACCGGTGATTGAATTGAAGGTAAATACCCCAAAGGTTACCTTATCCCCAAGGTAACCCAAGATAGTTCCACCAACCCTTAATGTATTATCCAAGTGGAACTCCACTACAACCAATTGAGTAGTATCAATAGTGGCAACACCCACAATCATGGGGAATGACACTACCACGACAACAATATCCTTATCGTTAACTTGACTGTATGGATATTACATGTAGTAGCCAATCTCTCCACATGACTCTACTGGTCACGTAACCCCTCAACCTCACTACCAAACACATGAGTATTATAGGACTCCTTCTCCTAGGGGTGGTGTTCCACAAATATACCACCCTTCTCATTCAGCTGCATCTCTTCCACTCTTAACTCCATTACCACCTACTCTAGCCATGCACGGTGAACTCTCTACCCAGCCACCACAACACAACGCTACAAGGGCTATTAATTCTCACCCTACTATTGGTCTAAAAAATCACACAAAGAAGAGACCATTCTTTAGAACCAATAGTCCAACCAAGTCCTTACAGTCACAAGTGGCTAATTCTTCAAACGCCTCATCGCCAATCAAAATTTCAGAACTCCCTTCAACCCAAAGGCCACATTCAATGCATATGGTCATGTTAACTCATGCTGTCACTGATTGGATAAAAGCTAGCCATCTTCCTCGGAAATTCTTTGATCCTGGGAGTCCTCTTATATATCTACATATTGCTAGGATCGAATCGTGTAAAGCTCTTTTGGATTCAGGTTTTAGTATCAACTTAATCTCTCAAGAAATGTACAAAGCTTGAAACCTGCCTCCATTAAAAAAGAGTAACATTCATTTAGAGTTGGCTGACTAGTCCATCATTGTCCCATTAGGACTAGTGGATGACATTTTCACCACTATTTGTGGATGGTCGTATCTAGCTAACTTCCTAGTGAATCCACATGGCTAAGCATAATGGGAAGAGCATGGCTAAGCACAGTTAACATGTACCTAGGAATCCGCAATCTTTCTCTAGAAATATCAAAGGAAAATATGTTTGGAAAGATCAAGAAGAAGAAGGTTCCATGCATTGCATACAGTGACATAGGGTGTAATTGCATGTAGAAGTCATGGTTTGTACAACGTTTAACATTGTTTGCATGCAATTAGTGTGCACAAGTGACTAATATACAAAGATGCCTGTATGCAGTAGCCACAAGAAAAGAAGGCACCCAGTGGCTGACAGCTAATCAAGAGAGCAGTTCAACTATATGCATGGAACCAACTAAGGGTTTGACTTGCACTTACATCGATAGCATAACTATATTAGAGCAAGCCCATCACCAACTTCCAAGTCTTGACATTGAAAATATCAATTGGGGGAAGTTGGAAATCCCTGATAAGTTTAAGCAAGAGCCCCTTGAGTTAAAACCATTGTCCATCGGTATGGAATATGATGAGTGGCAAGGTACCCCTACACTCAACCATACGAATATGAGCGTTACACGCACGATTCGGTCGAACTCCACAGATGGACTAGTTGTGGCATCTAGATAGTTAGCCTTAGGTCACAGTTTGCTGTCTTTCCAACTGGACTAGTATTAGGTTATCACGTATGATTTAGTCCAGAGAGAGGTGTATGATGTGTTTTCTAATATAATGCTACTCCTGAAGGCAGTGGAAGGTAATATTAACTAATCTAGGAGAGAAAGGGTAAAAGAATCCAATCTGGCCTAAGTGCGATGAGCATCTATTCCTTGATCATCCGTACACATCTTGGACTTCATGCACAACTACTACTAGGATTACCAAGCACAAATCCTAGGTACGCTACTAGGTTACCATGTAGTCACACTTAAATGCTCGTAATTAAGTCGTACTCATTCCATGGTTTAACGTGAGTTTAAGGGTGAGAGAGACTAATTAGTAAAGTAGTAAATAATAATTAAATAAATAAATAAAAAAAGTGAATGCTGCAATGATGAAGTAATCTCAATCTTTATTGCCGGTCATGTGCATGTCCAAGTATGTCACACTTGAATAAGGATGCCATACAATTACATTCACCACACTACGGGCGGACACTGGAAAATATTCTAACTCTGGAGGGACAAAACTGCCAGAGTCTAACTACAATCTAAAAACTAGATGCGAAAAAATGGAGAGCTGCCTCTTATTTATAGACATGGCAGTGGACTATGATATCACAGGGGAAGACACGATATCGCGTACACGATATCATGGGGGATGGGATATCACGGTCGATGTGATATCACGTACGCGATATCGTGGCCCATGTGATATCGTATCCCATCATACCCGCATGACTGAATCAAAACTCATCGTCAAGTTACAGTGATTACACAGTGGATAGGTATGGGATTATTAGATGGAAAAAAATGAAATGATGCAGCAGTGTAGGAAGAAAACAAAAGAAAGAAAAAACATAGAAAAGTGCTACAACTACAAAAATTGGAACTCATGTAGTTCCTAGTGGCAGTGGCTCCTGCATTGGCACTTTCCATTTGTCATGTGCTCTAGGCTTTGAAGCTTGATAGTGTTGAAGTATGGCTTGGAGCTTCTCCTCTTCGGTCCAAGGGTCTTGTGCCATCCATGCTAATGTTCCAATATTTGATGGAGTTAGCACTTCCCATGGATAGGGTAGTGGCGGGAACATTTGGTTGGCTTTGACATACCACGCTGTGAACACCCATCATTCCTCCTCATAGGATCTGGCTTTATCTTTGTATTTGTGAAGGTTTGTTAGCCATCGATCCAAGTCAGTTGCAACATCTTTCTATCCTTGGTAGCTAGCTTTCACCACCTCGAGTTTAGAATTTGCAACATCCAATTTCTCCACCAGCTTCTTGTGCTCTGTAAATTCTGCTTCATATTTGATGTGGGTGGTTGCTACCTGCTACTCGAGATTTGACATCAGGCATCCTGCTGTTAACATGACAAGGTTGGCATATCTAAGATTTTTCAACTCCATGTATTCTGTCAAATCCTGGATCTGCAGGTCCTGGTTCTTAACTTCCGCTTGGTGGGCAAAGGCGTATGTGTCCAATATGGCCTGCTAATCAATGTGTTGAGCACTGATAGTGTTGATTTGGGCCTTGGCCATATGGATCTCATTTTCAAGGACTTGTTTATACATCCCCACCTAATCGCGGAAATGCTCCTTCAGCTTCTCATGTGGTTTAGCCTCATTCTACCACATGCTTATCTTAATTGCTAACTTTTGATGAATGGTGCATACCTCCTCCATCGAGAGGGTTCAATTTTCTATGGCTAAATGGCTTACATCTTGGTTGACCTGGATAAATTGCTCTTGTAATTGATGAAAGTGTTCATCGAGAATGTTCTTTTGCTTTTCTACAATGGTCAACTAAAGGTTTTTAGCAACTAGCTGCTTGTTTTCCTCTTCTAAGGTCTTGAGTGCCTTAAGATGCGCATGAGTTTGTGCCTGTGCTACAGAGGCATCCCAAATAGCCTTCTCCTTTTCATCTACCACCATTTTATTCTTTGCTATCAATTTGGTTAGTTGCTCTGTTCTAAAGTTATCTAGCTAGTTTGCAGGAACGAATTGCAAAGGGTCCCGCTGTGTTGCTTGTAAGGCCACGAGCTGTTCTTGCAAATTCTGCACTTTAGCTTCAACATGCTTGGCCCTTACTTCTATTAAGATCAGCTTCTCTTTTGTGGAAATGAGGTTTAACTGTATAGGGACGTCATTACTTGCCCTATTTGGAGCAATTGATCAAGCGCATCCTCATGTTCTACAGGATTCATTGAGGTTCCAGCTAAGGTTTGAGCATCACATGCTCCTAAGAGATCTGCTGATGGCACAACAGGTATGTTGAAGGATTTTTTGATGTGGTCTGTGATCATTTCTACAAATCCCTTGGAATTCTGGTGTTGCATGACCACCACGGTGGCCCCTTCACCAGTCTTTGACTGCACTTGGAAAGATGCCACATTCCCTAAGATCTATTGCAATGATCTACTTTCCCCTCCTCCTGTTTGAATAAATACCTTCCCCCTTGTGTGATCTAATGAAACCATAGGCTAAATGACATCATTGATGATGCAAAAGAGGTTTACGTCATCACGACTTCCCCAATTGACCGTCTCAGCGATGGCCCTAAGATGGCTCATTGATAGTCTGTAGTCTTGTGGTGGCAGCTGATCCTGGCCTGTGCTGGGCCTTGCTTCTTGTTGTTGGTTGGGATTGGTGGCTGGAGGTTGACTGGGTCTTGCAAGTTGAGTTGTAGTTGGTCCAGCCATTTATTCTTCTTCTTGTTCTGGTCCCCGCACTTTGCCAGTGCTTTTCCTTGGAGCTGGCACCTTTAGCAATCCAACATATGAAGCAGTTTTGGCTTTTTAGAGGACATCATTGGTGTACCCCCAAATACTAGCATGTTAGCAAAGCTTTCTGATAAGACAAGGGAAAGGCAGTGTCATCTTCCCTGTCTTTCATTCTTCGAACCGCTTAAGGATCTCCGTAAAATATAGATGGGGTAGGTTAGCATTAACCTTTCCCATCAACATTGCACATCCTCTAGCTGCATACATTGATATTTGTTTCAAACATTTTGTGGGGAAGAGGTGATATGTTCCAATTTTGAAATAAACCCTCTCTTTCATCATCAATTCACCAAATGCTTTATCTCTGCCATAAGCCTTCTCCAACCAATCCTTTAGCACATCGGGGTCTAAACGGGTGGATAACTGAGTAACCTTGGGCCCTGTATTCGGAAGGTTTAACATTTCTAAAATGGCCTATGTAGAGAAGTCAATTGTCACACCACAAATATTAATAGTGGTGCCTTGCTCCTTATTGTGCGAGAATTGATACGTCTCTCCTAGGTACTAGGCACCACTTTTAGACAGGATAGGCCATAAGGGAGACCCTTTGAGGTGATCCCTAATGGCCTCAGGAGTGAACTCTGCAAATGATTCAAAGTTCAATTCCACAATCATCACAACGAATGTGGACTTCTCATGGATGGCCTGAACACAATATTGAGGCAACATGAGTTGTTGTCTCAGTTCAGGTGCTGTAGCAGCTCCTCCTTCTGCCTACCTAGACCATCTGGTAGGAGGTTCGTCTTGATGAATGCTGAATGATTGCTCCTCCTATTTTGCATGTTGTCTGGAAGGTCCTTGTTTTTCACCTCTCTGAGATTTTTTGCTTCCACCTTGGGTAGGACCTTCCTGTTGTCTATGTTTCGGGGCCATCTACAATCACACGGGTCAAGCGTTAGTAAGGTTATTTTTGAAATTGGGTTATACCTTACTACTTGCCTTAATTAATGATCTTTTATCTCCATGTGATCTTACCCAAAATTTTGTAATAATAGGTCCCCTTTTACTTAGGTGGTTGTTCAATTTTAATTTCCCAATATACCTAAGGATTAAATGATTTTTGGGCACAAATATTCTAAGTGTTATAGTTAATTACCCTAGATGATGTCCTTTGGGCGATGACAAATTTCAAAAAATTTAGGCATTTTTCAGCAAGTTTCCCTCCCCCACGACTAAGTTGAACACTCTGGGTTCAAGTAGGTTCAAACGGAATAAAAATCGGAGCACTAGTGAGCAAGATATGAATAGAAAAGCAGGGGTTGCTCAATCGCAAGTCACAGAGAAAAATTTTAAAAACTCCCCCGTGTGAATGGAAAAATGATGCTCAGTGTTGCAAGGGGGGGGGGCGGGGTAACCTATTTATAGGTTACGACGGCAACGCGATATCGCGTACGATACATCGCATACGTGAATGGAGGACATTGGCTATTATGAAGATGTTCTAGGGTAATTTTATTAATTTGAAAGGGACCATTAATGATGAAAATGTGAATTTTATCATTAAAAACTTGGATGATTAAGAAAAAGGGTGTGTAATGGTACATCGAAACGTTGAAATTGAAAGGGATAATAGTAGGGAAAGAACATTATAAAAATTATACTGAGGGTAAGAAATGGTGTTTTTGAGCTATGTCATAAGTGAAGATTACAAAAAATTACACAAGTGGGTCCTTCCCAAAGCAGGTTTCAACCTATAATGCCCTTGTGTAACCACACTTAAAGTGTCCGTGGGCACTAGAAGGGTTAAATGTAATCCACACTAACTTCACAAAACACACACATGTAATTATCACCAGAATGAGATGAAAATTCTATGTTACACATGACACAAGCTACAATTACACGAATAGTGAGATGAAACGAAGTATAGAAGGGATCGTAGAGATTGGGACATGAGGTAACTGACCCAAGGCACAGTGAATCCTGTGTGAAAAGCATGGTTAGCATGTCATTAACCCATCATTCCAATATCAGGACCAAGTCCATTCCTCTAATCAGTGACATCACATTGTTTTATCCCATAATGAACAACTATGAGAGTACCATAACAACAAGGCATACAATCACTTAGCATTTTATTCAAGGGAGGAGTGACTTTTGTTTTATGGTACTTTGTTTTTCATTTCTTTTTCTCTCTTTTTTTTCACTTTACTAAATCCAGAGAAGCCACCAACCTTCAGGCATGGGTACATGTCTTTCCAGTGGGACCCCCTAGAACAACATTTGATTTTTGAGTGCCCTTTTGATTACTTTTACTTCCATTTTCATTAGATCTAAAAGGATCTTAGTTCAACCATGTTGCATGATAACTCCCACAGACATCACCAAAGAGAATCCACAAGTCCCCTTGATGTCACACCCTAATAATTCCCTCTTGGTCTATCCTTCTTCATTTTGGGTACAATGAACACAAAATTAATTTTATCTTGGTCTATCCTTCTTCATTTTGGGTACAATAAACACAAAATTAATTTTAAGTGTTAAGAAATGTTAAGAATATCACTGTACCCTTGAACAGAACCTCTTATTTGTAGAGTGGATGAGTGGGTGTAATGGGCTCACTGTCCAAATAATTGATCACTCGTGACTTAATAACATAGAACACACCTCAACCAACGATCCACATGAGTGTTTTATTCATAGACAAGATTACTTACAAAAAATGTAAAAAGACAAAAACACAAAAAGATAAAAAGATAAAACAAGAAATTGAAAAATGAAAAATTGGAAAACAAAAAATTGCAAAATAAAATAAAATAAAAGAAAATAAGAAAATAAAAAGTGGTTATTAGTCTTGCTTGTTGTTAGAATGAGGGATATCCCTCATAGTTAAACGGTTGAGGATGGTAAGGACTAATAACTGACGACGGGGATCCTTGCATGTTGGAAATATTGGGGCTCGGTCATACTTACCCCATCAGGTTTGACACACTTGATTATAGTGAGCATAGTGGGGCAGTTTGTACGATGTAGTTCTAGGATAACAAGTTGACCCACTATGATGTTTGTGACTAAAAGATGGTATGCAAGGATTGAGATGATGCCTCCCATGGTTGTGTTCATTGGGCCGTATGGTTGTTGGAGTGTGAATTTGTGGCCCTGATGAAGTTACATGAGGCATTGAGTTTGAAGGTAAGGGTGCACCATAGTGTTGAGCTTGTGCTGAGTTGGAGGATGCAGTGGCGTCGGAATTGTGTTGTCCCTTCTTACAGCCATGTTAAAAGAAGGGGAGCTTTTGATGTTGCTGAGGCTTCTCATTGCTATTAGAAACAGGAGCACAAGTAGCGTTCAGAGGTTGTTGCTATGGTGTAGGAGCCTTAGGAATAGTTGGTGGCACTGTGGAAGGAGGGAAAAAATGAGAATGTTGAAAGTTAGAAGGAGTATAAGGTGCACAAAATGGTGGTTGTGTTGAAGGTATGGGCTAATAGTATTGAGGAGAATGGTACTATGGTGAGATAAAGTGTGTTGGCTCAGTTGGAGAAACATGATGTTGAACAAGGTAAGCGTTTGGGTTCGGATGATACGAAGGATGTCTCCAGTCTAAGGGTGGTCTCCCCCACGACTGGGATTGTTGCCACTATGATCAAACACAGGATCTCTGTACAAACTTTGGATGTAACGTGTTTCCCCAATGCTCATGTAAATGTGATAAGATTGGGCATTGGCCCTTGGGGTGATCGTACAGGCATATGTCACATGCATACGTATGATTGGTAGCTGGGCTCTTATTTTATTTATCCATTCTTTCTGATTGTCTATTATTTTGTCCTGCTTCTTGGATTGTCAAGACTTTATATCCAATATGATTGATATATTCTCCACACTTTTGATGCGTCCATTTCAACATCTTATTGATCTTTTCCTTGACTTCTTCTAATGATGGTTGTACTGGAAAAGATGGTTCTTTCACCATGAGATTGGTTGATTTCTCCTTTTTATGATCGTGGACCTTTGTTAAGTTGAGATTTTGGTCCCGTTGATGTTTTTCAACATTCTCCCATCTAGCCATTTCTCCTTCTTCTTTTTCTACCCGCTTAATAAGCTCTTGGACTTGATGGGTTCGTAGTTCGTATAGTTGTCCTTGGGCATACATTCCTAAGGTCTCTCTTGTTTCATTACGTAGCCCATCAATGATATGGTACATTAGCCTTTCCTCAGAAAACCCATGGCCTGGATAGTTGTTTAACAATGCATAATACCTTTCTAAGGCCATGTCCAAGGGTTCTTGTTTTGCTTGTTTCCATCCTTGGATTTGTTTCCTCAAGACAAACACTCTTGCGTAGGTTTGATATTTTTCGTTAAAGACCTCTACCATTGTTGACCATCATCGTATTGAATTTGGTTTTAACGATCTATACCATACTTTTGCTTGGCCAACAAGTGTCATGGGAAAGAGCTTAAGTTTTTGCCAACCGTTATCAATGTTGTTCCATGTGTAGGAATCATAGAAGACCTGTAAATGTTGATGTGGATCTAATTCATAGCCTCCTGAAAATTTAGGAAAGTTGTTTAAATCGAGCCTGGGTAGATGGCTCTCTTTACGATGCCTACATGAGATTCGAATAGCTTCTTGTATTTGTGTTAAGCTTGTAGTGGCCAGTAGGGGTTCATCGTCATCTTGTAAGTTATGCTTTCATGTGTTGGGATGATGTTGCTTTTGTTCATGTTTATAAGAAACCCCCACTTCAGGTTGTATATTCCAATCTTCATTGTCATATAGATCATTGGTTCTCCAATGAACTTCCTCACTAAGTATGGCATTATCGTGATCTTGTAGGAGAGGCATTGTTGTGAAGTTGTGTGTGAATTTATGTGTGACTCTTTAATAATTTTTTCTTTCTAATAGATATATTGTTAAGTCCTATACAATGACCTTTTATGATATAACTAATCTAGATAACTAGCACCGTCCTTGGCAACGGTGCCAATGATGAGTGGCGAGGTACCCCTACACTTAACCATACGAATATGAGCGTTACACATGCGATCTGATCAAAATCCACATATGGACTAGTTGTCTAGATAGTTAGCCTTAGGTCGCAGTTTGCTATCTTCCCACCTAGACTAGTATTAGGTTGTCACGTATGGTTTAGTCCAGAGTGAGGTGTATGATGTGATTTCTAATCTAATGCTACTCCTAAAGGTAGTGGAAGGTAATATTAACTAATCTAGGAGAGAAAGGGTAATAGAATCCAATCTAGCCTAAGTGCGATGAGCATTCATTCCTTGCTCATCCATACACATCTTGGACTTCGTGCATGCCTACCACTGGGATTACTAAGCGTAGATCCTAGGTATGCTATTAGGTTACCAAGTAGTCACACTTAAATGCTCGTAATCAAGTCGTACTCATTCTGTGGTATAACGTGAGTTTAAGGGTGAGAGAGACTAATTAGGAAAGTAGTAAATAATAATTAATTAAATAAATAAACAAAGTGAATGCTGCAATGATGAAGTAATCTTGATCTTTATTGCCAGTCATGTGCATGTCCAAGTACGTCACACTCAAATAAGGATGCCGTACAATTACATTTACCACACTGCGGGCAGACACTGGAAAATATTCTAACTCTGGAGGGAAAAAATTGCTAGAGTCTAGCTACAATCTAAAAACTAGATGCGAAACAAGGGAGAGTTGCCTCTTATTTATAGACATGGCGGTGGATTGTGATATCATGTATGTGATATCGTAGGGGAAGATGCGATATCGTGTCCCATCAGAATACACATTTCTCAAGAATGGAAAATTGGTAATTATTAATGCTAAGCTCACTCTTCAACAAAAAGAGAGACTACTGAAGGTAGTAAATAAATGGTTGAAAGCCTTTGCTTGGTCATATCCTGAAGTAACAGGAATAGATCCTAGGATATGCCAACATAGAATTTACACTAACCCCTCCATGAAGGCTCAAAGACAACCGCAGAGATGACTTAACCCAAAGCTTAAGCATGTGGTTAAGGAAGAAATCAAACATCTTTTAAAAGCTGGGTTCATATACCCCATTTCTGATAGTGAATGGGTTAGTCCCTTAGTTATTATGCTCAAAAAGGAAGGTAAATGGAGGGTGTGCATAGATTTAGGCTACTAAATATGGCAACATTCAAAGACCACTTTCCATTATCATTCATCGACCAAGTCTTAGACACCATTGCAGGGCATCACTACTAAAGTTTTTTTGGATGGGTACAGTGGGTACAACCAAATATAAATATCCCTAGAAGACCAAGCCAAGACTATGTTCACCAATACTTGGGGAACATTTGCATACAAATAGATGCTGTTTGGCTTGTGCAATGCCCCTACAATGTTTCAACGATTAGTTCTAAGCATATTCTAGCAGCAGATAGGAAATGGTGTGGAAGTCTTCATGGACAACTTCTCCACTTACGGAGTGAACTTTGATCAAGCCTTGGACCAGTTAGAGCAAGTACTAAAGTGGTATGTAGAAACCAACTTAAGGCTCAACTAGCAAAAAAGCCATTTAATAGTCCAAGAAGGCATCGTATTAGGGCATAAAATTTCGCAAACAAGGATAAAGGAAGATCCCAAAAAGATTAAAATCATTCAAGGAATCACTCATAAACCTAAAACTGTAAAAGATATCTGGTCATTCCTTGGACACACTAGCTATTATAGATGGTTTATTGAAAACTTTTTAAAGGTTGCAAAACCATTAGTTGAACTAACGAAAAAGGACATACCTTTTGAATGGAATAGGGAATGTGAGCTAGCTTTGCAAACTTTAAAACAAAAGCTCGTAGAAGCACCCATTCTACAAGCTCCTAATTGGTCCAGACCATTCCACATAATGACTGACGTATCCAAATATGCTTTAGGAGCCGTACTTACATAGTTAGATGACCAAAAATGTCCTTATTACATCCACTATGCAAGTAGGAGTATTTTTGGTGCACAACTTAACTACACCACAACAAAGAAAGAATTAATGGCTGTAGTGTTTGCACTAGAAAAGTTTAGGCACTATGTCTTGGGCTATAAGGTATTTGTGCACACGGATCATAGTGTAATAAGGTTCCTAATTAATAAATCAACAATGAGCCCTTGCATCACACGATGTCTTGTAATCTTACAAGAGTTTGATCTTACAATGATTGATCGTAAAGGCACTAAGAACGTAGTTGTTGATCATTTATCTTGGTTGTGATGGAACAACAAAGAGGATGAATATCCATTCTATGATCATTTCCTTGATGAACTCCTCTTTGCAGGTGTAGTAACTAATCAATTGACCATGGAGACAAACTGGTATAGTAGTATTCTCACCTATCTCCTTACACAACAAACACCACAAGGGTTAGACATTAAAAAGAAACAATAGTTTCTTCATCGAGCCAAGTATTTTATGGAGATCAATGGGCAACTGTATAAAGTATGTCTTGATGGCTTGGTCTAATGGTGTGTTCCCGAGGTGGATCAATTACGAGTTCTCCAAGATGCTCATGAGGGTCCTTGTGGGGGTCATTATGCTGGGAGATGAACAACCATTAAAATCTTGCTTGTAGGATATTATTGGCCTACATTGTTCCGGGACACCTATCATTTCATCCAATCTTGTGAGCGATGTCAACATGATGGGGGAATGACTACTAGAATGGAGGATCCACAACAATGGATTCAACCTTTAGAACCCTTCAATATTTGGGGAATTGATTTTATGGGGCTTATTACATCAATGTCCAATGGAAAAGCCTACATCATTGTTGCCGTTGACTACTTCACAAAATGGGTAGAAGTAGCCACCATTAAGGATTGTAAATCATCTACAGTTGCATGATTTTTTCAAAAACAAGTCATAAACAAGTTTGGCATGCCACGTGCACTTATTTCAGACAATGGTACACACTTCACAGGTGTGACTTTTCGAAAATTAATGCAAAGCTTAGGGGTTGAGCACAATCTGACTACACCATACCACCCTGAAGAAAATGGTCTAGACCATTCCACATAATTATTGACATGTCCAAATATGCTTTAGGAGCCATACTTACATAGTTAGATGACCAAAAATGTCCTTATTACATCCACTGTGCAAGTAGGAGTATTGCTGGTGCACAACTTAACTACACCACAACAAAGAAAGAATTAATGGCTGTAGTGTTTGCACTAGAAAAATTTAGGTACTATGTCTTGGGCTATAAGGTATTTGTGCACACAGATCATAGTGCAATAAGGTTCCTAATGAATAAATCAATGGTGAGCCCTTGCATCATATGATGGCTTGTAATCTTACAAGAGTTTGATCTTACAATGATTGATTGTAAAGGTACTAAGAACGTAGTTGCTAATCATTTATCTTGGTTGTGATGGAACAACAAAGAGGATGAATATCCACTCTTTGATCATTTCCTTGATGAACTCCTCTTTGAAGGTGTAATAACTAATCAATTGACCATGGAGACAAACTGGTATAGTAGTATTCTCACCTATCTCCTTACACAACAAACACCACAAGGGTTAGACATTAAAAAGAAACAACAGTTTCTTCATCAAGCCAAGTATTTTATAGAGATCAATGGGCAACTGTATAAAGTATGTCTCGATGGCTTGGTCTAATGGTGTGTTCCCGAGGTGGATCAATTACGAGTTCTCTAAGATGCTCATGAGGGTCCTTGTGGGGGTCATTATGCTGGGAGACGAACAACCATTAAAATCTTGCTTGTAGGATATTATTGGCCTACGTTGTTCTGGGACACCTATCATTTCATCCAATCTTGTGAGTGATGTCAACATGATGGGGGAATGACTGCTAGAATGGAGGATCCACAACAATGGATTCAACCTTTAGAACCCTTCGATATTTGGGAAATTGATTTTATGGGGTCTATTACACCAATGTCCAATGGAAAAGCCTACATAGTTGTTGCTGTTAACTACTTCACAAAATGGGTAGAAGTAGCCATTGTTAAGGATTGTACATAATCTACAGTTGCATAATTTTTTCAAAAAAAATTTGTAAACAAGTTTGGCATGCCGCATGCACTTATTTTAGACAATGGTACACACTTCACAGGTGTGACTTTTCAAAAATTAATGCAACGCTTAGGGGTTGAGCACAATCTGACTACACCATACCACCCTAAAGCAAATAGGGAGATTACAAAGATATTGACAAGAACTATTAGCAAGTATAGGAGAGATTGGAGCACCAAACTGAACTATGCTCTTTGGGCATAGCACTCCACATGGAAACTCCCTATAGGCTACTCTCCCTATAAGTTAGTGTACGGTAAACTTCCAACGCTCCCTATTCAAGCAGAAATCCATACATTATCCAGGGCATGTGATCTCAACCTTGACCTTGATCTAGCAAAAAAAGAATGGCTAATGAACCTTAACTTGCTAGATGAGAATTGACTAGTCATCCTATCATCTAACGAATTGCACAAGGCTTTTATTAAACAATGTCATGACCTAAGGATTAGGAAAGTTAAATATCAACTAGGAGATAAGGTTCTCTACTAAAATCCCACACATGTGCCACAATGAACTAAATTTCAAATGCTATGGGAAGGACCTTATATCATTCATGCAACTTTTCCTTTAGGGGCCATGATGATTTACAAACCTAAGAGCCCAGAAAAGAAAGTATTGGTCAACTTATAACAAACCAAACCTTTCCATGAGCTGAGGATAGCTAGTACCAATGCTACCTCTATTGGTGGACAACCTTGCTCCCTATTTTGGATTGCCTCCTACCACCTTAGTCATGGGGGAGATGACCACCAATGCTAATCATTCAAAGCCCTCAGTTCCTTTTGTATTTTTTTTTTACACATTTTTTCATATTCACTTATTTTTTATTTTACACCATCATTACCATTTTTACTATTTCTTTGTTTGACTTACTTTCATTTATCATATAATAAGTGCTCATGATGATGGATTATACTATGATAATGTTGATTGCTAATATTTGGTTTTTATCTTTGATTTTCAATGTTGATATTAAGATATGTTTATTTTGATAAAACAAGTAATGAGTCCATGTCACCCATTCATCCATTCAACTCTATGGTCTCCCTTGGTTTTGGAACTATACTACCCCTTTTTCTAAATAAACTTATTAATGAATTGATGGCTTGGTATTCTTCAAACTAAGGAAGGACTTAATGTTTGAAAAGGGTGTGACTTCAAGGGGATTCAATGCACGTGTGCTGGCTATTATCTTGGGTACTTGGATGCTTTTCATGGGTTTTTTGCCATTTTTCCATTGATCAAATATCAAGAAGTTGGGTGAATAAAAATAAGTCTTTGCATGGTGTGGTTCTCATGTGATAAGAAAAATTGGTGAGAATTCAAAGCACACCCCTTAGACATAATAAAGAAATATGGGCTACAAGCACTGGTTATGGCACTAGAAAGACATGTTACCCATGCTTGAAGGTTCCCTCTAACTAAGGCCCTTTCTATCTTCCTACTTCTCTATCTTTCTCTCCTTGGAATGGTGGTGACTCTTTGGGGAAGCATTCTTGTTGCTTCAAGAGGATGGATTGGTCAAGTGTATTGATGCGAGGTCACTGAATGTGGTTGGTTTGAGTCCAGCTTTGGAATGAGTTCTACTCAATCACCTTAACCATAAAATACACAAGGAAATTTACACAACCTTGGTCTTGGGATTCCATTCCATTTTCTACTCTCCATATTTCTTACCATTTTCCACCTCATTGTTGGTTTTATGATTAGTCTATATTTTGGATGATGCATTATTTTTCCTTGGTAAATTCTTGTGGGTAAGTCTTTAACCATTATTTCCATATGTCATCCCTAGAGCCTATGGACTCTTTGGTTTGGGGGTTTGTCAGGGCATAGAAGTTATGAGCCTAATTTGGGGAGGACCCACTGACATTCCTCTATGGTGCAATTGTTAAATTCTTTTGCTTAAACATTTCTTGCAATCAGTAATTTCGCATTTCATCCCCATCCATGACATCCATTTTATTGGCATTGCCGTTGTTATTTTTTCCATTTTTCTTGTTCCTTATACTTTTCCACCCTATTTCTACTAGAGGTTTGGTCTTAGTCGTGGGGGCCCTGTCATAAATTTTTCCATTCTACTACTTGTATCACCCCTACACCTTGGGTAGCTATAAGTGATAAACCTCTAACCCAGTTTCTGCCATAACTGCAACTCAGCCAATGTGCTTTATATTGAGGCAAAGTATCAACTGCATTGTGGCTTACCTATCCTTGCTCATTCATGACTGTGTTGTGTGTGTAGATGGCAATTACACAAACTATGGAATGGGATAGGAGGAAGCACTCGGGATGGATTGGAGCTGGAGCATTTATGTCGGGAATAAGTTTGGTTGTATGGCTATGGATAAAAAATAGAAGGTGCAATCTTGGCATCAGCAACAACACTCCTCATTTTCATTTCTGTATCTTCAAGCTATCAAATAAGGGCCTGGATGTCATTTATGTATGGTGTTCACCACAATGGGCATGAACACCAATGTTGTAATATGCTTTTAGATTCATTCATCGGGCACTTTGAGTCTATTATTCCTTGTCGCTGTCAGTTCTCATTCAGTCAATAATCCCATACCTTCCCAATATTTTGTAAGGAACTTGAGGACAAGTTTTCATTCAGTCGTGGGGGTATGATGAGCTGCGATATTGGGTACACAATATTAGAGCCTTCTAAGCGATATTGGGCATTCGATATTGGGGCCTATCTTTTCAGCTATAAATAAGAGTGGGTGCACTTGGTTTAGTAGTAGCTTTTGTTGAGTAGTTTGTTAATTAGTCTTAACCCCTTACATGAACTCTTGCTTTTTCTCCCTCTTAGAGTTAGAATTATTTCTGCATGCCCACAGTAGAAGTCATAAAGTTAATGGATCCTCATTCGAGCATTGTGTACCTGAGCATACCTTGTGTATGGCAATAAAGACAAACTTTGTGATAAACCTTGCAGCATCCAAAATAGATTAATTAATGTTAATTGTAGTTATTTAATGCTTTCCTTAGTTAATTAATGTTTTCTCTCTCACCCTATAACTCTCATAAGCAAGCACACTCAATAAAATTACTTCAAGCATGTGTGTAACGCTTGGTAACCTAGTAACGATTAGCATTTGGTAATTCTAGTAGTGTTGCATTGGTTCAGGATGTGTACGATAGGTGAGAATGGATGTTGGTGTTAGGACTAGTTAAAGCATAGTTGAGTAGTTAAATTAACTTAGTTACTTAGTTATCTCTCTCATCCCTTTGTAGCACTAGGCCATAAAACATAAAAATATATAAAAATCATATACCTCAAGTCTACTTAACCATACAATCGTACTATACAAGTAACCTTGGGAAGACAATGATTGACTAACTCGTCCTGTTCCACAAAAGTGCATAAGCACTTAGTCCTTGGAATTCAACCGGATTGTGCATAGACACTTGTATTCATATGGTTGAGCATAGGGATACCTCGCCGCTCATCATTGGTGCTATTGCCAGGGACTTTGTTGATTGTGTGCTATTTAGAACTTAGGAAATCTTTCTCATCATTGGAACAAACCCTTAGGGTTGGTTACAAGGAAAAAATAATAATATATAATACATTGCACACCGAATAGACAATCATGTCTCCTTCTTCATAAGAAAGTGTTTCACCACCTAGGTCTGATATAGGGAACAATCGGAGACGTAGTACACATGATATTCTGCTAGTCTCTCAACAGTTTTGCGTGGTATACATTCATCTTGATGAGTATATACCAAACTTTACCTTTATCCTCCACTAGGATGAACAGTTGCGTTGGCATGATTTAGAAGGTAACATAGTGTTACCTCCTAATCGCTCTATTCCAGGCATGCTTCTTCGTGATCTTACATGAATTAGCATGCAGCACTTACATGCAGAGTACGTTGTGCATGATCATAACTCAAGAGAGTGTCAACCCACGGAGGCACAATGTCAAAGGGATTGATATTACTCTATGTTAGAGGAAGACTCATACATTGTCTTAACTTGTAATGATTGTATCAAGTTAAATTTCCTCTCTATAATATTTGTAAGTAAATTTTGGGGCTAAAGAGATAATTCATAATTTAGTTTAGTTTCTTCATAAGTGCTACAAGTTTATGTGCTATAATTCATAAAACTTATATTCTTACAAATTTGTAAAACAAGTTGTGTTAAGTTCTATCCTTTCATAAATGAGTTTTGAACATTCATCAAGTTAAAATTTGGTCTATGTCAAGTAATAATTAGAAGAGAAATTAAAGAAAAAATAAGTAAAAGTAATAAGAGAACAATAACTTGTTATGACTATAAGGTCTTAAGAATTATTCTACATATATATTATTTTACAAATTATAATTATTGCATATAGTCCAATAAGTTGAATATTTTTTAATGGTCAAATCTCACAAATTACTTACTACTTTTACCTTCTTAAGATTAGTAAAGTTTAACATCATATTAGAGTAAGGAGAATGTAAAAATCAAGACAAAGGAAAAGATTCCATAATGAATAAGAAAGATGAACATATGGACAATCTTACAAATTCTATGCATAAAATGTCATAAAAAGAAAAGAATAATAGCTTTCTAAAGTATTTCTATTTCAATTTAAATAATCCTATATATGTTATAATCTAGAAAAGATATGTAAGAAAGAATGGGTAGATAGAATCATCAAAGAAATGATAATACTAACTCTTATAGGAATGAATACACCTCACTTCAAGATGAAGTTATTTTAATAGTAAAAAATATTGTAACCCAAGATATGATTGTAAAGTTTGAATATGATATGTGGTGTATAGATTTTGATTATTCAAGACATGTCTCATGAAAGCGTAACTTGTTCAAAATATGCACAATTGATGTTGGAGAAGCCACCACACCAATTGGAGCTATCTGTAAGTACAACAATATAGGTGATATTAATATAAGTATTACACATCATCAAGTTCAAATAAATAATGTTTATTATGCACCAACCTTAATAGAAAATAATATTCTCTTTGTCTCCAAACTAGTAAAATTTACACATGAATTTATTTTTGAACAAGATTAGGATAAGAATGTAAGATGCACTATATTGAAAGATAAAACTTAGAGAAAACTGGCTAAGATAAGAGAATAAATGTTATGCTCAAGTTACATCATATTAGAGAGGTGATTTGTGCTACAACTCAAAACTTAGGAAGAAAAACTAAGGTCTACTCAACTTAGACATGTCAATATGAGTTATATGTAGAAATTACAGTATGCCTAGAATGGGTTTTCCCATACTAACTTAAATCAAATGTTCTATAAAACTTGTATCATAGAAAAACAAACAAGATTGAAGTTTTCTCCTATATGAAGAATAAAAGAAAAATCTAAGCTTATGATTATAAACTTAGATGTTGGTTCTTATGGAAATGTAACTTTACTAGGAGGATTTGTGACATACATTAGTGACTTCACTTGTAAGGTATGGATAGACATTATCAAGTTAAAAAATAAAGTATTCAAAACTTTTAAAGAATTCAAGGTCATGGTAGATAAACAAACTAGACTTACAATTATGAAGTTGCAAACTAAAAATGATATAAAATATATTAATAGAAAATATCAAGAATACCATAAGAAAGAAGCAATTATTCATCAGAAAATTGTTTCCCATTATAAAAAAAATGATGTTGTAGAACAAAAAAGTAAAATACTTGAAAAAATGGTATGATATATCCTTACCCAATCTAAACTAGATAATGCCTTCTAGGAAGAATATGTATGAAGCATTGTTCATATTATCAAAAGAAGTTCCATAATGTAGTTTTGATATGCATGTCCCAATACCATCTATAATGGTCATAAGCCTAAACTAATGGACTTATGCTTATTTGGTAGTCGAGCTTACTATCATATACCCTTAGTAACTAATTCTAATTTTAAGAAAAGGAAAGGATATTTTGTAGAGTATAAAATTCATATGAAAAGATACCATAGTTGGAATTCAAAGCTTGAGAAAATAGTTATTATGAAAGATGTTATATTCAATGAAGAGGAACTTTTAGAGGAAATTAATAGTTGCAAAACTATAAATTGTAAGTCTTATGAAGAGAAAGTTTCCAAGAATAATTCCAAATTAAAATTCATGACTCAAAATTGTCACTCTCAAGAAGAACTTATGAATTAAGGTGATAATATGATCATAAGCATACCAACTTCCAACTTTCAATAATGGATACTATTTTATTGATAATGTTATCTTTGATAATGAAATAAGAAGTAATAAAAAACCAAAAATGTATAGAGAATGGAAACAAAACATTAATAGTCCTAATAACTACACCACTTTGGATATAAATGAATCAAGACTTATAAGAAATTAATACCATGAGCTTCATTGTAATGATATTATTTTTTTACATTATATTACTTGATAAATAAATTCCAAACATGATTATTGAGGCATTCAAAATGAATCATTGAAAGAAGGTAATGGAGGATAAATTCTCCATGATGAAAAAGAGAAGAGTTTGAAAGTTGGTAGCTTAGCCGAAGAATCATTTGCCTAGTAAAAATCATTGGAATGTTATGGTTAAGCTTAAAGAAGATAATAGATTGGATAAATAAAAGGCTAGGCTAGTGACTAAAGGATTTCTCAAGTCAAAGATATAGATTACGAAGAAATATTTGTGTATATTTCTCATATTGTCATCTTTCAAATAGTCATTTTTTGATTTACTAAGATGAAGTGAAAACCCCATCAAATTAATGTTAAGTTGACTTTGTGAGATAATAAATTGCAAGAAGAAATATACATGGAGAAACTTGAATGATTTGTAAAAGATGAAAAGCTAATATGCAAGTTACAAAAGGAAATTTATGGGTCAAAACAAAATTCCTAAAGTTTGATATTATAAGATTGATAAATTCTTAATTAGCTATGGATTTTTCAAGTCATAAAAGAATAGTAATCTTTATGTTCTAAGAAATAAAATAGTATTATGCATGATATTAGCCTTTCATATGAATGACATAGTAGTAGATACAATGAAACTTAAAATCATGGAGTACAAACAATAGTTGTTTCTACAATTTGATATCTTAGATCTAGGATTGGTACATTATTATCTAGAAATAAAAATAACTTAGAAAGAAGGTAAAATGACACTTTCTTAGGCTAAATATACTTCAAATATTTTAGAAAAATACAATATGCTAAATTTCAGAGAAATCCATATTGCCATGTCACCTAGCTTTAAGATAAGTATCGATGAAGAACCAATTAATTCAACATAATATCTTCAAATTATTGATACACTTATGTTGTACGGTTTGAAATTTAGTATATCATCAATGAATTAGTGGTGGCAATGTAGAACCCAAATTATCAACATATGTAGGAATCTTTCCTAATGATATCTTAAGAATACACTATCATATGAATTGATATTTGTAAATATATCATCAAGAATTATGTAAGTTTACGTAGGTGTAGACTAGAAAGGTAATACCATTTGTAGAATTTTATGGATAGGATTTTTTATTCAACTATAGAATAATCCTATTAGTCAATAGACTAGTAAGAAAAGAATAATGTCATTATCATCTATGAAGGTAGACTATTGAACTCTATGAGAAACAATTTAGTATGTGATATGGATTGAACAACTTCTAATAAAAATGAATATCAACATGCCTAAACCAATTACGATTCACTATGATAGCTAGACAATAATAAATGTAGTACAAAATCTAATCTACCATGATACAATGTAGTAAGAATCTTGATACAAGTATGCATTTTCTTAAATAGAATTATTAGGAAAAGTTCATGGGTATTCAATATATTTTAACAAAATCTTAAAAAGCATATGGGTTTACCCAGGCTTTAGCCAAATAGCAATTTGAAGTCTTCTAAGACTATCTCTCCATGATATCATTTTAGCACAGTATGAAGTGAGGAGCAGTAAAGCACAAAATTATAAAATAGTATGATATGAATATACTTATATACCTCATATTGATTCATGAAGTATAAATATTACATTACGAGATAATGTATGAATTAAGGAGAAGTGTTAGAGAGTAATTCATACATTATCTTAACTTATAACAATTCTATTAAGTTTCTACTTTGTAATCTTCATAAGTTAATTTTGAGTCTAAAGAGTCAATTTGTAAGTTAGTTGAGTTGATTCATAAGTGATGCTAGTTTACATAGTAAAATTCATAAGATTGATATTCTTATAAATTCATAAAATAGGTTGTGTTAAGTGATGTCATTTTGTAAATGAGTTGCAACTCTTAATTAAGTTAAGGTCTTACCAATGTCAAGTTGTAAGTGCCACAGAAAGTAAAGAAAGAAGAAGTCTAAGTAATAGAAGAAAAAAAAAACCCTATTATGAACAAAAGATTTGAAGAATTATTTTTCATCTACATTGTTTCAAGAATTACAGTTATTGCTTATAGTTCCAATAAGTTGAATATTTATGAATCATCAAATATCATAAATCACTTACTACTTTTACATTCTTAAGATTAGTAAACTTTAACACTCTTCCTTGAGCATTCAAGTATGTTTCTAGGTTGTATCATGTTGAATTGAAAATATTTAATGAAATGGAAGGTACTGAATCTTTTCTCTTAGCTTAATATGTTAAAAACTAATTTTTAGAATTAGGATGTGGAAGATCATCAAAAGATGTCACATCTTGAAAAAAATCTTGAAGGTATGACATAAGTTTGATGGAAAAAACAAAGTCATGACTATGTTGTAAGAAATGGTACTTCAATTAAAATTGGTCTCTTATGCAGTTTATGATCAAGAAAAAGTTTGAGAAGACTTGACATAGGTAAGAAGTCATTCAAAGAATGAAATAAATAAGACAGTGATAAAATTGTTAAGGAGTCTTACATTTATTTTTTCAAAACTTTCTAGCAAGATAAAGCTCCTTGGGATGATTATGAACAAGCTTCAAAATTCCAAGGTGGATTAAAGAAGGAATATTAGTAAGATCTTACATTCTATGAGCTAAAAAATTTGGATGACGCTTTCAATTTAGCTCTAAAGGCTAAGAAGAAATTTCATGGCTATAATAGAGATTCCAAGACTTCTAAAAGAAAAGAATCCAAGGATTTTAAATGAGATAAAGAAGAAAAGAAGAAAGGGAATACCAAAAAAGATTAACATGAGAACAAAGAGAAGACCAAGAAATATCAAGATTTCAAGAAAGATAATTTTAAGAAGAGAAGAGATTAAGAAGATGATAATGTTTTCCATGAAGAAGATTAAGTCTAATAGAACTCTAGTAATGGGAGTGTAAGAAATTAAAGCTTTCAAGGGTAAGGAACTTGAAAGTTTGAAGAAAGGATAGTATTAAAATGAAGTTAATCCTAATGCTCCTATGATTATAGCTGAAACTAAAATTAATTCCTTCATAGAAAATACCAATGTTAATGAAGATGTTTAAAGGAAAATTATTGTAACCTAAGAATGTACATAGGTTTATATTTTTAATTTAATTCATTTATTTAATTCTTTAATGCTATCATATGCATTTCAATAGGATAGTTCTAAATTTATCAACTAAATAATAGGATTATATTATTGTAGTTAATGTTGTTGTTGTGGTTATAACAATTGCACATAAGTTAATACAATTTGCATGCTATAGTATTAAATCTTAGTAATAGATCTTATACATATTTTATGATTAAATGTCAAAATCCAATTACCCCTACAAATTTTTATTTCTATTAATTATCATATTATTACAAGTATTTGGCTATGCTTATTTTATTCTTTATGCATATTAATTTTATATTATGCATATTTAGTTATGAATATTTTATTGTTATTATATACTTGTGATTAGATAATAATTTGATCATGAATCATTTTGAATCCTACCCGTACTAAAGCCATATCCTCTGTAACTTTTTTTATTATCAAACTAGAATTCAAAGGTCATTTTTAACTATAACTAAATGTTTCATAAGCTAGCTTTGTTAATGAAGTTTCTTAGGATGATATACTACCTAGAATTTGATGTTTCCAATGTGTCTGAAATGTTTAATAATACTAGTTTAACTCTTTGTTCACTAGAATTAGTGTTATGATTCTCCAGATATCACATTTTTAGTTTGCTATAAATCTTGTAAAACTTTCAGCATTTGAATTGTATGACTATGATGAGTGATGCTTCAACATGATTTTGGCGTATAATATGATAGTGCACTTGATAAGGATCCCATAGGTTCAAATGGAATTTAATTTGGAGTTTGTATGTAGCTATTATAAGTGGTTGGACCTTGGATGTATTAATTAGAAAGAGAAAATGGGAAATTAACTTATAAAAATGAAAATGTTTAAAAATCACAATAAAAAATAAAATTATAAAGGGTAACTTGGTTTGAAAGATGAAGATGGTTGGAAAATTCATGTGCACATAGGATGAAAATAAAAAAAGTAAGATGTTAAAACATATAAAGTTTATATATCATGTATCCATCATATACTTTATATTCATCTTTGTTTTCATCCATCGTCATTGGTCTTTCTAGAGACAAAAAACATTTTCACATAGTTTCTTCATATAGAAATCATTTTTCATTTAGTTTCTTCATTTTGCAGCCAATTTCAACCTAGTTTATTTCATATTAAGCATGTTGCTTCCATTTCTAAAAACATATTAATCCCACGTGTCATGCTACATGTGATTCTTCTACTTATATATAGATTTTGACCCCTAGTACATTTCATTTTTGTTTATGGAAGGTTTTTCTCATATAATTTTGGAGCAAAGTAAAAATATATTCCAAGTGTTTAAGAATGGAAAGAAAGCCAATAAGAAGATTTTGAAATCCCTTGCAACATAGTAAGGAATTTTATTTTATTTTTCTTTTCGTGTAGTTGTCCTATTTTTTTGTGAATTTTCTTCTTTCTCTATGATTCCTTGTTTTGTGTTAATCTTTTATGATTTTAATTATTCTGTTGAGACTTTATCAAAATTTTTTCCAGTTTGTACATGTTTTAATATTGAAATTAATATTTTAATTTTATCCAAATTATTTTTTATCTTTCAATAAATTCTTGGATTATGTAGAAATCTATCAAACTTGCTTTTCTAATATTTTATGATTATCTTGGATTAACCTTAATATAAAGAAAATTTTGAGAAAATTTTTGTGGAATATTGGCTATTATAAACTTTTGGCTATTTTAGAAATATTTTGAATCTAGAATATAATAAAATAATATATACATGACTAGTTTTTCTTAGTTGGTAGTAGGAGCCACGAATATTTTAAATGCACCCATCTACATATAGTAGCGAAGTGTTCTATAGTTGGATCTACCTCATGGAGATAAGGTTTGAATGGATATTCTAATTTGGATTTTGATTCATAAGTTCATGTGAGGTTGGGAAACTAGTTAAGACCATAGCACTATGCAAATGAATCTAGTGGTATGCAGTGAAGCACAGTGAAGATCTATCCTTCTAATGATGTATGTGCCTTGGCCACTAAGGATGATAGTAGTGAGGCTATTATCAAGACTTGACAATGAGTGGCTTGTTTAGATTCATATGAATAATATGATGTTACTATTAAGATTATTTCAAGACCTATCAAGTATATTCCTTTGACACTTAGAGTAACTAAAACCTATCCTTTAAAGATGCCTTGATAAAATATATAATCTTTGGATATTTTTAATATCTTTGGATATTAATTAATTATTAGTATAATCTAATGTTAGTAGTGAAATTATTCCAAGACCTATCACTATATTTTTCTGTTAGTAACGGTAGATTCCTAGATAAAATATTAAATTTTTGAAATTTTGAAAAATTTGTAACATTTTTGGACTCAGAAATTTTTTTGAATATTTAATTAAAAATCTTTGTCTACTTTGTATCTTAGGACTTTTGGCCCAAAAATTTTATGTTTCATGAATAGGAAAATAAAATAACATTTCTTATTTGAGAAATTTTAATTCCTACTTCATTTTAATGCCAATAGCCCAAAGTATCTATGGAAAATTTGAAATAGGAATGTGGAGTAAAAGATGAATCAATTCTATACAAGAAGGATCTTTTAGACTTGAAAATTAATTTTTGTATATGTTTTATATTTTTAAAATGAAAACCTTGTATACCTTTTATATATTTGAGTCATGTACCTACATAGAAAAAATTTGACTTTTTTTTTAATCTTTTGATTCTGTTTCTTAATTTGTTTTTAATTTCTTTTTTATGTATTGTAGAGGACAATGCATGTTGACAAGGAGGGAAGCAATTAGTTGTAACCAATGCATGTTGATGAGGAGGGGAGTAGCTAATTGTAACTTTTATAGTTTTCCTTTTGTATCCCTTGGGCGATTCCACTTTTTTATGGGAATTGACCCAAGGATAACTGATTGAATAGTTACAAAATGGTTGTATAAATGGATATGAGGAATACACTAAAGATAAATTTTTGATCATAATTTGAATTTTTATTTTTATTTAAAATCAAAAGGCTTTTTGAGAAAAGAATATGGATGCTTTGTTACACATTAGATGTGTTTTCTTTTTGCAAAGATAGATAGTTCAACTTTGGCTTTATCCTGGAAAAGATAAGTACTCTTATACTTTCATTTCTAGAAATAGGATGAATATGCTTGTTACTTAGAAATAGGTAATGATTTGGGTGGCTTAGAAATAGGCTACTAAATGATTTAAGCTTAGAAATAAGTTTTTGTTTCTCTTCTTTATTGTTTTTACATAGTTTAAATCATGTATTGTCCATTACTCCAAACATCTATGCTTAGAGAGGATAGATAAAAGGGGAAATTTGGCCATTCATATATCTTTGAGCATATTTCTTTCTAATTATATAACATGTTGATTAGGATAAGTTAGGAAATATAGCTCTTTTACTACTTTAATATTAATTTGGAATATTGTTTCTTTTATTACCCTACTTTCAACCTATCATTTTTGGCTTCATTGTTGGGGACACTATTCAATGAATATAGGATGGCACCTAAGTTGAAAGAATTTAGGAGAGATAAGAATGAGCTATGGAGGGATGAATCTAGAAGGTTTATTAAAGAACCTAAGAATAATCCCATCCCTAATATATTTAAAGGATCAATTATTCAATTAAGCATAGAGTAGGATAAATTAGGAGAGGATACCAAAACTTTTTTCTTCCAGAATATCAAACTAAATGGAGAGGTCATAAAGAGAAAATTTGCCCAGAAGGATTTAACTTGGATGAGGTAGGCATCTCATCCAAAGGAACTTACAAAAATATAATCTATGAGGATGATGATGACTCATCCTTGTTGTACCTTGACTATTAGAGGAATGTCCTAATAATAGGCCAAGCATTAATCTAACCACCATTTCAATATTTGAAGGGCTATGAGATGAAGACACTATATTTCACCTTCGTTTATTCAACTTCTTTTCCCAAGAAAATTATATAGACATTGAGCCAAAGTATCTTAGTTACTTCCCTAGTTCATTAAAGAAGAACACCACCTTGTGGTTTCACAGACTTCCTAAAAATACTATAAAAACTTGGGAATAACTAAGAAACATTTTTCTTCAGAAATACCTACCCTTAGGGACCTTTGAGAAACTTAGAGATGAAATTAGGTAGATGAAGCAAAAGAAGAATGAAAATTTTCATTGAGTACATAGACAAATACTAGATGGTCCTCAAGAGATTCCCTAATCATAATATTCCTCTAAGGGAAAGGCTTAGGATTTTAGTAAGAGAACTTACCCTATCGACGGCCAAGGAGTTAGACCTTGTAGCCAGAGGAGACATCTTAACACTCATCCTTATGAAATCCAACAAATACTAGACAAATTTTATCATATGTGTTAGGGGTGAACCACCATGGACAAAAGAAAGATCAATAGGAAAAAGAAAATAAGTGAGGTCCAAGTTGAGCCTTTAGAATTCAAGGAATTCAACCAGTAAGCATGTATAAATGATGGAAGAATTATCAAAAGGAATAGCGCAACATCACATAGACTAGACCAAGGTCAATTAATTAGTCCATTGTGTTTAGGAACAAAAAGGTTCAGATCAATGTAATCAATGTAATCAAAATTATGTGAGAAATATCCAAGAATCCAAAAGATAATTTTACACCAATTGAAAGAAAAAAAATAGAACCAAGGAAACCCTAGGAAAAAATAAGCATATAGACTATAAGTGCCCAAGTTGTACAAGAATAAACCATAATAGATTACCACCTCAAAGTGAGCCCAACCCAAATAGTAAATCATTAAATTTGTAGTAGTTGAGTATAGCATTTTAGATACACTATATGACATCTCCAACTTCTAGTACGAATCATTGTTTAGCTTAGACCATAAGCCACTTTAGAAGGGACTTGAAAATACTAGAGTAAAACTAGTTAAGATTGAATCTATACAACCAAATAAAGTGTTGTGGATAAAAACTAAACTTATAAATGGAGAACACCTTCAAAAGTATGATGATCCAGGAAGACCTATTATAGAATTAACCATTAATGATAGAAATTTTAAAGGATTGATTGATCTTGGAGCCAATATAAGTATCATCATAACAAAAGGGTAAGAAAAACTAGAAAGACCACTACTGTTACCCTACTGTGAGAAGATCATTATGACATTTAAATCCATGGTGTAACTAGAGGGAATCATCAAGAACATACTAATAATCATACAAGGATTCAAGTACTTAATTGATCTAGTAGTCATGAAAACTAAGCTTAGTGATGCCACACATGAGGTCATACTTAGAGGACCATGGATGACTACAAAAAACTTTGTTATCAACATTAGGATGGGGGTTATGGAAATATGTATGGAAGACCTCAAACAACATGTGAGGATATTCCAAAACTTAGAGGCTCCTTCCCCTAACATGGCCATAAAAAAAGTGGAAGAATGGGCTAGATCTTTGAAGGTGCAAGTATTAGGTATTTCAGAAGAAAAAGCAGAACTCCTGGAGCTACTCGCCCATCTCGAATATGCCATGTTAGGTTATAACAAACTAGTGACACATGCCCAGAAAAGAAAGCTTTTTGAGGATAATCAAATTGCACTAAGAAGATTTTACATGGACTCATGAGCATATTAAGGGTATTTTGACTAAAATTTGTCAACATAGGATTTATACAAATGCCACCATTAAACTAGTGGAGTAGAGATAGAAGAGGGTCAACCCCATGATCCAGGAAGTGATCAAGAAGGAGGTAGAAAAAACTACTAGTAGTAGGATTTATCTACCCTATCTTAGACTTGTCTTTGGTTAGTCCTCTGGTGATCATGTCTAAAAAGGAGAATAAATGGAGGGTGTGTGTTGATTATAGAATCCTAAATTTTACCATCTTTAATGACCACTTCTCCTTACCCTTTACTATTCAAATACTAGATAGAATTTCTAAACATGAATATTATTACTTCTTAGATGGTTATAGAAAGTATAATCAAATTACCATAGCTCTAGAAGACCAACATAAGAAAACATTCACTTATCATTAGGGGACTTTTACCTATAGGGTTATGCCTTTTGGATTGTGCAATGCATGAGCAATCTTATAGAGGCTAGTGTATAGTATTTTTCATGATATTATTGGATAGAATCTAGTAGTTTTCATGGATAACTTTTCTACCTTCAAAGATACTTTCAATAATATGCATAGGAATCTAGAGTAGGTCCTAGTAAGGTAGAAGGAGCATAGTGTGAAACTTAGCTAGTGTAAAAGCTTCCTAATGGTTTAGGAAGGAATTTTCCTAGGAGATAATATTTCAAGGGAAGGGATCCAAATAGACCCAACCAAGGTTAGAGCAATAGAAAAAATTCCTAGGTCTAGTAAACTTAAGGAATTGAGATCTTTCTTGGGATATGTAGGGTACTATAGGAGGTTTATTGCTAACTTCAACAAGATAGCCTTATCATTAACCCAACTACTAAAAAAAGATGCTAAGTTTGAATGGATGAAGGAATGTAATCAAGCTTTTAATGAATTAAAAAATTTCCTAATAAAAGTATTAATCTTACAAGGGCCCAACTAGAAGAACCTATACCATATTATGACAAATGCTTCTAATCATTCTATGAGCATGGTATTGTGGAAAAAGGATAAAAACAATAGGTCATACATAATTAATTATATTAGTAAATTATTCAATAAGGATAAAAGTAACTATAGAGTCACAAAAAAAGAACTTCTAACTATGGTCCTATCATTGAAAAAGTTTAGACATTACGTTTTAGTATATGAAACTTACATTCATACAGATCATAGTGCCTAGAGGTTTCTAATGAATAAGAAGGAGGTAAACTCAAGGATCATTAGGTTAATACTATTATTGCTGGAGTATGACCTAAAATAATGTATAAATAGAAGACTGAGAATGTAGTAGTACACCATTTGTCTAGGCTAGAATTTAGTTAAGACTTAAATACATTTCATGTCAAGGAGGAATTTCTTGGTGAGCACCTCCTCCAAGTCATAATTCAACCATGGTATCATCAAGTTTAACAATTCTTAGGTAAAAAAATAATCCCTAAGAACCTATCCTATAAATAAAAGTGTAATTTCATGAGAATTACCAAGAGTTATGTAGTACACGAGGACATGGTTTTCAAACGTTGTAGAGATAACATACTTAGGAGATGTGTTCCTGAATCTAAACGATTGGATATAATCATTGATACACATGAGAAGGATTGGTGAGAACACTATGGGAAAAAAAGAATAGCAAGAAAAATATTTCACATGGGGTATTTTTGGTCAAGCTTGTTTAAGGGTTATTACACCTATGTTAAATGCAATGATTTGTGCCATAGACAGGGAGGACTAACTAGATACTATGAAATTCCTAGGCATGGGATACAAGTTATAGAACCTATTGAGCTGTGGGGTATTGATTTCATTGTGTAAATCAATCCTAAAAGTTTAGGAAAGGAATATACCATAGTACCAACTAACTATTTGAATAAATGGATAGAGGCTAAAGCAGTTACTAACTGTTACTCTAAAAAAACTACAAAATTCCTTATGCAAAACATCATTCACAAGTATGCGACCCCTACAATTTTAATTTTGGATTAGGGGATGTACTTTATGGGCTAGGAATTTCAATTTATACTAATCAAATTTAGGATTGAGCATAGAATGAGGACATCCTACCACCTAGAGACCAATGAACAACAAAAATATCCAATAGGAAAATCAATAGGATCCTTACAAAAGTGGTTAAGAGAAAGAAAAATGATTGGACTAAAAAACTAACAGAGGCTATATGGGCTCATAGGATCACTTGGAAACACACCATAGAGCACACTTCATATGAGTTAGTCTATAGGAAGTCCACTATCTTGCCAATTGATTTTAAAATCAAAACACTCAAAATAGCTTAACAACTAGAGATTGACTTCGATGATGGGCTTAAACAATGGTTAGAAAACATGAATTAACTAGATGAACTAAGGAAGGACACCTCACCTAGGCAAGAGCTCGATCAAGAAAATTGAAAACCATCCATGATAAAAAAATCAAAAAAGTTAGTTTCTTAATAGAAGACAAAGTTCTCTTATTCAATCCAAAGTATTAACACTACTAAAAACTAGGAAATGGATAGGGCCCTATGAAATAGTTAGGATAAACAACATTGGATCATTAGAAATCCGAGACTTGGAGGGGGTCACTTACTTAGTTAATGGCTCCAAATTTAAACAGTGCCAACAATCGAACAATACAAAACTAAGTGGGAAAGAGCTTTCTTTCCTATTTAGCTAGTTAAGAAACATTACATCAATACATTCCCAAAGAACTATATGCAAGAATCTTAGCAATCATAGAAAAATTCTTGAAAAGGATAGTTCATTATCATACTTGTGTAGACACTGATCATTATGAAGTAGATAGAACCTACATCTGTCACTCCAATATTTGTTGCATCATTATGCTTCATATGCATAAGTAAGATAACAAAGTTAACTTTTGATGTCTTTTGCTAAAAAATCAAAATTACTCTTTTAATACACTAGATAGGTATTGTAGAATACCCAAAGATAATCATTACTAGAGTAAAAGGCTAGGTTTGACAAATCACTAGAAGGGTATTGTAGAATTCCCAAAGGTAGTCATTACTAGAGTAAAAGGCTAGGACTGATAAGTCACTAGAAGGATATTACAAAATATCTAAAGGTAGACCTCTACTAGGGCTTAAGCCAATAAAAATTTAGACTAAGATGCATAAAGTGCTCTCACTAACCTTTAGTTAGGAGACCTCCCAAAAGTTACAAGTTATGACACAAAAATGCATATGCAGAAATAACAGGGTAAATTATACTGTGAAAAAGGTAAAATTTTTATTGGATTGGTAGGAGATGAATAAATCACTAAGATCCAAAATAGTGACCATGGATATGAGGATTAATTGGCTTGTGTACTAGGATTTCTAAGGGTGTCATTTATAGTTAAAATCATAATCGAGAATAACTAGAATTATTTCTTCATAGTTTCTTAACTTATATATACATATAAATAAATGACAAAAACCTATAATAATAACAGTTATAAAAAAAATTGGGCATGTTTTATTAAATAACACCCATTATAGTACATAGAAGGGTTAAAACATTAAAAGTTTCGATAATGACTAAAACATCAAAAGACCAAGGAACATGGAAACTTACTTCATCCTTCAAAGATAGGCTCCATAGATAGTTGGAAAACTCTTGGATCTCAGAATGAAAGCTACTTTGAAGTTGGGCTACCTAATCTCTATGAACCATAGGTGATGATGTTATAAAATCTAAATCTAAGGACAAGCTAGCTAAATATAGGTCAAAATGACCTTACAACCATAATAGAAGTTCATGAATGTTAGAAAAATGGTGGTGAATCTCTTGGAACTTATCACGATGCTCCAACTTCACATCCTAAAGGGCCTTGATGCTATTTTACTTCTCATTGATATTCAGCATCCTCAACCAAAAGTACTCTTGAATATAAATGTGCAGCTTATTTTCCATAGTCCTATTGTAAAGGTTGGTAAGATCATGGAAAGATAATACACAATCTATCTCTTGTAATGCATCTTTCACTACATTATAGGAGAAATAATTAGGTTCATCCTTGTTATCACTAACAACAATAACCTCAAGAACATTCTAATCATGAGCCATAACCTCAAACTTAGAATTTCTAGTCTAGACAACAACCTTATTAACTTTAGGAGCCATCAACAAAGGCATATAAACCATGAAGGAAAATATCTTAGTAGTAAGGATTCTACACTAATCGGCTTGCTTGGAGGATCACACACAACTACAAACATATTTATATAAGGGAACCTAAAAAAATATCATAAAAAAGGACAACTAAATACCAATGCTAGCCTATGATTAGGAAAAAAGATATCCACATGTCTTATTCAAACTAAAATAGTTAGTTGGTGAATCAACAAGGGTTCTCTAAAGAGATATAAATAAAGTGTACGATTGAGGGAAGTGAAATCAAGTTCAACTCAAATAAGCAAGTTAGGGGCTCTTAATGCATGTTTTCCATTTTGGATAAAAAAAATTTTGAGGACCCCTCACTAAGTTTAAAGAACCACTCAAATTCCTCCATCATCTTGGATCTAGGTAAGAAGCAAGAAATTGAGAATCTCTTGTGGATGGAGGTAGTACTCAAGAATTCCACTCAAACTTGCTTTGTAAGTCTTCAAATGAAGAATCTTTTAGTGAAACAAGCTAGGTATCATTGGCTCCTATCCTGATATTTCAAGACCTCCTCAAGCTCCTAGCTTCCTATCATAACCTTCAACCAACAACCACTAAAAAACAGAACTCCATCTAAGTTTTTATTAGCTCCCAACACATGTGCAAACTTTGACACATCTAATGAACACATAAACCACCTATGAAAAATGTACCAAAGGAAACTTACATGCGTAAACAAATAACTATGGGATCCACCATATTAGATAATGGAACTTAGGAGGAATACATTGATACATTTATCTTAAGTCAAACCTTATGAACCCTATTTACTCCACGAGGCCCTCTTGATTTCTATAGAACCTCTCGAAGCACACTCTTAAAAAATCTCTAGAACCTTCAAGATATCATTAACCCCTACCAATGAGACCCCCTCAAGTTCTTAAGATCCTCAAGTTCTTAAGATCCTCTCAAGATCTAGACCCTCTCCATATTAGAGGAATGAGAACAAGATGTAATGATGAAGTCAATGCCCATTACACCTTTTATCTTCTACGGTATCCTAGACATGTGTCACCACACATATGTGCTACTTACTGAGGGTCCTACTGTCACATATAAAGACCCTTCACTACTTGTTGTTGCTCACTTTTTCCACCACTCCCTTCTTGAGTATCCCTCAAATCTTCAATATTTCCAATCGATCTATTCTCATTAAATTGTTGACATCCTTTTGAATTATCCCTCTATGTACTTAAGTGTTAGCATCAAGTACTTCTCTATCCCTCTTAGGTTCTCCTTAAGAGCTAAGTAGCTCATAGTGTGACATCTTGAGGATTTTCTTAACTACTTCAAGGGACTCTCGACTACTTCAAGGAACTCTTAGATTCCTCATTTGCAAACCTATGTTTAAGTATGCAACCCAATTTTTAGTTCAAAGGTACATTATTTTGTAGAAAGATTTTTTTCAAGGGAATAGAAAACATATAATTTTTCTATTTTAATTTTGTTTTCTATATAGTTCTTTGTGAAATCTATGACTAGATTTTGATGCACGAACCTTTGTAGATGGTGCATCTTTATCAAAATAGAAAGAGGTACTACTATATGCCTAAAAATTCTAATATTAAATTATGTTTTCTACAAGTATAGTTCTTGAATTTAACTATTCTTATGTCTTAGCTAACCCCACCCTTAAACAATTTTTTGATTGGATTTAGAAATAGAATTGATAATTGTGGATTTGTGTTAAGGGATGCTATGACTCACAAGTCATTTTTAAGTTCTTTTCCAACTATGTTGAAGATTCACTGGTTGAGGAGTTCCACACCTCTATAAATAACACCCTAGTTAGCCTAAACTTGATTGATTTGTGAAAATTCTTATGGTTTTTATCATCTTAGGAACAAACCTACAGGAGAAAATCTCACACCAAGAGAAAAAGAGGTTGACTCAAAAATTGTTCAACTATACAACTACCTATGACGGGAGGTAGTGGGGAGTGATTTTTTATCTGTATAATAGAAAAAAAGTGGGATTCACACAAGTTAAGCACAATTTTCTCATGCCTTTATTCATAACAAAATTATAGATATCCCTCACACGATCCTAGCCAAAATGAAGGCCATTAAACCCTTTCATAATATTCTTGTTCTTGCATTCCTTGTGCTAATTTTCTGTATATTTTAATACAAAGGTTGTAGGTTGGGAATGATGATCTCCACCCACAAAACCATCATCATCAAGTAATTATTTTGGGTGGATTCCTTAACCAATCTCAGTATCATGACCTCTAGCATAATCCTTGACTTATAGACATCATAACATTAATAGCAAAGCTTAGGAAACCTATCCAATAGAAAGCCCATATCCACCATTTCTTCACAAACCCCTCTTCTTGATACTATACCAACTCCACCTCTACCTAACCCCATGATCCCACCTATCATAACTTTTACATCTTTCAACCCCTACCATGAGAAAGAGATAAAAAAAATAAAGATTATTAGTAAGTGCCAATAGTGTCAATTGGCATAATATGAGAATAAAATTAAAGAAAAGGCCAAAATAATTAACACTCTATTGGATAATCATTAGTTGTTGGCCTTGGAGAAAACCATAATGTTTTTGTGAAAAAGATAGTGGAGATCATTCATCTTGTCACCCTCACATTGGGATCTAAGATGGTGGAAAATTAGCTAGCAGCATTCCAAAATTCCTTTAATATTATATGAAAAATTAAATATGATTTTTTAGGGATGAGGAAGTGGATTGGATAACTCTTTAAGGTTCATCTAGAAAAAATTTCATGAACTAAACCCAGGGGATGTAGTAGGCATGAGGGCTTGAAATAATACCTTCTAAATTGACATCCTTAGCTTGGCATCCAAGCCAAAAGAATTTGATAAAATAATTAATAGTTTAGCATTATGCCAACAAGAGTTTATGCAGGTGAAGCATAGCTTGGAGATTAAGGAGGAAAACAAGCCTACCTTGATGCCAAAAAACAAGCTAGTTGATGAGTGGCGAGGTACCCCTACACTCAACCATACGAATACAAGCGTCTCACATGCGATCCAATTAAACTCCAAGGACTAAGTGCTTATGCACCTTAATGAAACACTTAAGGTTAATCAATCACTATCTTCCCAAACTTACTTGTATTTTCATAGTTGTATGGTTAAGTAAGCTTGAGGCGTATGATTTTTATATCTTTTATCTTTTTAATGTCTTATGCCAATAGGGGAAGGTGAAGAGAACTAAGTAACCAACTTTCATTAACTATTCACTAACTAAGTTCTAATTTTCCTAGCACCAGTATCCATTCCCACTTGCCGCACACACCCTGAACTAGTGCAATGCTATTGGGATTACCAAACGCTACTCGTTACTAGGTTACCAAGCATTACACATGTGCTCGAAGTGATCATATTGAATGCACTTAAGTAGGAGAGTCAAGGGTTGAGAGAGATTTAATTATCTAGGAAAGCATTTAAACATTTAATAATAATTAATTCCTATTTAGCTTAGTCCATATGCTACAAGGTTTATCAGAAAGTTCGTCTTTATTGCCGTACACAAATGTGTGCTCAGGTACAATTTGCTCAAATAAAGATCCATTCACTTTAAGATTCCTACTGTGGGCACATGGAAATTATTTTAACTCTAGAATGGAAAAATTGCTATAGTTTGGCTAAGGGTTTAAGTCTAACTACCTAAAACAAGGAAAGCCACCTCTTATTTATAGACATTGTGGTGGGCTACAATATCATGTACGCGATATTGTGGGGGTAGATGTGATATCGAGTACATGATATCATGTACATGATATCATGGCTCATCATACCCCCATGATTGAATGAAAACTCATCCTTGAGTTCCTTACAAAATATTGGGAAGGTATGGGATTATTAACTTGAATGACACTAATTGGGAATGGGGTGACATGTGAATGGATCATCATTACAATACATGACAAAATTAGTGATCATGACAATAAGAGTGAACACTATACATATTTGACATCCAACCTTATTTAGTAGCTAAGAGAGAAGAGAGAGAGAAAAGGAGAAGTCTGTTGCTATTGATACCAAGATTTCTCTTTTTGTTGTCCATCCATAAGTGCACCATCAATCTTGTTCCTTGCATAACTACTCCAACACCAGTCCATTCCAAGTGTTCCCTCTAGATCCAATCCATTGGTGTATGATTACCATATGCACACACAACATAGTCTTAAATTAGGAAGGGTAAATGAATCACAATGCAGTTGATACCTTGCCTCAGTGTAAGGTCCATTGGTTGAGTTATGGTATGGATAATGCAGATTTTAGAGATATAACATTGGTGACTATCCAAGGTGTAGGGGTTTAGAGAAAATCAAAAAAATTGGACCAGGAGCCCCATGATTGAGAGTGAACCTCCGATAGTGAGAGAATGGAAAAAGATAAGGAATAAGAAAGATGGAGAAAAATAAACAATGGAAATGCCGATAAAAATGGATGTCAAGGATGGAGATGAACAAAATAAATGTTGATTGCAAAAATGTTTAATGGAAATAAATGAACAGATGGACCAAATAGGAATGCCAGTGGGTCCTCCCCAAAGTAGGCTCATGCCCTTAATGCCCTGACAATCCCACATTCAAGGAGTCTGTAGGCTTTGGAATTGCCATTTGGAAACAAGAGTTAAAGTCTTAACCACAAGAGTTTACCAAAAAGAAAACAATGCATCAACCAAAATATAGACTATTGATACAATCGGTAATGAGGTGAAAAATGGAGAAAGAAGGATTGAAAGAAGAGAATGGAATGGAGTCTCAAGAACAAGGTGGTGTACAACTGCTTGTGTATTAATGGTTAATGTGACTTATTAGATCTCATTCCAAATCCAGCCTCAAACAATCCACATCTAGTGACTTCACATTAATACATTTGGCCAATCCATCCACTTGAAGTAACAAGAATGCCTTCACCAAAAATTCACCAGCATTCCGACGAAACGAAAAAGGAGAAAGTAAGAGGCAAGAAGGGGCCTTAGCTAGAGGGAACATGTTTATTTAGTTCTATAACCAATGCTTGTAGCCTAGATGATTATTTTGTCTAAGGGGTGTGCTTTTAATTCTTACTTTTTACTTTTCACTTTTCATTATTTTTTGCGTGAGAACCACACCATGCAAAGACTTATTATTTTTATTAGCTCAGCTTCCCGATAATGGAGCAATCATCAGAATGGTAAGGAAAAATCAAGAAGAAAACATCCAAGAACCCAAAAGAATGGCCAACACAAATGCGTCAAATCCCCTTGAATTCACACCCTTTTCAATCCTTGAGTCCTTCCTTGGTTTGAGAAAATGCCCAGTCACTGATTCGTTGATAGTTCTTATTATGGAAAGAAAGGGACTATATAGTTCCAAGCCAAGAGAGACCATAGAAATTCATGGATGCATGGATGACGTGGAATCATTACTTGTTATATCAAAAGAACCATACCTTAGTATCAACATCATAACTCAAAGGTAAAAACCAAACATTAGCCATCAATGGAATACAATTCATACCATCATTAGGAGCACTTATTAGGTGACAAACCCAACAAAATAAATAAACACACAAATAAACGAAAAAGTATGAACGATGTTGCAAAACAAAAACAAGAAAAGTTAAAGAAATTTGTAAAACAAAAATGTGGAAAAAAAAACTTAAAAAGGAACTGAGGGCCTTAATTGATCAGCATAGGTGGCCATCTCCCCCATGACTAAGTTGGAAGGGGGAGATCTAAAATAATGAGCAAGGTCATCCTTTCTCTAATGTGTTATGTGCATTGATCATTCTAGATTCATGGTAAGGTTTAGGCTGTTGCATATTGACTAGTAATTTTTTATTGGAGTGCTTGTTTGAAGTTTTCAGGAATTTCCAGCTTTTCCCTATTGATGTTTTCAGGTTAAGGGTTGGAAGTTGGCGACACTCTTACTCCAATGCATCTATGCTTTCAATGTGGGTGCAAGTTGTTCCCCCAGTTAGTTCCATGCACGTTGGTGAGTTGCTCTCTTGATCAGCTATCAACCACCGGGTGTCTTCTTGTTGTGTGGTTGCTACATACAGGTACTTTTGTATGTTAATTTCTTGGGCACACCGGTTGCATGCAGGAAATGTTGAACATTCCTGTACACAATCACACCCTGTATCACTGTATGTGATGCATGGAACTTTCTTCCTCTCAATTTTTCCAAAAGTATTTTCCTTAGATATTTCCAGGGAAAGATCATGGATTCCTAGGCATGCATTTATGGTACCTAGCCATGCCCTTCCCATTATTATTGGGAAGTCTCCTTTGTCATTGTTTACTTGTATCACTAGGAAATCAGCTAGGTATGACCACCCACACAGTGGTAACAATGTCCTCCACCAGTCCCAAGGGAACAATGATAGATTGGTTAGCCAGCTCTAAGCGAATATTGCTCTTCTTTAGTGAAGGTAGGTTCCAGGCTTTATACATCTCTTGTGATATTAAGTTGACTCCAGAACTAGAGTCCAGAAGAGCTTTACATGGTTCATTCCCAGCGACTTGGAGATAATTTCTTGGGAAGGTGGCCCTCCTTAATCCAGTCAGTGATGGCATGTGTTAACATAACCATGTGCATTGAGCTCTATTTTTGGTTTGAAGGGAGATTTGAAGCCTTATTTGATGGAGAAGCGTACAGAGGCTCAATTGCTTGTGGTTGTGAGAGCTTGATTGGGTTTTTGGTTCTAAAGAAAGGCCTTCTCTTTTTGCGATTGTCAGAACCAGCAGTGGGTTGAAGGTTTACAACTCTCGTAGCATTGAGTTGTTGTGGTTGAGTGGGGAGTTCCTCTTGCATTGTTGGAGTAGGTGGTAACAAATATATCAGTGTGAGAGTTGTGGATGGGTTTGGGGGATGGTATGTCTGTGGGTTGTCTCTCCTAGGAGAAGGAGTCCTATAATACTCCCAAGCTTGGTAGTGACGTTGTGGAGTCATGTGACCGAAAGAGTCACATGGAGAGATTGGCTACGGTACGTAATAGCCATATGGATCCGGTTGCCAGTAAAGGTATTATTGCCTTGGTGTTGGCATCCCCCATGACTATGGGTATTGCCACTGCTGGTGTTGCTCAATAGGTTGTGGCAGAGTTCCACTTGGATAATATGTTAAAGGTTGGTGGAACTGCCTTGGGTTACCTTGGGGATAAGGTAAATGTCGGGGTGCTTGCCATTTGTTAAGTCATGGGTTGAGTGCATACACCCTAGACTCTTGTAAATGTGAGATTACTGGGCAACATCCTTTAGGATGGTCGTATTGGCATATCTCACATCCACTGTCATTTTCTGTATCAGAATCCACAACCTCTTTGGTGATGGCCATTTTACCTTTACCTTTGTTACGTGCATAGTCCAAATCCCTCGTTTTCTTTTTATCATAGTCACTACCTTACTCCTTAGACTCATCTACAATTTTAAGGATGGTTTTAAATCTCCTATCTAGGGAGTCCCACATTTGGCCTACCTTTGTTGACACTTCTATTATTAATTCTTGTAAGTGGTTCTGAGGATCAGCGTTGTATCCCCCCTCAAATCGTGGGATGTTATTCATATCTAACCTCTTGATCCTGCTATATTTTTGATGTCCATGATATCTAACATGCTTCAGGTTGCAAGTAGGGGTTCTTTGTGGTCATTTCATTCATAGCATCTATGATGCCTACGCAGTTCCCTACTTTTGCTTCTTCCATGCCGTGATTCTCTAGAGTGCCCTCGTCCTTGCTCTCGACTCTCTCGTCAAGGTTTCTCACTCTGTTTACCTTTATCCTCATGGTTAGGCTCTTTACGACTACATCCTGATACTGAAGGAGAGGGTGAATGTGACGATGAAGGTTAAGAAGAAGGAGAACCATCACCATGATGATGTTTCCTACCTTCTCTTCGATGGTATCGACCCTGATCGTGATTATGATTAGACTGCCCACCCTTATCATGTGTTTGTGTTCCCTCATTGAACACTTGGTGTTCATGGGGATTAGAACCAGGATTGTGAATCGTGGAGTGGAGGTTCTAATACACCACCTCCTGACCATCGTTAGGAGGGGGAACATCGTTTTGTGGAGAACCTATTGAAATAGGTTCACCACCCTCAATTTCGCTTAAGACGGGTGGAGTGTTATGGGGTCCTTTGCCCTTCAACGATGTATAGTATCTCTCCTGTTTCAAGTCCCTTTGAAATTGCACTTTTGTGGGATGATAGTCCCTTATGTCATGGTCGCATGTAACGTACTCTGTGTACAACTGTGACATGCCTATTCGTGCAAGAGCACGAAGGAGCATGTTGGAGACTGCTCGGTCTGGAGGCAACACTATGTTACCCTCCAAGTCTCTCCAACACAGTTGTTCATCTTGATGGAGAATAAAGCTAAAGTTGAAAACATATTCATCGTGATGAATATATAGCACACAAAATTGTTGAGGAACTGGTAGGTCTTGGTTACGTGTGTTGTGTTGCCGACTGTCTCTTGTGTTGGTCCTAGGTGGTGAAGTGCTTTTGTGTGAAGAAGAAGACATTTTAGTCTTGTTCGGTGTGCTGTTTACCATTATCTTATTTTTCTTTTGATCAACCCTAAGGGTTCATTCTAGCATCCCAACGATATGAATGATCTCCTATGTTCTACGTAGCGCACAAACAACTAAGTCCCCGACAACGGTGCCAATGATGAGTGACGAGGTACCCCTACACTTAACCATATGAATACAAGCATCTCACACATGATCCGGTCGAACTCCAAGGACTAAGTGCTTACGCACCTTAATGGAACACTTAAGGTTAATCAATTGCTGTCCACCCAAACTTACTTGTATTGTCATGGTTGTATGGTTAAGTAAGCTTGAGGCATATGATTTTTATATCTTTTATCTTTTTAATGTCTTATGCTAATAGGGGAAGGTGAAGAGAACTAAGTGACCAACTTTCGTTAACTATTCACTAACTAAGTTTTAATTGTCCTAGCACTAGTATCCATTCCCACTTGTCGCACACACCTTGAACTAGTGCAATGCTGTTGGGATTATCAAATGCTACTCGTTACTGGGTTACCAAGTGTTACACACATGCTCGAAGCAGTCGTACTGAATGCACTTAACTAGGAGAGTCAACGGTTGGGAGAGATTTAATTATCTAGAAAAGCATTTAAACATTTAACAATAATTAATTTCTATTTAGCTTAGTCCATATGCTACAAGGTTTATCAGAAAGTTTGTCTTTATTGCCGTACACAAATGTGTGCTCAGGTACAATTTTCTCGCATAAAGATCTGTTCACTTTAAGACTCCTACTATGGGCACATGGAAATTATTCTAACTTTGGAATGGTAAAACTACTATAGTTTGGCTAAGGGTCTAAGTCTAAGTGCCTAAAATAGGGAAAGCCGCCTCTTATTTATAGACATTTCGATAGGCCGCGATATCGCGGGGTTGGACATGATATCACGGCTCATCACTAGCCAGAAGAGTCAGAATCTAGTATTTGCTAATAAGTCATGTTTTTTAGGGCTCTGATATCAGATATCCAATATTAGAGCTATGTTATTGAGTGTGCGATATTGGGGCAAAACCTCTGATATCAGAGATTTGATATCGTCCCTTCCATGCTATCCTATAAATACAACACTTGGGTGCATGGTTTATAGATATAGATTTTGATATATTTTAATAGATTTTAGAAGTAGACATAGAGAATTTTTTATTCCAGTGCATGCCCATAGTGTGATGTTAAGTCATTGTATGACATCCTTATTTGAGGGTGACGTACTTGGACACATTACATGTTTGGCAATAAAGATCAAGATTACACTTCCATCATTGCAGCATCCACTTAGTTTTATTATTATTTTTAATTACTTAAATGCTTACTATTTCCCTTAGTTAATATTTATCATTTATTGGTCTTTATCATTTTCTGTCATTAAGTTTAATGAGTACAACTAATTGTGTGCACTTAAGTGTAATTACTTGGTGACCTAGTAGTGTTATCATCAAGTATGCCTAGTGATGGTACACTTGGTAATCCCAGTGGTAGTTATGTAAAGTCCAAGGCATGTATAGAAGGTTAGGAATGGATACTCATCGCACGTAGGCTAGTTAGACTTTACTCTCCATTGCTAGTTAGCTTAATTAATTGATTTCTTTAGTATCATTAGGAGTAGCATAAGGCCAAAACAACATCAATTATCATATGCCTCACTTTGGACCAAACCATATGTGACAAAGCTACCACTAGTCTGAGTGGAAGACAACAAACTATGATCAAGACATAACAATCTAGATGCACAACTAGTGCCATCCACAGAATTCAACTGAATCATGCATGAATGCTTGTGATTCATATGGTTGGATGTAGGAGTACCTTGCCAATCATTAGTTACTAAGGAAAACCCTTGATTCTAGGGATGAATGAAAATTTTTACTTTTTCTTTTATCTTCTGATTTTTTCCCTTAATTTATTTTTTATGTATTATAGAGGATAATGTGTGATAATAAAAAGGGAAGCAATTAATTGTAACTAATGCATGCTGACGAGGAGAGGTGTAGTTAGCCATAATGTTTATAGTTTTACTTTTATACTCCTTGGGAGGTTCTACTTTTTATGGAAATTAACCCATGGATAACTAATTGAACAGTTACACAATGGTTGTATAAATGGACTTGAGGGATATAGTAAAGATAACTTTTTAATCATAATTTTAATTTTCCTTTTTTATGATCAAAAGTCTCTATAAGAAGAGAACATAGATGTCATGTTACACATTGGATGCATTTTCTTTTTATAAAGATAGATAGTCCAATGTTGGCTTTATCTTAGAACATATAAGTACTCTTATACTTTCATTCCTAGAAATAGGATGAATATGCTTATTACTTAAAAAGAGGTCATGATTTTGGTAACTTAGAACTAGACTGCTAAGTGATTTAAGCTTAGAAATAATTTTTTTTAATTCTTCATCATTTTTACATAGTTTCAATCATGTATTTCCCACTCCAAACATCTAGAGGCTAGATAAAAGGGACAGTTTGCCGTTCATATATCCTTGAACATATTTCTTTCTAAACTTTATATCATGATGATTAGGACATGTTAGGAAATATAATGCTTTTACTACTTTGACATTAATTTGGAATATTGTTTCTTTTATTGCCCTACTTTTGACCTTTCATGTACCTATTTTTATAAATAAATAATAAAGTACAATAGATATGAAATTATTTTCTATGCAAACTAAATCATGACATTGCAAAAATTACTTTTCATTTTAGCATGCAGTATATGTTTGCAAAAAAAATTTATTATTTTATTATATATTAATATTATATTAATTATTATTTTAAATTTTATTATTTAGCTTGACTAATTTCAAACATGAATTTTTTTATTTCTAAATGTGTGATTAAGGTAAAACAAGTATCATTGAAATCATTATTTGCATCTGTTTTAACATTTCAACTAGTTAAATTTTTCAACATCAACATTTTTGTTATTGCAATAATTTGTTTAAATTCAATTTTATTTAATTAATCATGCAAGTAAGAAGAGATTTTGCTATGTTATATTTGTACTTGTAATGGGTAACTTTTAATTATTTTATGACTCCTTTTTGAATTTTTATATCAAGGTTAAATCTAGATCATTATGGTTTTGTAGCATTTCTATTAGTTATTTATAAGATTTTATAGATAATTAATAAGGGTGTTATAAAAATGCTCTTTATAATTAGGGCTAGTTATCTCTTTAATGATAAATGGAATGACATCTTGTGCCCAAGAGAATATGATTTTGATGAGAACATCACCTATCCCATGTGTAATCTTCAATGTGTTTTTGAATGTCTTGTTTATGTATGTGTCTTAACTTGGTTTTTTAATGATTATTTTAGGATTTTTTAACATGTGTGGGAATTATTTGGAGGTGCCTATATGCTCAATAATTTAAAGTAAATATTTATTGATTATATATCTAGACATCTCAACCAAAGACAAGATGTCTCCTTTAGAGATAAGAAGTCTCTACCTAAGATAAGATATCTCCTATAAGAATCAAAGCATCTTCATCTAAGCCAAAACTTATTCTACAACATGTCTCACATTCTTGAAAGACATATCCTCTCTTAGAAAGATGTCCCATCTAAGAACTACCAACTTATGGTTGGGACATCTTCCTCTCCTTCAAGAGATTTCAAATAAACATGAGATATTATTATGCAAGTTTTTAATGATTCAAATTATGAATTTGAATGGTAGAAAAGATGAAAATTTAGAGGAAGGAGTAAAAATAGACTTTTTGATCTTTCATTTTGATCAAGAGTGAGAAGAGAGTCTAGAAAGTGTGTAGAGAGTTACAAGAAGAGAGAGCCCTAGACAATTATCTTGTTTTTCATTCTTTTATGTGTGATTTCTTTGTTTGAGTGTTGTGTGAGGATTCAATTGAATCTCTTATTTTTCCTTTGGAGTGTGTGCTTTCTTTCTACTATAAATTATCCTTTTTTGTAGCAAGAATAAAGCTTTTATTTTTGATTTCGTATTCAAATTGGCTTGCTTTGGAATTCAAAGATCTTGGATTGTGGAATCCAAGGGGCCTCCTCACCAAATTGGTATGAGAACACTAGAATTGAGAATAGATGTATTTAAGTGGATAGTTATCACCTGAAGTGTAAATAATCACTTAAAATTCTTAAGCTTAAGTAAATTCTCTCTTTTTATCTATTTCATTCCTTTTAGGGTTACAAAAATTCTTTTTTTACTCCTAAGTTATCATATCTTTAAATAATTTGAAGAACATTATAGAATTGGATACTCATTGGCTTGTAATAACTAGGGTTTAATGGTTCTTAACTCATTTCTCCTAAGATTTAAATATTCTTAGTTTCATTCCTTAAGAAATATTAAATATTTCACTTTTTCTTGTAGATTTTTATGAAAATTATCTTTTAGGTCATTTTACATCAGGCCTCCAAAGAAGAATATAGTTCAAGCTTTGTGAAGAAACATGGATAACATAAGAAATGATATCAAGTTCAATGTAGAGAAAGTTGAAAAGCTAGAAGAGAATAAATGACATACTTATTTACCAATACATTCTTCAAGATATTCCTCCATGCCACCTCTTGAAGATGATCTTTCTTTTGAAAATGAAGACCTTGAAAAAGATGAAGATCAAGATGATACATTTCTTCATGCTCCTAGTATTGAGAATAAGTATCAAGGGTTTATATTTCAAAAAAAAAAAGGAAAGAAGAAACTCTCTTCGAAGCCTTAATGGAAATAGGGTAAAGAAATTAAGGTTGCACTTGCTAAAGCTTTCAGACATGCTTCAAGAATGCCTCATGTTGAAGTCAAATCCTTTAATGGAATGGAAGGAGTTGATTCATTTCTATCTTGGTTAAAGATGATTAAAAATGCTTGAAACTTAAAGATGTAGAATACTATCAAATGGTGTCATATGCTAAAAATAAAATAGAAGGTATGACACTTGTATGGTGGAAGAAGAAAAGTCATTCTTATAAGGTGGATAATGATACTCCTATCAAGGATTGGTCTCTAATGTAGTTCATGATCAAGAAAAAATTTGAGAAGACTCATCATAGATATGATGACATCCAAAAATTGATATACCTAAGAAAAGTTGATAATAGTGTGAAGGAAGTCTATATGAATTTTTATAAAATCTTTCAACAAGCAAAAGTTCATTGGGATAACTATGAGCAAGCATCTAAATTTCAAGAAGGGTTAAAGAGGACATATTAACAAGAGCTAGTATTTTATGAGCCCCTAACACTAGATGAGGATTTTGAATTAGATCTTAAGGATGAGAAGAAACTTCAAGGCTATAATAAAGATCTGAAATCTTCTAAGATCAAGAACTTCAAAACTTCTAAAGGTGAGGAAGGGTTCCAAGTATAAGAAAAATATCAAAGAAGAAACAAAGGAGAAGTAAGAGAAGTCCAAGGAGGACCAAGATTCCAAGAAAGAGAATGGTCGAGAAAATGGCTATATCTCCAAACTTCAATGCTACAATTGTGGTGAGACGGGACACAAGCAATGGAACTGTAGAAAGTCAAAGATCTTTAATAGGAAATGACTTCAAACATGAGAAAAGATAGAATTCTTCAATGAAGGTAATCTTCATGCTTCTATGGTTGAAGATGTAATTGAAATTAATTCTTAAACTTATATGAAAAAAAAAACAATATTAATGAAGATGTTTCCACATCCTAAATCCTATAGAGTTCATTGGCATTCAAAGTATTATTTCCAAGAACTAAAGGAGAAGTGTATTTTTTAAAAAAATTATTTCTATTAAAGATAAGATACATTATGACATTCTTCTAATTAGTTGTTCTAATGTCATTTTGAAAAGACCTTAGAATTTTGAAAATAAGGCTTCTTTTAGTGATGCAAGAAATGTTTGGTCAGTACCAAGAGAAGATGAGATACAAGAATTAATCCCTATGAATTGGTAATAGCAACAAGAAAATGTCCCTAAAAATGTTACATTGATCTTGGTAAGTGAGCAAGAATACCTACAAGCACATGAAGAGGCTAAACATGGTTGTGTCATCATGTCAACACTTGCAACAAGTGAAGAGGAGCATTCAAATGGACTTCCTCTAGAAGTGCAATCCTTAGCATTGGAATTTGCTAATTTTTGTAGCAAAAAATTTGAAGGACTTCCACCAATGAGATCCATTAAAATTGAATAGATTTCATACCTGGAGGTACATTTCCTAATAAGAGAGCCTATCTCATGACTCCAATCAGAAGGAGGAATTGCACAAACAAGTAAAGTGAATTACTTTCTAATGGCTTCATTAAGGAATCGAACTCTTCTTGTGTCATTCCCATTGTACAAGTTTCCAAGAAGGATACAAATGAATTGAAAATGTGCATAGATTCTAGGATTGTCAATAGGATTACTATGAAGTATAGGTTTCATATTCCTATGATTAATGATATTTTTGATGTACTTGCTATTGTTGATATTTTCTCCAAGATTTATTTAAAGAGTGACTATCATCAAATAAGGATTAAACTGGGAGATGAATGAAAAATAACTTTTAAGATATCAGATGACTTGTATGAATGGTTAGCCATGCCTTTTGGTTTAACCAATGCTCTATGAACACTCATGAAACTTATGCATGAGATTCTAAGGAATTTTAGTAGTAAATGTTGCATTGCTCCTTTGATGATATTTTTGTGTATAGTTGCAAAGAAGAAGAACCCATGCAACAAAGGGTATTAGTATGCTCAAAGTTGCATGAGGCTTTGTTAGTAATCAATGTCAAGAAATACCATTTTATAAAGAAGGAAATTATATTCTTAGGTCATGTTATCTCCAAGAACCAAGTCATGATGGAACCAAGCAAGATCAAGGTGATCAAGGAGTGGCATTCACCTAGAGATATGGAAGACATGAGATATTTTGTTGGTTTGGATGACTTATATTGAAGGTCTATTAGAAATTTTAGTTCTATTGTGATGATTGACAAGGTATCTCTACACCCAACCATACGAATCACTAAGGCATTCACATGTGATTTGGTTGAATTCCATGGACCTATAGTTCTCCAGTGCACTAGTTCTTCTAGGAAGTGAAATGGGCATTGAGAACGTTTGTTGTCTTCCCAACTACACTTTTGAAGCTCAAGGATATGATTTAAGTGTAATTTAGGTACCTGATTTTTATCATTTTATGTTTTATAAATTTAATCTCCTAGAATAAGAATGAAAGGTAAGGTAATTTAAGATCTAATTCATTTACTTCCTAGCTAGCTTAACACAAGTACCCATCCCACTTTCCTGGACACATCTTGATCATGTATAGCACTACTGGGCTACCAAACATTAAGGATTTATAGGTTATGAAGCACTATATGTATGCTTGAAGTAGTTGTACTTCTGTTCATTAACAACTAAAAATTAATTGCTTAATTTAAGTGCATCAAAGTAAAGTGCATTAAAGGAAACATTAATCTATTCTGACTGCTACAAGGATGATCAAAGGGGTTCATTTTTATTCCTATCACACTACTGTGCTAAGGTACATCAATGCTCAAACAAAGATCTATACACACTTAGACTCTTATTACAAGCATTTAGAAATATTCTAATGCTGGAGAAAACAAATTGCAAGAGCTTTGCTACTCTATGCAAAAGACTATGAAAAATTCAACTAAAAACTTCTGAAAAGTCATGAGCCCAAGCACTATATTTATAGGTCAGCATATAACCTATGATATTAGATATATGATAATGCATCATGGGATTTGATATTAGGTATATGATGTTGAGGTTTTGATATTAGATATCCAATATCAGAGCTAGTCAAATTATGATTCATCATACCCCCACGACTGAATGAAAACTCATCCTTGAGTTAAGAAGAGGAGGAACAAGTTCCTTACAAAATATTGGGAAGGTATGGGATTATTAACTAACATACAAGCTAACTCAGGTGGAACAAATAGACTTTGAGTGCGCAAGTGATGAGTGGCGAGGTACCCCTACACTCAACCATACGAAAAGAGCATCGCACGCGCGATCTAGTCGAACTCCGCAGATGGACTAGTTGTGGCACCTAGATAGTTAGCCTTAGGTCGCAGTTCGCTGTCTTCCCACCTAGACTAGTTTTGCATATGTCACGTATGGTTTAGTCTAGATGAGGTGTATGATGTGTTCTAATTCTAACGCTACTCCTGAAGGCAGTGGAAAATAATATTAACTAATCTAAACTAGGAGGAAAAGGTAAGAAATCTAATCTAGCCTAAGTGCGACGAGCAACCGATTCCTTGATCAACCGTACACATCTTGGACTTTGTGCACGACTACCACTGGGACTACCAAGCATAGATCCTAGGTGCGCCACTGGGATTACCAAGCGCAGACCCCAAATACGCCACTGGGTTACCAAGCGTAGATCCCCCTAGCTACACCACTGGGCTACCAAGCAGTCACACTTAAATGCTCGTAATCAAGTCGTACTCGTTCTGCTTCTAGGAGTTTAAGGGCGAGAGACTAATCGCGATGAGCAACCGATTCCTTGACTAGCCGGACACATCCGTAGATGCTCGTAGCCAAGTCGTACTCACACTACGCTATGAAAGAAATAAATAACATTAAATAAATAACAAATAAATAAACTAAGTGAATGCTGCAATGATGAAGTAATCTCGATCTTTATTGCCGATCATGTGTGTGTCCAAGTACGACACACTTGAATAAAGACACCGTACAATTACATTCACCACACTGCGGGCAGACACAGGAAAAAATCTAACTCTGGAGGGATCAAACTACCAGAGCTTTACTACACTAAACTAGGATGTCAAATGAGGGAGAGCGGCCTCTTATTTATAGAAATTGCAGCTGACTGCGATATCGCATACACGATATCGTAGGGAAGACGCGATATCGCGTACGCGATATCGTAACGCATACGTGATACGTGATATCGTGACCCATGATATAACGTGGATGCCTTATCGTGGGTGCCTTAACGCGAATGCCAACAATATGTGCAATTTCATGTCTCATCATACCCCCACGATTGAATGAAAACTCGTCCTCGAGTTAAAGTGAGAACAAGCTACATTGATTACACAGTGGATAGGTATGAGATTATTAGATGGAAAAATGGGATGATGCCGCAGTGTGGGAAGAAAAAAAAAAAAGACACAACACATAGAATATTTACAAAAATTTGGAACTCATGTAGTTCCTGGTGGCGGTGACTCCTCCATAGGTATCTTTCCCTTTTCTTTTGCTCCAGGTCTTAGGATTTGATGGCATTGAAGTATGGCATGGAGTTTCTCCTCTTGTAAGCCCTTGAGTGCCTTGGCATACGTGTAAGTTTGCACTTGTGCCATAGAGGCAGCCCAGTCAGCCTTTTCTTTTTCTTCCACCACCCTTTTATTCTCTGTCAATAGTTTATTAAGTTGCTCAATTCTGAAAGTGTCCAGCTAGTTCTGAGCAACCTTTGGCCCTGTATTCGGAAGGTTTAATACTTCCAGAATGGCTTGAATAGAGAAATTAATAGTCACACCACAATTGTTAACTATGGTGCCTTCTTCTTTATTGTGCCAAAATTGGTACATTTCCCCTAAGTACTAGGCA
>MNCI01000651.1:855452-940029 GCA_015680685.1 Gnetum montanum | reverse complement strand
GGGCATATGTTCCTAAGGTCTCTCTTGTTTCATTACGTAGCCCATCAATGATATGGTACATTAGCCTTTCCTCGGAAAACCCATGGCCTGGACAGTTGTTTAACAATGCGTAATATCTTTCTAAGGCCATGTCCAAGGGTTCATGTTTTGCTTGTTTCCATTCTTGGATTTGTTTCCTCAAGGCTGACATTCTTGCGTAGGGTTGATATTTTTCGTTAAAGACCTCTACCATTGTTGACCAGCGTCGTATCGAATTTGGTTTTAATGATCTATACCATACTTTTGCTTGGTCAATGAGTGTCATAGGGAAGAGCTTAAGTTTTTGCCACCTATTATCAATTTTGTTCCATGTACAAGCATCATAGAAGGCTTGTAAATGTTGATATGGGTCTAAGTCATCGCCTCCTGAAAATGTAGGAAAGTTGTTTAAATCAAGCCTGGGTAGTCGGCTCTCTTTACGATGCCTACGTGAGATTCGAACAGCCTCTTGTATTTGCGTTAGGCTTGTAGTGGCCAGTGGGGTTCATCGTCATCAATTAAGTTATGTTTTCGTGTGTTGCGATGACGTTGTTTTCGTTCATTCTTATAAGAAACCCCCACCTCAAATTACATACTCCAATCTTCATCATCATATGGTTCGTTGGTTCTCCAATGAAATTCCTCACTAAGTGTGGCATGATTATCATCTTGTAGGAGAGGCATGATTGTGTGTGAATTTAGATGTGACTTTTTTAATTACTTCTTCTTCCTAAGAGATATATCTTTAAGTTCTTTACAGCAACCTTGTATGATATAACTAATCTAGATAACTAGCACCATCCTCGGCAACGACGCCTATGATGAGTGGCGAGGTACCCCTACACTCAATCATACGAAACGAGTGTCGCACGCGCGATCCGGTCGAACTCCGTAGATGGACTAGTTGTGGCACCTAGATAGTTAGCCTTAGGTCGCAGTTCGCTGTCTTCCCACCTAGACTAGTTTTGCATATGTCACGTATGGTTTAGTCTAGATGAGGTGTATGATGTGTTCTAATTCTAACGCTACTCCTGAAGGCAGTGGAAAATAATATTAACTAATCTAAACTAGGAGGAAAAGGTAAGAAATCTAATCTAGCCTAAGTGCGACGAGCAACTGATTCCTTGATCAACCGTACACATCTTGGACTTCGTGCATGACTACCACTGGGACTACCAAGCGTAGATCCTAGGTACGCCACTGGGATTACCAAGTGCAGACCCCAAATACGCCATTGGGTTACCAAGCGTAGATCCCCCTAGCTACACCACTGGGCTACCAAGCAGTCACACTTAAATGCTCGTAATCAAGTCGTACTCGTTCTGCTTCTAGGAGTTTAAGGGCAAGAGACTAATCGCGATGGGCAACCGATTCCTTGACTAGTCGGACACATCCGTAGATGCTCGTAGCCAAGTCGTACTCACACCGTGCTATGAAAGCAATAAATAACATTAAATAAATAACAAATAAATAAACTAAGTGAATGTTGCAATGATGAAGTAATCTCGATCTTTATTTCCGGTCATGTACGTGTCCAAGTGCAGCACACTCGAATAAAGACACCGTACAATTACATTCACCACACTGCCGGTAGACATAGGAAAAAATCTAACTCTGGAGGGATCAAACTACCAGAGCTTCACTACGCTAAACTGGGATGTCAAATGAGGGAGAGCGGCCTCTTATTTATAGAAATTACGGCTGACTGCGATATCACGTACGCAATATCGTAGGGAAGACGCGATATCGCGTACGCGATATCGTAGCCCATGATACAACGCATACACGATATCGTGACCCATGATATAACGTGGGTGCCTTATCATGGGTGCCTTAACGCGACTACCAGCAATATGAGCAATTTCATGTCTCATTAGCAAGTGTATGGATATACAATCTTTTACAAAATTTGGGTGTTGATGACAAGAGAAGAGAACACCCTAGGTGAAATTAGCATCCATGCCTCTTGGCAGCTGAAGAGTAAGAGAGGAGATCCAATGATCATGAATAGTCATTGTTGTGTGGTACTCCTACCTCATCCTTTAGTGAAGATATTTTCGCTTCCAATCCATGCTTATTGCAATCATAACAAAATTATGAATTAGTATGCAATATGTAACACATAGCTACTAAGTACCTTGTCTCATCGGTGTTTACACTCAGTTAGGTTGTGATTGTGGTAGATTGATTCCTTTAGGAGTGTTAGTGGGAAACTAACAAATAGGGTAAAATAGATAAGTGGTCCATTAAATTGGAAAAAGTTAAATAGGATGAAATGATTGAAGAGCGTATAAGAACTTACAACAGTAATAATTAAAGGTTTCACTAATAAACATTGTGAAGATGTGCACAATTAGATGTCACTGATGAGGTAAACAAAAGGATTTGATTATGAGAGTGTCTAATGATAAAGAACTTAACTAACCCAACCAGAAGAGATGCAAGTGGATCCTCTTCAAAGTAGGCACAAGCCTTTTACTACCCTTGCATAACTTCAAACCAAGGAGTCTATGGGCTCCGTGGATGATTAATGGTTACGGAAGGTTAAGTAGGAAAACTTGGAAGAAACTACCAAAGAATTTTGACAGTTCAAACTAGGACATCAAACAAGAACATGAAACCAGTAGTGAGGTGAGACATGGAAAGCATAGATGGGTGAGAGAGAGTGGAATGGAGTTCCTGATTAAGGTTACATGAAGTCCCTTGTGAATTTTATGGTTAAATGACTTGATAAGATCCATCCTTAGTCTAGACCAAAAGCAACCACATTCAGTGACTTTGCATCATCATTCTAAGACCAATCCACCCCTTGAGACACAAGAGTGCTTCCATAGAACAACCACCATTCTTTATGAGAGGAGAAAAGAGAACTAGGAAGTGAGAAAGGGCCTTAGTTAGGAGGACCTTCAAGAATGAGTAACATGTCTTTCTAGTCCCATAACTAGTGCTTGTAGCCTATTTATTCTATCTAAGGGATGTGCTTTGAATTCCCATCAATTTTTCTTTGAAATGAAAACCAAACTGTGCAAAGACTTATTTATTTATTGTGTCTAAGGGGTGTTCTCTAAATTCCCATTGTTTTTTTATGAGAACCATATCATGCAAAGACTTATTCAACTGCCTTTATTGGTTGACATGGAATGATAAGAAATCCATGAAAACACACATGTACCCAAGTAAGTAGAAAAGCATAAAGAATATTGAATCCCTTTGAAGTCACATTGTGTTCAAACCTTTAAATCCTTTCCAATTCTTGAAACTACCAAGTCACAAATTTGTTATAGTTTTGTTAATGAAAAAGGGATTGCACATTTCTAGAATAAGGAAAACCATAGAGTTTGTTGATGGGTGGATGTTGTGGACTCATTGCTTGTTTCATGAAAAGAAACCATGTCCTCATTATCAGTAACAAAATTCAAGGCTAGAATCTAGACACCAACAATCAAATAAAAAAATAGTACATACCACCATTAAGCAACGAATTACCACTATACCTAGCACTTATTAACAAAAAGTTAGAAAGTTGCATTAGAGTAAAAAAAAATATAAAAGAAAGCATAAAATATTCAAGAATTAAAAAATGTACTAATGATGTTGTAAAAAAAATTAGAAAAGAGTAATAACATGAAAACAAGAATATGTAAAATCAAGAATGTGTAAAAAAAAAGTTGCAAACAAAAATGTGTAAAACAAAAATGGTGAAAAACTGAGGAGCCACTTATATAGTTAGCATGGATGGCCATCTCCCCCATGACTGAGTTGAAAGAAGGAGATTCAAAATATGGAGTGTGGTTGTCCATTCGATGAGGCATTTATTGTATTTTCTATCTTATGCTCATGGAAAGGTTTAACTTGTTGTATGTTGACCAACTATTTCTTGTCTAGGCTCTCAGGTTTGTAGATCATCATGGTTTTAAAAGGAAAAGTTTCATAAATTATATAAGGTCCTTCTTGCAATGTTTGGAACTTGTTCGTTGAGGTACAAGTGTGGGATTCCAGTAGAGAACCTTATCTCTTGGTTGAAATTTGACTTTCCTAATTTTAAGGTCATGACACTTTTTGTTGTAGGCCTTATGCAACTCGTTAAATGATAGGGCCACCAATCAGTTTTTGTCTAGCAAGTTGAGATTTAGTAGTCTTTCTTTTTATGCTAGACTCAAGTCAAGGTTGAGGTCATACACTATTGAAAGTGTATGAAGCTTATATTGAATAGGAAGTGTTGGTAATTTTCCATACATAAGCTCATAGGGAGAGTAGCCTCTAGGAAGTTTTCATGTTGAGCAGTAGGCCCAAAGCGCATCATTAAGTTTCATGCTCCAGTCTTTCCTATATTTCCTAATAGTTCTTGTTAGAATCCTTGTGATTTCCCTATTAGTAACATCAGCTTGACCATTGGCTTGGGGATGGTAGGATGTTATGAGTTTATGTTCAACCCCTAAGCATTGCATGAGCTTTTGAAAAGTAGTGCATGTAAAGTGAGTTCCATTATCAAAAATTAATGCACATGGCATATCAAACCTATTTACAACATTTTTTTGTACAAACCAAGTAGTAGTAGAAGATGTACAGTTAGTGATAACTACTACTTCTACCCATTTTGTACAATAGTCAAAAACAACTATGATGTATGCCTTTCCATTTGACATGGGTGTGATGGGACCCATGAAATCAATTCCCTAGATGGCAAAGGATTCTAGTGGTTGAATCCATTGTTGAGGTCCCTTCATTTGAGTGGTCATTCCACCATCTTGTTGGCATCATTCACAAGAGTGAACATATTGATGAGCATCCCTAATGATTATTGGCCAATAGTACCCAACCATCAAGAAATGGCTATGCATCTCCCAACATAGTGGCCTTCACAAGGACCTTCATAAGAATCTTGGAGAACATGTAGTTGATCAGCATTAAGGACACACCAATGAACTAGGTCATTGGTGCACACCTTGTAGAGGTGTCTGTTGTTCTCCATGAAGCATTTTACTTGGTGAAGAAATTATAGTTTCTTTCGGTGGTCCAACCCTTATGGCATCTCTTGGCTAAGAAGATAGATGAGAATGTCATCATATCATTTAGGCTCATTGGGCAATTATTTAGTTATAGCCCCAACAAAGAGGAGTTCATCAAGAAACATATCAAATAGTGCACTTTCTTCCTCTTTATTATCCCATCGTAACCAAGATAAGTGATCAGTGACCACATTCTTAGTGCCCTTTCAATCTATCATAGTGAGATCAAATTCTTGTAAGATCACTAGCCATCATATGACATAGGAGCTCATCATTGGCTTATTCTTCAGGAAGTGGATGGCACTATGGTTTGTGTGCACAAGCACTTTGTATCCAAGCACATAATGCCTAAACTTTTCTAGAGTGAACACCACTACCATCAATTCCTTTTCTTTGGTGGTGTAGTTCAATTGTGCACCCACAATGCTTCGACTAGTGTAGTGGATGTAATATGGCCATTTCTTATCATCTAACTACATAAGCACAACTCCCAAGGCATAATTTGATGCATATATCATAACATGAAATGGTCTAGACCAATCGAGTGCTTGTAGGATTGGAGTTTCTACAAGTTTTTCTTTTAGCTATTGGAATGATTATTCACATTCTGTAGTCTAGAAAAATGGAGTATCTTTCTTTGTTAGTTATACCAATGGTTTTGCAATTTTTGAAAAATTCTCTATGAATCACCGATAGTAGCCAATATGTCCAAGGAATTATTGAACATCTTTGATAGTTTCTAGTTGGTGGTTATTCCTTGGATGACCCTTATTTCTTTGGGGTTAACCTCAATTCCTACTTGTGATATTCTATGCCCTAATACAATGCATTCCTAGACCATTAAGTGTCTCTTTTGCTAGTTGAGCCTAAGGTTTGTCTCAAAACATCATTTTAGTACTTGCTCAAGGTGGTCTAGGGATTGCTTAAATGTCACTCCATAAGTGGAGAAGTCATGCATAAAGAGTTTCATAACACTACCAATTTTCTATTGAAAGATGCTTAGGACCAGGCATTGAAATTTAGCAAGGATGTTGCATAGACCAAAAGGCACCTTACGATATGCAAAAGTCCCCTAAGGAGTTCTGCATGTTGTTTTGGCTTGGTCCTTTGGCAAGATTTGGATTTGGTTATAGCCACTATAACCATCCAAAAAACTGTAGTAGCAATGCCTAGATATTGTGTCTAACATTTGATCAACAAATGGTAATGGAAAATGGTCCTTGAATGTTGCCATATTTAGTAGCTAAAAATCAATGCAGACCCACCACTTACCACCTTTCTTTGGCATAATCATGAGTGGACTAACCCACTTGCTATCCACAATGGGATAAGTGAACCCTAGCTTGAGGAGTTGTTCGATTTCCTCTTTGATGATCTATTTCAGTTTGGGGTTCAATTGCCTATGTGGTTGCCTCTTTGGGTTCATGGCCAGATCAATGTAGATGCGATGTTGGCATATCTTAGGATCAATCCTTGTGAGTTTAGGATATGACCAAGCAAAGACTGTTGACCATTTTTAAACTACATTCAATAGCATCCTTTTCTATTCTAGAGCAAGATTTGTGTTGATTATGACCAGTTTCCCATTCTTCAAAAATACATATTCGATGTTGACTGGTAGATGTTTTAGCTAAAGGGGCTCTTGTTTGAAATTTTCAAGAATTTCCAACTCTTCCCAATAGGTACCATTGTTTGCATCATTAGAGAGTTGGTGATGAACTTACTTTAGTTCATCCATACTTGCAACATATGTGCATGTCAAGATCTTTGTTGGTTTTATGCAAAGTGTGTTTCTCTTAGAATTAGAGGTCAACCACTTGGTGCCATCCTATTTTGTGGCTACTACGTATAAACACCTTTGAATTTCTACTTCTAGTGCACACTTCTTACATGCAAAGATAGATGCTCATTTCACTTCCCAGAGTTTATGCACACAATTGCACCTTGTATTGCTATATGCGATGCATGGAACTCATTTCTTCTCAATATTTTTGAATGCATTTTCTTTGGATATTTCTAGGGAAAGATCTCTGATGCCCATCCTTGCATCAATGGTTTTTAGCAATGCCCTTTCCATGATGATTGGGAAGTCTCCTTTGTAGTTCTCCACTTTGACCACTAGGAAATCAGTAGGATAAGACCACCCATAGATAGTGGTCACAATGTCATCTACTAGTCCCAATGGAATAGTGAGGAACTAGTCTACTAATTCTGATCTAATGATCTTCTTTAAAGGAGGTAGGTTCTAGCAGTATATATTTCATGATAAATTAGATTGACACTAGAACCTAAGTCAAGAAGAGCTTTGCATGATTCATTCCTAGTAATTTGCAAATAGATCAAAGGACTCCTAGTATCTGCTACCTTCATAGGAAGGTTTCTAGCATGGATTCAATCAGATATGGTTTGAGTAAGCATCACAGTATGGATCCTAGGTGATGTTTGGTTTGAAGGGGACTCAAAGGTATTTGATATAGAGGAAGATAGAGGAATAGTGTTATCAACTATAAGTGTATTTGAGGGCTTAGGTAGACTACGTGGTTAGAAGAAAGGTCTTTTCTTTGATCGAGTATCCAAACCACTTAGTTGATGAACTGATTGTAGATTAATAGCATTGGTAGCGTTACATTGTTGCAATTAATTTGGTAGTTCATCCTACATAGGTGGAGCATGTGGTAACTATGCAGTTGGAGGAGGAAGATGTGTAGGAATAGAAGAAGGAAAAGGATAAGAGGTGGTATCCCTTCATGCATGTGGAGAATGAGTTAGATAATAATTAAAAGGGTGGTAGTGAGATTGAAAAGTAGAAACATGACTAGAGGAGTCATGTGGAGACAAGGGTTGCTAAATGTAATACCCATATGGATCAGGTTGTTAGTAAGGTATTGTTGCCTTGGTGGTGCTAGCACCCATGACTTTGATTAGTGCCACTATTTATATTGCTCATATGGTTGTGGTGGAGTTTCACTTTGATAATATTATTGTTGTTGTTGGAATTTCCTAGAGTTACCTTGAGGATAAGATAATCTTATGGATGTTTACCTTTGTGTTAGTTGTGGATTCAAAGCATGCACCCCAAACTCCTGTAAGTGTGACACTATGGGGCAACATCCCTTAAGATGTTCATACTAGCAAACATCACATCCACTATCATCATTTGATTCACTTTCTGCAACTTCTTCTATTGCAAAAATCTTGCCCTTATCTTTTTGATAGACACATTCAACTTCTTTACACCTCTTGTGCTCATGATCACTACCTTATTCTTTGGACTCTTCAGCAATTTTTAGGACAACTTGAAATCTACTATCCATGGAGTCCCATAACTGATCAACCTTGGTTGTAATTTTAGATTAAAATTTTTGAAGTTGCAAGGCTCTCCTATTCACCACCTCATCAAGTGTTGATGCTTTCTCACTATTACAAAATCAAACCTCCCTCTTGCAAATGGAAGGATTGTGATTATACTCTTCTGCACTTTTTTCATTTTTGCAATTCATCTTCCTCTTTAGCTACCCACTCGATCAATCTTTGTATATGATGAGAAATTATTTCTAATAGTTGTGCTTGGGCATATACACCAAGGGTTCTCCTTGTTTCAAATTGAAGCCCATCTACAATGTGGTGAAGTTTATCCAGTTGAGAATAACTATGGCCAGGATATCCGTGCATTATGGAATAGTATCTATAGATGGTCGCATCCAAGGGTTCATGTGTTCCTTATTTCCATCCTTGGATCTACCTTCTCAAGTTGGAAACTTTGGATTATTTTTTATATTTTTCATTGAACAATTCAAGAATTGTACTCCATCATTTGATAGATTTTAGTTCTAAGGACTAGTACCAGTTTTCTACTTCTTTAATGTGTCCTTGGGAACAACTTAAGTTTTTTCCACTTATTTTATATATTTTTTAAGGAACATTCAAAACTAGGGATATTGTTCAATGGATTTGAGTTATATCCCCCTTCAAACCTAGGGATATTGTTCATATCTAGTCTTTTGATCTGACTATCCTTTACATGCCTTGTTGGTATTTGTATTGCCTTTGTGATGTTTAGCATACTTTGGGTTGTAAGCAAAGGCTCATCGAGGCCTTGATTTTAGTGCCTAAAATGCCCTCTACTACCCCTTTATTCATGGTGATGTGCCTCTCTTGAATATCTGCATCCTTGGTCTTGCCTTACTCGATGGTCCCTTTGATCATTTCGGTCTCGTCGATCACCTCTATCACAATTGCGTCCTCTATGGTTATGATCAAAGCTAGAAGAAGAAGATGATGATGATGAAGGTGAAGAGGAAGGAGGACTAGCACCATCATGATGTCTACTACCACCTCTTCAGTGATCATGACCACGATCATGATTTGACTTACCTCTTTGAATCCTTCTTTGTCATTGAATCTGTTCTTACTAGAACCAGGATTGTGAATCATGGATTGTAAGTTTTGGTTTTGACCTCCTTCATTGAAGTCAAAGAGAGGAATTTCATTGAATGGAAAATCCCCAGAGAAGGGTTCTCCACCATCTTTTTGGTACAACAAGAATGAAAAATCATTAAATCCTTTTCCCTTCATAGGTTCATAATGCTATTCTAACTAGCAATCTCTGAGACATTGTACCTTAGTGGGACGATAATCCATAACATCATTATCTTGCAAAACATACTTAGCATAAAGTTCTTGGAGACTCCATCGTATAAGCATTTGTTGAAGCATCACAGGAATAGATTGATTGGTTGGCAACATAATGTTACCCTCCATGTCACGCCACCGTAGCTATTCATCCTGGCGTAGGATGAAGGTAAAATTTGGTACATACTCATCCAGATGAGCATATACCACTCAGTATTGTTGAGGCACTAGTGGATGTACTCCATCAAACTTGGGTAGAGAATTGCTCCTATGAGGAGAAGACATTTTATGTTACAAAAAAGTAAAAATGCAGTGTGCTTCTTAAAATTGTTGTAATAATCTTAAAATGTGTCATGAATCTAAGGTTTGTTTCAATGATTTGAATAATTTTCACTAAATCCTAGATAGTGCATGAAACAACCAAAAGGTCCATAAAAATGGTGCCAATGATGAGCAGTGAGGTCTCCCTATGCCCAACCATATGAATCACTAAGGCATTCATGTGCGATCTGGTCAAATTCTATGAACCTATAGTTCTCCAATGTACTATTCTTCTAGGAAGTGAAATGATTGTTGAGAACGTTCATTGTCTTTCCAACTACACTTGTGAAGCTTAAGAAAATGGTAGGGTAATTCATATTAAATTACCAAACCATATTAAATTACCCTATTCTTTTATCATTATATGTTTTATAAATTTAATCACCTATAACAAGAATGAAAGGTAGGGTAATTTAATATCTAATTCATTTACTGCCTAGCTAACCTAACACAAGTACCTGTCCCACTTTCCTGGACACATCCTGAACACGTATAGCACTACTGGGCTACCAAATGTTAAGAATTTTTGGGTTACCAAGCACTAATGTATGATTGAAGTAGTCATGCTTGTGTTCATTAACAACTAAATTAATTGCTTAATTTAAGTGCATTAAAGTAAAGTGCACAAAAATAAAGTGCATTAAAGAAAACATTAATCTATTCTTAGTGCTACAAGGATTGTCAAAAGGGTTCATTTTTATTCCCATCACATTGCTGTGCTTAGGTACATCAATGCTCGAACAAAGATCTATACACACTCAGACTCTTGTTGTTGGCACTTAGAAATATTCTAACTCTAGAGAAAAAAAACTACAAGAGCTTTACTACTCTATGCAAAAGACTATGAAAAATTCAACTTAAAACTTCTGAAAAATTGTGAGTCTAAGCACTATATTTATAGGTTGGCATATACCCTACGATATTGGATATCTGATAACGCATCATGGGCTCCGATATCAGGTATTTGATATAGGAGCTAGTCAAATTATGACTCATCATATTGCATGTCCTATGCTCTATTGTTTGAAGAAAAATTCAGCCTTTGTATGGAATGATAAAAAAGGAAATCTTTGCAAGAATTGAAAGAGAAAATTTATAGTGCTTCAATTTTGGTAATTCCAAAATCTTTAGACTTTTTGAAGTGAAAGTGTATGCAAGTGGGCTTGCTATTGGAGGTGTACTATCTTAAGAGGGTAACCCAATTATTATTATTTTTTGAAACCTTAAATAAATCTAGATAAAAGTATAGTGCATATAAAAATGAATTATATGCTATATGTTAACTTATCAAACATTGGAGATATTACTTGCTAGGATTGAAGTTTCTCTTATTGAATGATCAGAGGGCACTTCATTTTTTTAACTCTCAAAAGAAATTAAGTGCTAAATATATGAAATGGGTAGAATAATTGCAAGAATTGCATCTTTTTTTAAAACATAGAAGTACAAAGTCTAGTGTTGTAGTTGATGCATTTTCTAGAGTTCATGTTATTTCTTCTAATGTGGAAGTTCAAGTTTTTAGCTTTTTGGATTTATTATATCCTAATGACAATTATTTTGGTGGAATTTAAAAGCATTAAGTTCTTCATTGTTAGGAAGGATTGATAAATGAAAAGATTATCATGTAAAGAATGAAGTTTTAGTCAAGGATGGAAAAAAGTATGTTTCAAAGTGTGATTTCAAATTTAAACTTATTGAAGAGAAACATAAAAATGGTATGGTAGCACAAATTGAGAAAAAAAAGACATTCAAATTGATAAGAATACATTACTTTTGGATAGGTATATATAGATATGTGGTTAAATTTATAAAAGAATGCTATGTATGTCAGAATTTGAAAGTGGAAAATGGTGTTAATGATCATTATCTACCTTTGCCAAACCCACATGCTCCTTGGGAAAGTGTTTCTTTGCAATGTTTTGTGACATTGCAAAGAATAGATCTAGTCATGATTCCATACTTGTTGTGGTAGATAGATTTACTAAGAAGGCTCATTTTATTCCATGTAAAAGAAGTCGTGATGCTTACCATGTTGCTCATTTACTTTTTCAACATGTTGTGACATTACATGGAATTCCTTTAAACATTGTGAGTGATAAGAATGTTAAATTTACTAGCCATTTTTGGAGATTACTTTGAAGACTACTTAGGACCAAGTTATCATTTTCTATAGCATCTCACCCTCAAATCAATGGGAAAACTAAAGTTTTGAAGAGGTATTTATTAAAGATATTAAGATGTTTGTGTGAGAATTAGCCTTAAATATGGAAAAACATCTTAGCCCATGCTGAGTGCTCATACAATAATGCTTTCCATTCTAGCATTGGTAAGAGCTCCTCAATAGCAAATTATAGTTATTCACCAAGAATGGTTGAAGAGTTGAGGAAATTTAAATATTGTGCCTCTTTGAGTTGTGATTTTGTTGAAAAAATGAAATAATTGCATCAACAAGTTAAATCTCACTTGGAAAAAAAGACAAAGGTTATATCTTCAAAGGCCAATGATGGTAAGAGGACAACTAATTTATAAATTAATGATTATGTTTGAATATACTTGATCAAGGAGAGGCAAAAGAATATGAAATTATATAAGCTCAATTTAAGGAGAATTGGTCCATTGAAAATTAGGACCAAAATCAATCCAAATTCTTATGAGATTAATTTACCTATTTCCTGTATCTTTAATGTTTCATATCTAATCCCATACCATGTGAATGTAGTTGCACCAGACTTGAAGGATAGTCTTAAGATCCTCAAGGATGCTCTTGAAGAATCAAACTCAGCCAAGCCATCAAGGAAAGCACTTGTGTCATAAGAAAGAGAGTCTAGAAGCATAAGAGGTAGAAAAATGCATGAGAACCTAGTGCATTAAAATGATTGAGGATCTGAAAATGTCATTTGGATTCTTGAAAAAGACTTAACTTTATGGGTGCTTAATGCTATCCTAAGTGTACACCCAACTATAAGGAAATTTAAATTTTTAAGAATGGGAGAGATGATGAGGATATTACCTAGTTCATGTGTAATTATCAATTTATTTTTGAATGTCTTATTTGTGTGTGTCTTATCTTGGTTTCCTTTGTAATAATTTCAAGGTGTTTTGGGATGTATGGAAATGGTTCAGAGATGCCCAGATGCTTAGTACTTCAAATTAAGAATCTTTATTGATTCTTTATATAGCAAGAGAGATGTCTCAACTAGATATAAGACATCTCTATCTGAGACAAAAAATATTTTGCAAGAATCAAGATGTCTCTACTTGAGACAAGACATCTCCTATAAGAATCGAGATATCTCATCTCCCAACAAGTTGTTTCATCTAAGAACTGCCAAATGAACATGAGACATTATTATGCAAATTTTTAATGATTTATATTATGAATTTAAATAATAGAAAAGATCAAGAGTTAGGAAAAATTATTTATCCTTTATTTTTTTCAAGAGTAGGAAGAGAGTCTATGGAGTAAGTGAAGAGCTATGAGAAGAGAAAGTAGTGAAATAGAGCCTTGGTCAATTACCTTGGTATTCATTCTTGTATATGTGATTTCTTTATTTGAGTGTTGTATGATGATTGAATTGAATCTCTTATCTATTATTGGAATTGTGTGCTTCCTTTCTACTATAAATTCTCATTTTTAGTAAGAATAAAGCATTTACTTTTCCTTCTTATTCAAAATGGATTATTTTGGAATTGAAAGAGCTTTGATTATGGAATCTAAGAGAGCTCCTCGTTAGATTTATTCCAAGATAGTTGCTAAACTTGGATTAAAGAGATTTCTATATTCCAAGACTTATAGAGGGAATTGGCTCTCTACAGTTTATTTCTTAAAACTAAAACTGAAATTTTTACTTAAGTACAATAAAACCCTTTACATCTATCAAACTAGTTTTAGAATTATTTTTACAAATTTATTTTAATTTATAACTTAGTGTTGCCTAGAAGTAAAGAAGAGATGGATTTTATCTTTTGAGATTACTTATTATAGAGACCAAGTGCAATGTGACATTATTTTCATAGATAATATTGACATCATACTTGGTAGGCATTGGAATTATGACAATAAGATTATATTTGATGATGCAACAAATATTTGATTAGTCTTCAGGAAGGATGGTGTACACCAATTGATTCCTATAACATTATGAAAATATAAGGAAAATGTTTCCACTAATGCTTCTTAGTGAGAAGAAATACATCAAAGTTCATGAAAAAATTGGACATGAATTTAGGATTGCTTCTAATATTTCAACATATGAAGAAGAGCCATAAAATGAACTTCTAGTAGTGGTGCAATATTTAGCACAAGAATTTACAAATGTCTTCAAAAGTAAATTGGAAGGGATCACCAATGAGATCTATTCAATAACAAATTGATTTTATTCCTAGAGCTAACATCCTAAATAAGAGAACTTACTAGATGATTCCACATCAAAGGGAGGAACTTCATAAGTGAACTACTTTATAAGGAGTCCATTTCTCTATGTATTTTTCCACTAGTTAGTACCCAAGAACAAGATGAATGAGATGAGAATGTGCATTAATTCTAGGATTTTAAATATGATAATAATCAAGTATAGATTTCCTATTCCTAGAATGGATTACATTCTTAATGTTTTAATTAATGTTGATATTTTTTTCAAAGAATAATTTGAAAAATGGACATCACCAAATTATAATTAGGTCTAGGAATGAGTGGAAAATAGCATTTAAAATTTTCTTTCACTTGTATAAATGGTTATTCATGCCATTTAGGCTAACCAATTTTCTACCCACATTCATGAGACTTATGCATGATGTTTTGAGGGATTGAATTGGTAAATGTTACATATTACTTGTGCATATCAAAAAATACTATGCAACATTTATCATCAAAGAATATTATGCAAAAATCTACCAAATAATTCCCTTAAAACATCATGGATAAGTCTCATGAATGTGGTTGAAGAATTACTTAGCCCAAAAAAAGAAATTTAATAATCTTTCACTGTTCCTTCCCCCCACCACCCCCTACCCCCAAACCTTCGCTATCCCCTGTTCTCTAGGATGTGACATTTGACTCATAAAAGGAAATTTACATTGTTTTAAATTCTTATATTCATAAAATTTCATGTTTAATGGAAATTTCCACATATCATTATTCATGGATAGTATTGCAAGTATAAAAATGTCTTGAATACTTTCAAAGTCTTGGCTTCTTTATCCAAATTAGCCTAATTAAGGATTTAATTTGGATTATGTAGTATAACTAAATGTGGGTGATGAAACATCCTTATATGAAATAGTGTAAAACATGGTCACTAGCTATTAATGTTTAAATATAAAAAGATTCATATGCTTTTTTGGAATGATTCATAGTTGGAAAATAGTAGGATATGTGACAATGATCTTGGGAGAACAATGACTTTAGTGGATAAGTCTATATTTACCATGTTCTTTTTGTGTCCAAAATCTTGAATAGTTTTCGATTTAATGACATTGTTCTATCCATGTAGTGAGATATTTTGGATTATCTACAAACATTATGTTAGATAGTAACTATTGTCTTATGGAAGATTTTGTCAATGATTGTTTTCAATGTTAGGCAATTTAATCTATATGATAGTGAAAATGAAATGAACATTTTGAGATCCATGCAATAGATATATCAATGTTTGACTATTTTCATGTAAGATATTAAAAGAGACCTTAGGGTAGATCAATCTAATAAGGGAAGTGTTTCCAAGTAAGAAGCACAAATTTCTTCAATGTCTTCAAGTAGGAATCAGGAATTTTCTATCATGACTTCAAGTAGGGAGCATATATTTTCTATCATGAATTTGACTAGAAAGCATAAACTTTTACAATTTTTTTGAGAAGATACCACAAATGTTTATGGAAGAGATAATGCTCGTAAGTTTCTAAAAGGAAGTCATAGTATTTGGAAGTTATAGTGTTGCCTATATATATAAATAAGAGAATGTGAAATAGGATAGATGATGTTAGTGAATCCAAGATCAAAACACTTTTAAGATGATAACTAACGTATTCTCCCTTGATTAAGGAATTTTAGGTGATGTGACATCAAGGCTAAAGTCTAAAGATTCTTGTTGGTGCTAGTGTTAGACTTCTACTATGCATTAAGCATGTTTCCTCAACGTGCATGATAGCCTTCCTTTAAACACAATGGATTAAATCTACATCATTGTATTACTACAATGGATAGAGAACTAACTTATATTTACAACAAGTATATTTTTATCTAGGAAGAAAGATTAGTATAACTAATAAGTATCTTATGTAAGTTTTGGATATCTTATCTCTAAGGACTACTATGTGAATTCTAATGATTCAATAATTAGATTTGGAAAGAAAGAAGAAACAAATATTTTTTATGTTATGCTTCAAGGACTAAAAGAGGTATGTTTCAGTTAGTATGAATGATTCTTTACAATATACATACATATGCACATGTTGTTGAGGAACCTGACCTATGAATTAAGAATATTATGTATATCATGGTTGTATTATTTTAAGTAATGAACATGTGGAGTGTTGTGTATGCTTTTGATGCATTGTTCTTTAGAGTTTTATTAGTTAATAGAATATAAGTACCCCCTCCATAGCTATAAAAAGGTTATGTAATGACCTTTTAAGGCATCATAAGATAATGCAATAATAAAATATTAATATAAAATGGAAGCTCTTGCATTGCTAATGACCTAAAAAAGAAGATGTGTCACTTGATTTTATGTCTTGGACTTACACATTTTTATATTTTCATTTTGAAATCTCTTTTGTTGCATCTTATGATTTGATTTCTAAGAGAAATATTGCGAGAAATGAAGTACAACTACATATTTATTGTTGATAAATTTAGAGGTTACATGTTGCTAAAGAAAGAAGGATCATAGGTGGATATTTTGTTTTAATATTTTATTTTTATTAGTTATCTATTATGTGAGATCAAAAGAAATTGAACTTGAGACTTGGTAGAATCAAAATTTCAAAATATTGAAAGCTATGACTCAAGGAATCAAACTTGCGATCTATTAGAATATACTTTTATTAATTTTTAGGAGTGATCATGGAAAGAGTTGAACTCATGACTACATGATATGGAAAAAGGTTTCATTTATTAAAAAAATAGAGAGAGAAAAGGAGAACTATTTTTAGTAAAGATTTAGTTACATTAAGAAAATAGACTTTAAAACTAAAAATTGAAGTAAATAAAAAAAATTAGAAAGAGAGAAAAAGGAAGCATTTGTGTATGTATGCATATGAAAAAAAAAACTCAATTACAAGGGAAGTGATTGGAAAACAAATAGTAGCATAAGGAGAATATAAATAAAGTAGCAAATGAACAACAATAAGAATATGGTTAAAAGAAAAAATGAATAACAAAGTAGGAATGTAGCTAAAGCAGAAAATAAACAACAAGAAAAGAAGACTATTGCAACAAGGGAAGATTGTGGACACTACAAAAAACAAGAAATAAAAAAGAAACTTGAGCTAAGTATTAATCCAATATTGTAATTAACTATTCTTAGCAAGTAAGAAATATAAGCAAGAAGGTAAGAATAATTCTTCTCTTACTATTTGTGATGGATAACATTAGTTGATAATCTCAATATCTCAACTCTTCTCCTTTCTTTTCCTTAAATAATAACAAGAAGATGATGACTAAAAGAGAAGATAAACAATAACAAAGGAATACTATAGCTACTATAGAAATAAAAAAATAAAATGGAAACTTAAGCTAAGTAGCAATCTAATATTTTAATTAATTATTTTTGGTAAGTAAGAAATCTAAACAAGAAGGTAAGATGAATCCTTCTCTTGCTATGTGTGATGGACAATGTTGGCTGATAATCTTAATATCTCATCTTATCTCCTTTCTTTGCCTTGAATATAATTTTATGTTAGAATCAAATTTGATAATATTTTTCATTGATATTTTGGATTGTTGAATCCTTAATTTTGTTGATGGATCTCTCCAACCATCCTCTATACTCAGGCCTAAATGAATTGGATGAGAGTTGTTTCTATGATGATTCAAAAATACACATAATAATTTAGGACATATTGGCATAAAGATTTGCCAACATGGGCCAAGGATCCCTTATATGAGGACTAATATAACTGATAGAAAGTGAGAGTATCCCTAGGTCCATGTCTCTTTTGAGATTTTTTAAAATTTACAGAATTTCTAATTTCTTAGTTTTTGACTGGAAAATTAGCTTAATGATCCCTTTGAATGCTTAATCCTTAAATTTGAATTTTTTTTATTATTTGCATACATTTTCAAGTTAGATTTTGTTATCTATTTATGAGTCCAATGGAGTGGGGGTAATCTAGGATGTTAATCTATGGTTATTAAATGTTAGTGATACTAAATTATGGCTATTTAATATAGGTGATTTCTCTATTCTCTATTATTGTTAAAATATATAGTTCAATTAAATGTTTGTGATGTGAAATTTATTATTTCAATTTAGAAATGTTGATTTGAAATGATTTTTATTATGAGGTTTGTTGAAAAAATAAGATAGTATTATAGTGCAACTAAATGGATTTTATATTTCTAATTTATATATTTCTTTTTTCCAACTATTAGGTTAGATAAGTTTATTGATGAATAACATTTGATTTATTATTATGTTATAAGAAAAATCAAAATATAATCTGTAAATGAGACGTACACATTATATCAAAGGAATCTTGCATAGATTTTTGTTGTCATTGTTTGCTTTTCATGGTTGTCTTTTATGAATAATAGTTTAATTAAAATATAATTATGGTATGATGTTTTTTACTAATTAGATATTAATTTTCATTGATATTATGAATATATGTAGAGATTATTGTATTTTTTTTGTATTTCAATTTACAATTTTCCAAGTACATGAATAATATGTTTTTCTTGATTTTGACTTTCTTATGATGGATTAAATTCTAGATATAGATAATATAAGACTACTAAGTAAAGTGATTAAATTAATTAGCTTTTTTCTAAGCTAGATGGCTATAGATATGATTTTAAGTTTTATATGATTTTACTTTTATATTGCACCTTGGATGCATAGTACATTAAGAGATATCAATCATCATATTGGTATTCTCTTCTTGCTAGATTAAGTCATTCTTTGCATCCTGCAATTTTCTTTGTTATACTTTATTTTAATGATAGTTATCTATGATGGTTTGTATGCAAGTTTAATTTCTAATAATTAATCAACTATCTAGGGAAGAAAGTTTATCCTTGTATTGTCAGATAGCTTGTTGAGGGCTTTGAGTGTTTACTCTTGCTTTCTATGAATGGGTGTTACATACTTTACTTTCTAGATTTGAAAAGTATATAAACAAAGACTTAAGCTCTAAGAACAATGCTTCAAGAAGAAGAAAGAATAGAATTTATACCTTGATAGTTTGAAGGCTCCTTTCCTTCTAGGATAAGAGCCTAAAGGAGTACGGAGATCTACTAGGGTTTCTCACTAAATTAATCATTATATCTTTCTTATAAAACCACATAGCCTTGATTTTCTATGCTTATGACAAAAGCATATGTAGGCAACCTTGATCTTTATCTTTTAGCATAGGAACCTCCCATACTCTTTGAAGAAGAGGTTTAAGTTTAGGAGTGCCTATCTAGAGTTATCTATGAGAATATCCTAGTCAAAGAATGTTGCTCTTGAGTTTCTAAGTATGCTTAATGTTCCTTTAAGATTATGTATGAATTGTCACATCTCATATTTTAAATCATAGATAATTTATAAAATCACTTAAAGAAGCATGCGAATAAAATTAATCTCTTAACAATTTCTTAAATAACTCAAATACTTATAAAATCATATAAGCATGTAAATACTTAGAAAATTAATAACTTAGAAGTTCCTTGAAAATCCATATTAGAATATTTGTGCCCACTTTGGGCTTGTTCCAACATCAATCAAAGTTAAGTGTAAAAAGTCACATTTATAGCCAACGTACAACATTATTAAATGGCCAAATTATAACATAAAATACATAAGAGATCAACTTTCATCTAATATTGATCCATCTTCTAGCTTGACCTTAACCACCTCCAAATCTTTGTACTAAATCTACATGGAACACATGTAGGAAGGATTAGTACACATTCACTATAGATAAAATCCACCTTAAATCTCTAACGAACATGACTCAAAGATGGAGCTCACACTGCAAGCACACTATTAGAACCAACATTAGTTATCATTTAAAATAATCATTAATTAATACCATTAATTCATGATTTGTCATAGGTTTTTAGGGTATTCCTGTGTGGTTTCTAGAATTAGACATTTGAAGTAACTATAAGGTTGGAACCTTTTAGCTTTTCATTAAGGAGTATTTGATGTATTACCTTATCTATTGAGGCCAACCCTCATGCAAGACAAGAATAAATATTCATTGAAACCATCATGCATCTCCAAACCAAATGTCAGGTTACATCATGACTAGTATAAATCCTATAGCTATACTAGGTCCTAGCTTCTTACTACCATCTTGGAAAAGATCTGTTACTAACTACAATGCCACTAGATTGATAGGCAACCTCTAAAACCAACTTAGATAACAAAATAGCCATTATTGTACTAGTTTCCTTATTACAAATCATGTTGTTAATGAGTCCTATTAATGCTAATTGCAATGTCCCTAGGTTAAAGGCCAACTTAACATAAATGAATGAACAACCAATATTAATAACCTATTCATTATTTCCTATTTTTTAACCCATCAAATACATTCATAAATGTCCAAAAATTCTACTAGCCACTATTGAGTGGAGATGTCATGTTCATCAAATGTGATTATCACCCCAACATCCTAGAAAACATGAAAAATTTTTGTTATGACAAAAGCTACATTGCGTGGATACATCATTGTTGTTGCCATCGATTAAAAAGGTGACATAAGAGAAAGATGAGCAAAGTGAACATTATTGAAAATAGTGAATTATGGATTAATCATTAAAAGTATTAGATTAACAATACATATAATACGATTAGATTAGCAATGAAAACCATAACAAAGGAAAGAAAATATAAGAAGGTAAATTGCTTATACAACTTGATGGAATCAAGAATATTTCCTCTACCTTCAAAGATTAGTTATGTGCAAAGCCTCACTAGGAAAGAATAGGATTAGATCTAGATATCACTAAGAGTCTCCCTGAATCTGGCTTAATTTTCATTTGAGAGAGCTTGGAGTATGAAATCTAAGGAAGCTCTTTATCAAATTGACATTAGAGCATTGTATTTGAACATAATTAGGACAAGTGAAGAATGAACATCTCAATTTCAAGGAATCATTTTTATTTTCTCAAGTTTTTTTAAATTCTTAACTGTTTGTCTTTCCATACTCCTTAGGGTTTGGAGAAACTTCTTTAATGTACAAGTTGATCATATCTTTGAAGATTTGAAAAAATAATTGTAGAATTGGATACTCATTAGTTGAACATCTTAGACTCATTACAACTAAGATTTAAGTAATCCTTGTTTTATTACTTTTTTCTTTTGATATTTCACATTTATTTATAGTATTATATGAAATTTAATTTTTTAGGTCATTTTCATCATGGCTTCAAGGAAGAAAATAATTCAAGCTTTGAAAAAAGACATGGAATACATGATAACTACTCTAAAGTTCATTATTGAGAAACTTAAAAAATTGGAAGAATTAAGGAAATGCTTCTTCACCAAAGGCTTTAAGGTAAGGAAACAACTCAAATGATTTTTCACCAAAACTTATTTGAGATATTCCTTCATACCTCTTCTTGAAGATGCTCATTTTTTTGGGATTGAAAACTTTGAAGAGGATGAAGAATAAGATGATAAGCTTCTTCATGCTTCAAGTGTTGAGAACAAGTCCCAAGGATTCATCTTTTCAAGGAAAGGGAAGAAGAAACTTTCATCAAGCCAATAAAGAAAGTAAGGAGTAGGAATTGGGCTTGCTCTTGGTAAATATTTTAAACATGCTTAAAAATGTCTCATGTTAAAGTTAAATCCTTTAATGAAATGTAAAGTACTAAATCCTTTCTCTCTTAGCTTTAGATGATCAAAAAGATATTTTGAGCTTGAAGATGTAAAAGACTATTAAAATTTACTATATATTGAGACAAAGTTGGAAGGTATGACACTTGTCTTATGGAAGAAGGAAAGTCATTCTTACATGATAAATAATGGCACTGTTGTCAAAGATTGGTCTCTTATACAATTCATGTTAAAGAAAAGGTTTAAAAAAGTCTCATCATAGACAAGAGGCTATTCATAGGCTTCAATATTACATGGAATTTTGCAAAGCTTTTCAATAGACTAAGGTTTATTAAAATGAATATTGATGAACCATGATTTGTTAGGCCCTGATATCAGACCCACAATATCGGATCCATGATATCAGGTATGTGATATTGTGGCCTAGCTAACAATATTGGATACACGATATCGTGGCTCCTATGTAAGCCTATAAATACCACATTTAGGCACACAGGAGAAGGAGGAAGTAGGGAGTAGGGTAAGTAATGGAGTCTCTTTGTTCATTTTAGTTCCTCTTAACTCTTTCCCCTAGTGCATTCCCGTAGTGTGATGATTGTAATTGTACGGAACCTTTATTTGAGTGTGACATATTTGTACATGCACATGATTGGCAATAAAGATCAAGATTACTTCATCATTGTAGCATTCACTTAGTTTTAATTGCTTAATTGTTACTGTTATTTATTGCTTTCTTAATTAATATTTCTTTACCCTCCTTTACTATCCCTGTTATTAAACGTGGAATGAGTATGACTTGATCACAAGCATTTAAGTGTGACTACTTGATATCCCAATAGCATATCTAGGACATGCGCTTGGTAATCCCAACAGTAGTACATGAGGTCCAAGATGTGTACGGATGATTAAGTATGGATGCTCATTGCACTGAGGCTAGCTTAGATCTTCCTCCTCATCCCCTATTAGCTTAAACAAAGTTATTTTCCATTGTCTCTAGGAGTAGCACTAGTTTAGGACCATATCATACACCTCACTCTGGACTAAATCATACATGAAAAAGTAAATACTAGTCTAGGTGGGAAGACAGTGAACAGTGATCAATGTGTAACTATCTAGATACCACAACTAGCTCATCTGCAGAGTTGGACCGGATCATGCATGAATGCTCGTATTCATATGGTTGAGTGTAGGGGTACCTTGCCACTCATCATTAGTGTCATTGCCAAGGACAGTGCTAGTTATTTAGATTACTTACATCATACAAGATTGATGTAACAAGTATTAACAATATATCTTTTAGAAAGAAGTAATTAAAAATAAGTCACACACAAGTTCACAAAAATGTCTCTCTCACAAGACTATGATAATGCAACAACTAGTAAGGCAATTCATTGGAGAACCAACGAATTATATGATGATGAAGGCAAAGTTTGGAGTACTCAACCTGATGCAGGGATTTCCTATGTACATAAACAAAGGCAACATCATCCCAACTCAAAAATTCATAACCTACCTAGTGACTATGAACCGCTACTGGCCACTAAGAGCCTAATGCATATACAAGAGGCTGTTCGAATATCCTGCAAGCATCATAAGGAAGGCCGTCTACTTAGGCTTGATTTAAACAACTTTTTCAAATTTTTAGAAGGCTATGATCTAGATCCACAACATCATTTACAATCCTTCCATGATTCTTGTGTATGGAACAATATTGATAATGGGTGGCAAAAACTTAAGCTCTTTCCTACGACACTCGTTGGCCAAGCAAAAGTATGGTATATGTCCTTAAGACCAAAATCAATTTGACATTGGCTAGCAATGGTAGAACTCTTCAATGAAAGATATCAAACCTATGCTAGAGTGTCATCCTTGAGGAAACAAATCCAAGAGTGGAAACAAGTGCAACATGAACCCTTGGACATGGCCTTAGAAAGATATTATGCATTGTTAAAAAATTGTCCAAGCCATGGATTTTCCAAGAAAAGGCTAATGTACCACATCATAGATGGGCTCTGTAACGAAATAAGGGAGACCCTAGGGATGTATGCTTGAGATCAACTATACCAGCTACGAACCCACCAATTCTAAAAGCTTATTAAGTAGGTAGAAAAATAAGAAGGAGAGTTAGCTAAATGGGAGAATGTTGAGAAATTTCAACAGGACCAAAATCTCAAATTAGCAAGGGTTAATGATCATGAAGAGGAAAAATCAACTCATCTCAAGGAGGTGGAACCATCTTTCCCAATACTACAATCACTAGATGAAATATAGGCAAAGATCAATAAGATGACAGAATGGATACATGAAAAATGTGGAGAATATGCCAACATTATTAGAGGTAGAACCATGACGAATCAAGAAATAGGAAAGAACACCACTAGACAATTAGAAAGAAGGGTTGAAGAAAATAAGAACTCAACTGCTAATCATATGTATTAATGTAACCTTTTCTTGTATGATCACCCCAAAGGTTAATGCCCAATCTTGGCACATTTACATGAGAATTGGGGAAGAATGTTACATCCAAAGTTTGTACAAAAATACCATGTTAAATCATAGTGGAAAAGATCCCAATTGTGGAGGAGGCCACCCTCAAGCTGGTCACACCCTTCATATCATCCAAACCTAGGTGCTTATTAGGTTCTGCATCCTATTTCCCCAACTGGGTCAGCATCCTCTCTCTCACCACATTGTTATCATTCTCCTAAATACTACCAACCCATATCCTCTCCAATAGGACCACCACCTTATGTGCCTTACACTTCTCCTCAATTTCAATATTCTTATCCTTTACTCCCTTCTACATCACCATCAGTTGTGCCCAAAGGATTTGCACCACAACATCAACCCATGAACATTACTTGTGATGCTACTATCAACTGCAATGGGAATCCTCCACAACATTGAAGGCATCCCTTCTTTAGACATAACCAAAAAAAGGGACAACACAGTTTTGAGACCACTACATCCTCTAACTCAACACAAGTTCAACACTATGGTGCATCTTTCTCCTCAAACCCAATGCCTCGTGTTACCTTATCAGGGCCACCAATCATTACTCCAACAACCATGTGGCCCAATGAATATAGTGATGTAGGGAGACATATCGATCCTTGCATACCATCTTATGGTCATGGGTGCTATAGTGGGTCAACTTTGTATCAATTAACCACATCTTCTAACTTGCCCCACAATTTCATCATTAATCAAGTGTGTGAACCCCAATTTGGGTACATTCAAACCACCACCTAAAAAGACACTTGGTGGTTTGGATATGATTTATCCCCAACATTTTCAACATGCAAGGATCCCAACCTTCCATTTATTAATTATAGCCATGCTCAACTATTTAGTTATGGGGGGTATCCTCTATTCTAATAAGAAGAATTAATAAATGTTTTTTCTTTTCTTTAGTTTTACAATTTTTTGTTTTCCAGTTTTTAATCTTTCAATTTGTTGTTTTATCTTTTTATTTATTGTTTTTTCTTTTTATCTTTTTATGGGTAATCTCATCTATGAATAAAAAACTCATGTGACTCATTGGTTAAGGTGTTGTTCTATGCTATCAAGCCTCAAGTGACTAATTACTTGCACAGCGAGCCCAGCACATCGACCCAACCATTCTATTAATAAGAGGTTCTACTCTGGGTACAATGATATTCTTGTCATCATGAAAACGTAAAAGTAATTTTTTGCTCATTATGCCCAGAGTGAAAAATGATGGACTAAGAGGGAATGGCTAGGGTGTGACATCAAGGGGACTTGTGGATTCTCTTTAGTGACATCTGTAAAAGTTATCATGTAGCCTGGTTGTACTAAGATCCTTATAGATCTAATGAAAAATGGGAGTAAGAGTAATAAAAGGCACTCAATAAAGAAACCCAATGCTATTCTAGGGTGTCCCACTAGAAAGACATACACCCATGCTTGAAGGTAGGTGGCTTCTTTGGATTAAGCATTAAAAAAAAACAAAACAAAGAAAAAAAAAGAAAATAAGAATGTGTGAATGTAGCCAAACAAAGAGAAAAGAAACGATCAAGAAAAAAGTGCCGCAAAAGAAATTCCAAATCACTCCCCCCTTAAGCAAAATGCCAAGTGATTGTACACCTTGCTGTCATGATGCTCTTATGGTTGTCCATCATTGGATGAAATAATGCGATATCATTAATCGGAGGAATTAACTTGGTCTTGATTTTGGAGTGACAAGCTAATGACACATTAATCACACCCTACACTCAGGATTCATTATGCCTTGGACCAATTACCTCATGTTCCAATCTTTGCAATCCCTTCTACAATTTTCCTCATCTTGTTATTCATGTATGTGTGACTCATGTCTTGTGTCACATAGAATTCATACCTCATTATTGTGGTATCCACGTGTGTGTTTTGTGAAATTTGTGTGGATTACATTTCACCCTTTTAGTGCCTACGAACATTTTCAAGGTGGTTACGTAAGGGCATCATAGGTAGGAACCTGCTTTGGGGAGGACCCACTTGTGTAACCTTGGTAATTTACACTCATTATGCATCATCATCACATCATCGTATACCCTCTGAATACTGCATTACCAATGTTATTATTTCCCTTAACATCCTCCTAATTCAAACATTCCTATGCACCAAAACATGTCCTTTTTCCTCATCCTATCCATGAATTTCATTGAAAAATCCCCCTTCATTATACTTTTTGTGCCTTATGGTCTATTCAATGTTATCCTAGACCTTTTAAATTAACCTCAAATCCTTCATCCTTGGCCTTGTAAATTCAAAAATGCTTCAAATTTATCAAGTACCCTATTTTCAATAGGCTGTGATATCGAGTACCTGATATCGGGTCTGCACTATTGGGTACACGATATCGCATCCATAAAACCTATATATATGGACCCCCTATGCATGTCAACATCATTTTACACTATTAATGAGAGGAGAGTTGTTCAAATTTCTTTCACAAACTTGCTAGCTTACATGCCTATTGTTTAAACAACCATAACTTGCTTGTTAACGCTTCGATTCTCATTCCGATTGAACCTACTTGAACCCGAAGTGTTCAGCTTAGTCATGGGGGAAGGGTATGCTTCAAGTTGCACATAATTTTTTCAAAATTCATCATTGCTCAAAGGATATTATAAAGGGTAAATGATCGTAAAAAAATGTTAAACACATTGCCAAATCAATTTTATGTCTTCATTCACATCATGAGAATTAAATTTGGGAGCCACCTAATCGAATTGGGCCCAATATCAAAACTTTTAGGGGACATTCTTGTAAAATTCTTTAACTCTGGATCACACTAAACAAGAAAAAAATTCATTAAAGGTAAGAAGTAAGGGTATAAGTCAAATTTTGTAAATAACCTTACTAATAATTAGCCCCGTGTGATTGCAGATGGCCCCTAAATGTGGATAGCAAGGAGGACGCTCTCAAGGTGCGTTCGAATGACCAAGGAGAGGTAGAGGCTAGGAATCTCCAAAGGAATATACAAAATAGGAGGCACAATCATTCAACATCCATCAAGAGCCTCTTGTTATTGTGCAATAGGGACAGGCTGAAGGAGGAGTTGTTGGAGCACCTGAATAGGGACAACATCTCACGTTGGCACTAGAATGTGTTTAGGTAATCCATGAAAGGTTCATGTCAGTAGCCATGATTGTGAAACTCAACTTTGGACCTTTCACTGAGTTTTCTCCTAAGGTAGACAGGGACCAACTCAAAGGATCCCCATTATGGCCTATTCTCTCTGAAAGTGGTGCCTAGTACCTGGGAGAGATGTACCAATTTTGGCACAATAAAGAAGAAGGCACCACAGTTAATATTGGTGGTGTTTCTATAGATTTTTTTGCCAAATCCATTTTGAAAGTGTTGAATCTTTCAAATACAAGGCCAAAATTTGCTCACCTACCCACTCACTTCGATGCTGATGTGCGAAAGATCTAGTTGACAAGGGTGTACGAGAAGGAGAACAAAATGTATGAAGAGTTGACATTGGAAGAGAGAATATATTTCAAGATTAGTACATATCACATATTCCCCACAAAAGGGCTGAACAAAATCTCTACATATGCAGCTAGAGGAAGTGCGATATTGATGGGTAAGGTTAATGCCAACCTACCCCATCTATATCTAACAGATATTTTTAGGTGGTGTGAGGAATGCAAGATAGGGAAGTTCGCATTATTCTTCCCCTATCTCATTAGGAAGTTGTGTCAGCATGCTAGAATTCTAGGGTACACCAATGACATCCCCAAAAAGGCCCAAAATGCTTCATTCGTTGAATTGTTGAAGCCACCAACCCTAATAAAAAGTGTTGGTGAGACACTAGAGCTGGAATAAGAATAGATGGTGGGGCCCATTGCAGCTCAAACTACAGGGCCTAGCTAACTCCCAAGCACAAGGCCCAGTCAACAACAAGAAGTGGGGCCCAACATAGGCTATCTAGACCAACCACCACCGTCGTAGGATTATTGACCATCGATGAGCCATCTTAGGACCATCGTTGAGATGGTTAGCTGGGGAAGTCATGATGAGACCAACCTCTTCCGGGTCATAAATGATACCGTATGATCCATGGTCTCAATCAATCATGCATGGGGTGAAGTGTTAATCCAAGAAAGAGGAGGGGAATTGCACTAGTCACAACAGATCTTAGGGAATGTTGCATCATTTCAGGTGTAATTAAAAGATAGTGAAGGAGCCACAATAGTGGTCATGCAACACCAAGATGTAGCGAGAGCTATGGAAGTGGTCACAAACCATATCAAAGAATCATTCAATGTTCATGTTGTGCCACCAATATACTTTACAAGAGCATGTGATGCTCAAACTTTGGTTGGTCCCTCGATCACTCCTACAGAGCATGAGGATGTTCTTGATCGGTTGCTGTAGATAAGAAAAGTGATGACATCCTTGTTTGACATCTCGCAAGATGTTATAACAACTTAATAAAACCTCATCTCCACCAAAGAGAAGTTGTTCATGGCAAAGATCAAGGCTAAGCATGCAAAGGTGGAGTTGGAAAGACTTCAAGAGAGGCTCATCACCCTGTAAGATACATAGTGGGATCCATCTTAATTTATCCCCACAGACTAGTTGGATTCCTTCTAGATGGAGCAACTTAATAAATTGTTGGTAGATAATAAAAGAGTGGTGGAGGAGAAAGACAAGGCCGATTGGGATGCTGCCAAGGCACAAGCGTAGACATATGTGCATGCTAAAGTACTATAGGCCTTGCAAGAGGAGAATGAATATCTTTCCGTAGACAATCTCTGGTTGACCACTATGGAAAAATAAAAGAATTTTCTTGAAGAAAATTTTCAGCAGTTATGAGAATAATTAGTCAGGGTTAACCAAGACATGAATTACTTGACTAGAGAAAATTGAACCCTCTGAATGGAGGAGGTACACGCAATCCATCAAAAGATGGCCATTGAAATAAATGCATGGCAAAACGAGGCCAAGAGACATGAGAAACTAAAGGAGCACTTCAAGGACCATGTGGGGATGTACAAGCAAGTAATTGAAAAAGAAATCCATATGGCCAAGGCTCATATCAACACTCTCAATGCTCAAAACATTGATTGTTAGGCCATATTGGATACCTATGCATTTGCCTACCAAGTAGAGCTCAAAAATTAGGACCTGTAGATACAAGATCATATGGAGCACATGGAGTTGGCAAACCTATAATATGCCAACTTAGCCATGTTAATAGCAGGCCACCTGAGAATAGAGTTAGAGAAGTAGCTAGCAACCACCCATACAAAATATGAAACAAAATTTGCTGAGCACAAGAAGATTCTGTAGAAATTAGAAATGGAAAATTTTGAGTTAGAGGTAGTCAAAACCAGCTACCAAGGACAAAGAGATGTCGTGGCAGACTTGGCTCGACAGCTCACAGATTACCAAGAATACAAACACAAAGCTAGAGCCTATGAAGAGGAATGACGACTGTTTATAGCTTGGTATGTCAAGGCTAATCAGATGTTCTCACAACTACTGTGTCCATGGAAGGTGCTGAAACACCATAAAATTTTAGGACCCTTATGCTTCAGTAGGGTCTTGGAATTTAGGCAAGGAATTCCACAAGTGCAGCATCATGATAGTTCAGCAGGAAAATGTAGACATTAAGGTTGGACTATCCAATCTGGCAAGTTTTCTATCTCCAGAGTTGACAGGCCCGATGGACTCTCTAGCTTGCCCAACTGGACAATTGACCCAGCTGATAGTCTACCCAGAAACTATACTGGGAGTTGTCGAAAGTGTTTGGGATGAGCAAAATAGTTTGGCAAGTTTTCTAATGAGGAAGTCTGCTATGCTATGCAGCATAGCAAGCCTTGAAAGATAGTTGCTCAAGCGTCCAAGTGTGAATTGACAGAATGATTACAAAACAAGTCAAGATTTAGTCAATGCAAGGTGCTACGCTATGTAGTGTAGCAAAGGAAAAGCAGAAAGGCCCATCTTGCCAAGTGAGTCTAACAAGAAAGTTGCACTCGATAGCACTTTGGCCTCCAAAATCAGTTGCCCCGCTTAGCCCCTAGGCCTTGAGAAAAGTTTCTTGCTAGAAAATGACAGATTGAATGAAGAAGCAGGATACACTAGCTGCTACACTGTGCTACACTATGTAGTGTAGAACAACGTAGTAACAATGCAAAAGCAGTGAAGGTTTTTCAAACATAAGTTCAGCGAGTTCAAAGGCTTCCCAACATGAAGGACAAAGGTTGCAGTTGTTAGCATGATTAAGCCTCAGACAAATGCTTTTCAGCTCCAACACAAATTTCAGCCAAGACCAGTGGCTACACTATGCTATGCTACGTAGCGTAGCACAGCATAGCAAGTAGTCACTTATGCTATGCCAATGTGCTTGATAGTGTGATTAATGCAACACTGATACAGAAGCATCAAGACGTCTTCAGGTAACTCCAAAACTTGTTAATAACAATCTTTCTCACTTTGGCATCTCCTTAGCAAGATCAGCAATTTCACTTCATTTTGCACATCCCTGGTTAGCTCCCAAAACTTTGTTCCTATGCTTGATCCTACTCATAAGAGCAGGGAAGATGTAGTCCTGGAGCATAGGCTCCATTTCGCTTGCGTTGTTAGCACACTAGATCTCAACACATGTAGTTCCGATGGTATGGTCATAGTGTAACCAAGTTCACATCTAGCTTTGCATGCCTACATGATATGGGCATGTTAGCACTTTGTGGGGTCTAGGACATGTGGCATCCAAATCACATTTCTCTCCTACTCCTGGCCCTATAAATACCTTGGCAAATAACACTCAAAGGGTTAGCTTTTTTTGACATTGGCAAGAGCAATTGGCTTGGTGGGCTTTTTGCGTGCAGTTGGCTTTCAGAAAGCATAGTTGGCATTTTTCTTTAACTTTCTAGTTACCTTTGAGTTCTCTAGTTGGCTCCAAACATCTCTTTGTGATTCAAGCATCTTGACATCTTAGTAAACAAATCAGCAAGTAGAAGAACTGTGACTATATCGCTCGATGTAAGCAGTGTCTCTTCGACATTGCATAACCTATTGTACATCTTTCAAACAAGGCAAAGAATCAAATCCGCAACTTTGGGATGGTGCACTTTCTCACATGATTTTGTTTTGCTATTTCCTCACTATAATCATTATTTTTCCCTATTTTTGCCATCTCGCATTTATTGATCATCGATTTATCTCATGTGCCTCACTTTCAAAACAAACATTTATGTAAGGTTAAGATACACCGATTAAGTCCCTGTCTAATTGACCAAACCATTCAGGGAGCCCTGCTTCCATTTTTTCCCAGCACGGCCCTCACAAGGATCTGGGGTTAAATTGTTCGCCTAGCAAGCTCTCGGTGTTCCAGCCACTGACGTTTTCGGTCACTATAGTTTTTGGCACTAGAAGGAGGACCTTTTGGTGCCTTTTCCATGTCCTATGGGTAGTCCTACATGCTCTCCGCACCCCGTCATGCACTAGCATAAATGTAACACACTTTTGTGGTTGTTTACACATCGTGTGGTGCAGATTGGTCACGACGATGGTCCCTTTGGAACCCAACAGGATGAAAAGACTTTGATCGCCCATCGATTTCCATGTTTCTAGTTTGCGATCTTTCTTTTTTACCATGCAAGATGATTCTGACAATGACTGCTATTTCCATCTCAAGCCTTGAAGCTCCTCTCTTGGCTTAAAGCACCATCGGTGCTAAGTAGCCACCTAGCCCAATGCTGGTGCCACGCCAGTCCCTTAGGATTTGACATTTATCACTCAAGTTCTTGGCACAAGACGTAGAGCGTTACGAATTTATTTTTGCAAAGATCCAAGCAAATCTGCCCCTAGATCACCAAGAACTCTAGCAAAAATGTAATTTCGAGTTCCTTCATCAGAACAGGAGGGAGTTTGTCCCTACCCCCGACATTGCCATTCCCCTGACAAAGATGTATTAGTGGATCCTTAATCAATTGCTACGAGACGGTAAGCCTAGGAAGCGGGACATGACATCCCATTATGATGAAGCATTTCAAGACGAACAGGAAGATCTAGACTCCCAGTTCGAAGGGGTGGCCAAACTTACCCTATGACCATCCCTCCTGCCATGGCCTTCAGGTCAAACCCCCTTTTTGTGATGGCTCCCTTTGTGATCACCACAAATCTGCCTCAATTTATGCTTTCATCAGCCACGGGTAGCCATCCCACACCCTCAGCGTATCACCAGGAGCCTCCCTCAGTTTCATACCCAGGAACTCTCCCTCCTCATTCTGTCTTGTCCTCATACCAATCGTCGATCACACCTACGATGCCCTATGTACACACTATGTCTACTTCACAGCTACCTAGAGCCTCCACTCCTATTTCATAGTCTGCATCTATTCCATCATCAGCGGTAGGTCCAGCCCCAATCACATGGTGAACCCCAGCCACATCGCTCCCCACTTCGTAGCACCACTAGATGTCACATTATCCTTATCACCAAGCATACCAAGTCCTGTATGTGTCACAACCAAGCACGAGACTATGGCCCATTCCATCGGTCATGCAAATGACTAACCCTATAGCACCACCAGTGGCCACCACTCCAGCAGCACCACCCACTAGGTGGTGGACCTCACAAGTAACACCCTTTGCTAAGGTAGCCCCAATAGCCCCCCTATAAGCTAGGCTACTACCCTTACTATGTCACAAACGATGGTTGCCTCCATAACCCCACAATCATCTATGTCATCTCTAGGTCTGGATCAAGCGTTTTAACTTATCCAGACCCTTACTAAAGAGCTTAAATGCCTCAAAGATGCTAGTTCTAACACAGTGTAGGTCATGGATTTCTACCATGATGACCCCATTAGCCTGGCGGTTCCTATGCTTACATTACCCCCTGGGATGCCACTCCCCCAATTCATAAAATATAATGGGAGGGTGACCCTAACACGCATTTAGTCACATTTAGATTTGAATCTTTGTTGCTACAACAATGGCCGCACATCATTATTCACGTCTTTGTTATGTCTCTGATAGGCAAAGCTTTAGACTGGTATCGTGCACTCCCATGCACCTCCATCTCAACACTGGAGGAGCTACTGACCTAGTTCATGACCTACTTCAAGTATAACTTGAAGCCTGAAGTCATGCTGGATCAGCTAATGGGTGTTAAGTAAGGCCCACTGGAGTCAGTGCAACAGTTTATACAATGGTGGAGTACCACCTTGAATGAGATTCGTGAGCCTATTGTGGAGGACCATTTGTTGGCCATCTTCAAGGGGCTGGTGAATGATTTCATCAAATCCAAGTTGTACTACCTGGCCCCACGCTCTCTCAGTCAAGCTTTTTCCCAGACTAAGAGCATCCAAGATGCAGCTGAAGCTAGTAAGGACCCAGGCTATGTTGCGTATAAAAATGCATACACTAAAAAGGGCAAAGAGAAGGGCAAAGCCGCAATAGCCACGATGGTTGCCATGGAAAACAAGGTCAAGCCCAACAACAACAATAACAAGAAAGCAACCACAACACCAACTAGAGGTATGCCCAAGTAATGCCACCCAATCCTCCACGTCGATATTAGAGGTACCCACCTCGACTAAACCCAACTTCGAGTGAAAATATTGCTCCAAGTACACTCTACCTGTCAAGCATTCAGAACTTCTGAAGCAATTGTTAGGGGATGTGTACATTCAACATAAGTAGATGTCAGAGGAGGCAACCAAATGGTATCAGTGGTATTGCGAACTCCTTAGGAACCCCTCTTTGGCTATGCCCAATGAGCCTCTAGTTCCTAAGAACTTTAGGCTAGAGCAACTTTGTGACTACCACCAACTTTGTGGTCATGACATGGATTATTGTCTAGTCTTAAAAGATGACATTCAACAGATGATTGATCAAGAAAAGTTGGTGTTGGACAAAAGCAACCCCGTCCACCCTAAAAATCAATCCATACATGTTTACAAGGACCCCCTCAACGCTAACGATGCAAGGTACATTATCAACACGATTGGCATAAATGGTAATCTAGAACTTGCATAGCAGCCGTTTGTGGTTCATATACCTCAACATAGTGTAGCGACACCAACAATGGCAAGAAAGAAACCGCAGAAACCATTTTTCCTTAAGGTTCCTCCTCAGACATCTGCCCCTGCACCCTTCGTATTTAGAACCACAGCATCGCCCACACTAACGCTAGAAACACCATTCATCATTAGGGGGCCAAAACACTCAACTACCCCCATCCCAAAAAACCAACATAAGATGGCATCATAGCCTTCTCATTCAAGGAATCGATAAGAATGTCTAATGGATGAAATGACCAAGGAATGTATTGCCCCAGGTCCTTCCAAGCCTACCCCTTCATCCTTTGTACCTACACCCCCATCATCACCAAAAGTTAATGCCACTACGCATGCATGATCATCATCACCCTACCTAAAAGGGTCTAGCCCCAATCCCGAAATTTCTCCTTCTTGAAAATTCATCTTCTAGGAGAAATGGAGAAAGAAAAGGGTGGTGAACAACAGGAAGGTGGGCAGGACCTCCTAAACACTCTTACTCAGGTTAAACATGCTCTAAAACAAAAGAACATAACCTTGAGCCTGTATGACCTGGTAATGACTTCCACTACCCACCGCGAGGCTTTGGTTCACATGTTAACATTCATACTAGTGGACAAAAACATGTTGGTAGAGGAGAAAGCAATCCATGCGGTCATGCTTCCTTCTACACTCAGCTGACATTCATTGACGAGTCCATTAAGGAAGACCTTGAAAAGGGTTAGGTGATGACAACGTCCCTATTCATCACAATTCGGGTCAGCCAACACAAGATCTAAAGAGTACACATTGATGATAGAGCTGCTATAAACGTCATCTTGTTTCCCATAGTGGACAAACTGGGTTTGGTGGACCAAATCAAACCCATGGCAACATCATGTATAAAGTCATTCAACGAAGTGTGGGTGGTGGTGAAAGGTACCATCCACATTGATTTCATGCAATTCCCCACAATTGCAATATTCATCATGGTAGAAGAGATGCCTGGGTTTAACCTGATCTTGGGGAGGTTGTGGTTAGCCCAACTCAGGGTCTTCTCTTCACCCATACATCAAGAAATCCATCTACCCTATGCAGGCAGGGAGGTGATGATCCACGGTGACGAAGTGGCAACCCAGGAAATAAATAACATCGATATGGAGTAAGGTTCAGAGGTCATAACCTCTAAGAATGAAACACCTATCTCCATCGAAGCCAATTGCTTGACAAAAGAGCTAGCCCAAGACACCGGCTCAGAAAATGAAACTGCATGGGCTGAATTGCCTTTTCAAGCAGTAGATAATGACATAGAAGAATACCGCAACAAAGCCTCTTAGCCTTACGCATGACCAAGCCCATGATGGGTTAGAAAGAATTTGTGAGGATGATCGTCACTCGTGTAGCATAACAACTCCACTGCTCCTTACCCAATTAACCCTCATTATACATTTATTCCGTGTTTGCTTCACATTCGCTTATTTATGCTAAGTGTCTAGCTCATTCTTTAAACTATTCACACATCCACTGTTTACATCACACCATGGCCCTCTAAGGCCTAAAACTGGAAAAATTTTCCCTTACCATCATCCAAAAGCCCAAAATGACTTAAAACTACTAACGGCCCGAAATGGCCTAAAACTAGCGACAGCCTGAAATGGCCTTAAACTATCATTATGGCCCAAAATGGCCTAAAACTAAAACAAGGCGCTCCTAATGAATTCAATTCATAAATGAAAAGAGAATAAAATAAAATAAAAATAAATACAACACATAACACATAAGAAAAATAAATCTCTTTGTATTTTATTTTTTCTTTCACAAATTAATAATGTTTGTAATATTCTTTGAAATCAAATAAAATGGTCAGCTGCTATGTTATGACCCTTTGCCTACTCCATCATTCCCTACTTCATTAGGCCCTATGTTTTCACCTGGATCCTACACCATAAAAAAATGAACTAGTTAGCTAAAGTCACAATAAAGACTCCAACAAAATAAATTATTGCTACGCCAAAAAATAACTGACCCGAGATGGCCCCGCGTCTGTTTTGGAGGGTATCTGATCCAAGCCTGCTATCAGGCATTGCAAAATCCCCTCTTTCATGATATCAGCCCAATTCCTGTCACCTAGATCAGTGCTTGTAGCAAATTTCTCCTTCTCTATGGAAGTTCATATTGGGGGTCCTGGAGAAAAGGTGGCAGTGGTGGTCTCACACGTAGGAAAGGTCACTTCCCTTTTGAAAGATTCACTCACTGTCACTTGTTGCATGAATCTGTCATAAGCCCCAGAAGCACCAATAATATCGAGGAATACCTCATGAGTATGTAACTTGATTGAGGCATCCCTATATTGGTTATGGTAGGTGGCAGGTTCTAGCTTATACATATGCTTATGATTTTTTTGTGCTTGCCCCCACTCATAAACCTTAGCACTGTAATCTTTCCAATCCTGATTCTTCTGGGCTAACAGGTCCATTTGCATGTGCTGCTCTATTATTTCAAGAGTGACCTCATTGTTGCGGTGCATAACCATCTAGTACCTCACATAGTCAATGATAGCCATGTGCCAACTGCCATCGTTTGTGTCTTGGGCCAACAGGAATTCATTCTTGGAACGGAGATCGCCCACCTTGGTGTTCAGGTTGGCCTTCTTCTTTTCAAGCCTTTGTACCCATTTCTAGAGGTCTTCGTTTACGCACCTACATTCCCACAAAGAGTGTGCCAAGTACAAGGCACATTGGCTTGCCTTGTCATATACACGACGAGGTACTTTGGTTACCTCTGGTGGAAATCAAGCACAGCGTCGACCTCAACCGCTCGCCTAGGGTCCCACTTGAGATGAGAGGCTGCAAACCACACATAAAAAATGCATTAGTCATAGTGACATGGTGAATGCAATAAAAATTTAGAGTTTAGTGTAGCACTTTAACTTACCCACTTCCGAGTCGACCCACCTCAGATGGTTGATCATGTCATCGACCACCCCTTCCATGAAAGTAAATTTATCAAGGGTCTCAATCCATGGTCACAAGAAAATCGAGGATGGGCCGGTGGTATCAATGGTGGTATCAGCTGCACAGTAAAATGTGTTAGCTAAAGTAGAGAGAACCATAATAGAGATGATGAATAGTGTAAATGATAGTGTAAAGCTCCTACCCAAAAAATCCTTAGGGGTGATACTGGGGGGTCGCCCATCGGCACACTATCAAATATGTGGTCAAACTCACCAGCATCCAATTGGATCCACTCTCCTTCCAGCTAACCCAATAATGTAGCATCGCCCTCAATGATCATGTGCCCCTTCGGCACTGAGCTACTCTCTACAAAAGGGTCATTAGCAAGGGCCTTGTCCTAGTTGCTAAGAGCCTCTTCGTCATTAGCTGGGCCTCTTTCTTCATCGGCAAGGGTCTTCTCTTCATCGACGGAGAGCTCCTCCTCACCAGCTGAGGCCCTTTCTTCTATAGCAGGGGCCCCTTCTTCATTGGTAAGGTCCCTCTCCTCTATAGATGAAACCTCTTTGTTCTCACCAGTTGCCCTTGTTGTAGGGGCCACCACCTCTTCTCCCTCTTCTTTTTCTTCTTCCTCTACTGATAAAGCATAGTTGCAGTAACTAAATTATACCAACCTGAAGCAGATGCTACGCTGTGCAACACTACTTAGCATAACACAGTGTAGCAAATGTTAGCCGAAAAACAACAAATAAAAAAAAACTTACCAATTGGAGGCTGCACTCTACGAAGTTTGAATTGCAGCTTCTTCCCTCTCTCTTCGTTAGTACGAAGGGTCTCGTTGGTAGGATGGGACCTCTCACATTACAACTTAGTCATTACCATCTCTGCAATGAGGTGTTCCCCCCTTTTCATACTACTGGTGGTAATGGGGGATGCCTCTCCCACGCTGTCCTTGGTTCGAAAGTTGTCTGCCACCCGATCCCTAGTCGTCATCGAGAATGATTCCCCAATAGCTTCTAGGGGATCCTGAGGTCGGGTGGTATGAAAGACTTGGCAGATCCATGGTTTGGAAATCTGGCTACGATCTTGTAGTACCCAAATCCCATTCTTGAGGACTACCATGAATTCCGCAAAATGTTGTAGGTAGGTTATGAAGAAGGCATGGTCATGTTGAAATGGGATTCAAGCTTCTCGCGAAGCTTGACCATTTCAATGTGCATGCCTCTGTAAAGGTGCCTGGCCCAATTGTAATGGGTCCCTTCTTCCATGACATCCCTCATTATCTAAGCTTGCTCAATCCCAATGATTTTTCCTTGGGATAGTATCTTGGGGAAGGCATGGGCACAGAAGATAGGGTAAACCATTTTGGCCATCCATAGCCTAACTTTCTCAATATAAATCCCGTTTTGGTCCTTTGCAACCCCTAGCCACTCCTCGATGTCTTCCTGATTGTGTGCATCTTTCTTGGATTTTTCTCCCATGGGGAGACCATCAGATGGGACGTTGAAAATATCCACAAACAATTAATCGTTGACATCAAACACCACACGCACACTGTAAACAAGTGTGCGGAAGTAGTCTACCTTTTTGGAGAAGGAGTCAGCTAGGGAAAGCATCTCAGCAGACTAGATGCTCAGGTTAACAGCCAAAAATAAGTCCATAAGCCTAGCCTCTTGAAGGTTATGGACCAGCGTGGTTGAGGCCACATTGCAGAGCCAACATTGGGTCTCTTCCACCTCCCCGTACTTAAAAAAAAGGTTGATTTCCTTGCACCCAGAGGCAATCACAGTCACCTCCTGGGATTTCTTCACCACTAAAACGATTCGCAAAAAAGAAAAAACAAAAAAAAAGAGGGTTAGCAAAAGGAAAACATCACTTAAACATTTAACAATGAATTCACACTTTAGCGTACCAGGTTTAAACAACATGGGAAATGGTGGGAGATCCACCAACACGTCTTCAACGGTGAGAGTGGCCTGAAGGATGTCCATTCCCTATCCAACCAACCAACGTCTTTACACTTCCCATAAAATTGGGAATACTAGGTTGGATAGGTTCTAAAATCACCCCCAAATTGGCCTATTACGTTGGCGCGCACATTCCCAGTGGAGGAAAACTCCCACAAGGCCATCTGTGCCAACGCCAAGGCGTCTATGTCACCATGGAGACACTCTTGTCAATAAAAAACCTGGAAACACACAAAAAATGCACATATAAACTGTTAATACCTATGTCTAGCGTAGCATCAATTACACAATGACAAAATACCTTCGTAGAACTCACCTACCGATGTAGTAAACGGTTCCAGGTGCGTTCTGAAAGTAGGCACCCATGTTACAGGCAACAAACAATGTGTTGTATAAGTGATAGCACTTATACTTAGCCATTTTAGAAATCCAACTTAAGAATCTTAGGCTTTTTGGACACTAGTTGGAACCTTCTACCTGCCCACCCCTGATTGACCCATCAGTCAAAAATTTCAAAATACCCTGATTTTCCCTAGGTAATAGGGTTTCTGTGATTGCAGCTGCTATCTCCACTGACAAGTGTGACCAAACTATCACACTAAAGTGCTAGAGGAGGAACTATAGGAAGTCATGTGTGCCCTCTCGGAACCAGACCGCCTGCTACTCCACACATGCATGGGGAGGAGGGATATTAGCCACTGGTGCGCTAAGGCAGCACAGGACTCCCACAATCTCCAAGACAATCAAGATGGGCTTTAGCATGACCCTACATAACGAAGAACCACACGTTAGCACTATGTATGAGAAAATTTTACACATAGCGTAGCATAAACCTCTGATTATGTATAGCGAAGCATTACATTTTCATTGCATGTAGCGTAGCATGATCTCGCAGTTACAAAAATTTTTAAAAAAATAATATGCAAACAAACAATAACAAAGCAAGCCTAGCAGCATAGCATGGTCATCAAATAGTACACAATGCAACAACACTTAGATGACATGTAATGTAGCAAATGAATAGGAACAAGAAGACATGCAACAATACAACGATGGAATCAACACATTACTATAACAAGTATGGCAACCATGACAAACTTAACAAAAAACAAATTCAGCAACATAGCGGTATTGCAGATTCAGTAGCATAACAATGCAACAAACCCAAAATATCTTACAACGTACTGGCATACCACAATAAAAACATCACATAATGCAGACAAGTAAGAGTTCACTGTGCTACAACTGTCCCAACCATACTTCAGCTGTACAAAATAATTCACGCTATACTACATTAAACACATGTCACATTTGTCAAATCGTGGAAATGACCAAACCCTCTCGAGAGTAGCGTGCTATGCTAGCCATGCGCTAAGCTGTCCAGACTTGCCCAAACCCCTGTGATAAGGAAATCGTAGTAGTGGCGACCAAGGCAATACATCATGCAGCTATAGCATAATGTTCGTATAGTCGTTGTGGGAACCAGCAACAGCGGTAATGTAGCAGCCAAAACGGTGACCAAAACGAATGGCAAAGGACGTGGATTTCAACAATAACGATTGCAGAAGTTTGAACAACAAAGGTAGCATAACAACTTACCGAGTAGATGGAGTTTCCTTCTACACTTCAACGTGTGCCTGAGTCAAGCACCCCAAAGTGTCCTTGACTTCGTCCACTTTAGCAAGCCCTCGGTGCTTACATTCGCCTTTAGGTGCCATTGCTTCATTCGAAAATGTTGTCGGCTACTATGCTACATTGTTTTTCTTTCTCTTGGCACGATCGCACTATGCTCTAAATGTGGGCTTTGCGCTCTGACAACAAAAATGACAATTTTACTAGGGGTAAACCCCTATTTATAGTTGACGCGGTGAAAAGAACTTGCCATTTTCACACCCCGAGTAATGTGGGATGCCCCATATAGCATAATATTTTCATGTCATAAACTTGCAATAGCGTAGCATTCTTATTTGCAAATAGGTGGGCCCAACCGAAAATTTCATCCCACCTTAAATTAGCAACCTACCTGTATGAAACATATGCACAACGGTCTGCAAAGACCTTAAACTAGTGACATTTTATAAAGCCTACCTGTTAACAGTCTGCAAAGACCTTAAACTAGTAACCTCTACAACGTCAACCTGTTAACGGTCCACAAAAACCTTAAACTAGTAACTTTACCTTTACAACCTGTTAACAGTCCACCACAACCTTAAAATAGCAAAGTTAATTGCATGTTCGAACCCGCTCGCAGTCCGCCAAGACCTTAAATTGACAACTTGCAAACTTGGCCAAATATTTGACAATCTTTACATGTTTCATTATTTCTTTGAAAATATTTACTATTATGTGCCATAGCTACAAACATGTATCACTTAACCAAACTTCTTCTTATTATGGTAGGTTGAACAAGATGGCCATGCAATGTGATCTACACTCACTTTTAACCTTGATAGTTCCTCATGGAAATCTTGTAAGCTATTTGAGCTTAGAGTCGATAGACTGGGATCCATCTACTGATAACACTATAGCATCCCTAGAAACATCCCTAGATTGGCCCAAGCATTTGGTCCAAGCTTTAGACTTAGAGGTTGGGGATGTGACTGGAGACCCTCTCATTGAAGCACCAATACTGACATCCAGGGGGAAAATAAAGACACTAAAACTAAGTTTCCTCCTAGATTAACAAATGCAAAAAGATGTATCCAGAGTCCTTCAAGACAACATCAAAGTATTCGCATGGTCCTATAATGACATGCTAGGTTTAGACCCATGGCTAATAAAACATAACATTGTATTGGACCCACGTGTCAAACCGGTTAAGAAAAAGGCTTGAAAAATTAAACCAGAAATTACACTATTCGTACGTGATAAAATCACTAAGCTATACCAAGCAGGCTTCATTCACGTGGTCAATTACTCAGAGTGGGTATCAAACATCATTGTGGTCTCTAAGAAAACTAGAGGAATATGAATTTGTATAGACTTCTGGGATCTAAGCAAAGCAACGATTAAATATGACTTCTCACTACCAAGGATCGATCAGCTTATCGACACTACGGATGGTTATGCTTTACTATCCTTCATGGATGGGTTCTTGGGTTACAATCAAATTCTCAGAAATCTAGAGCATCAATTAACAACTACGTTTATAACCCCTTAGGCTACCTTTTGTTACACTATGATGCCCTTTGGTCTAAAGAATGTTGGAGCAACCTATCAATGAGCCATGACCTACATATTTAGCAACTACTTCCTAAAGAGACTAGATGATTGCATGGATGACATAGCGGTCAAGTATAAGATAGCTATTGACCATCCCACTAATCTAGATGTAGTCCTAAAGCATTGTCACATGCATGAATTGTGCCTTAATCCAAAGAAGTATGTTTTCGGCTTAAAAATCAAATGCATGCTAAGGTTTGTAGTGTCAGAGGATGGAATACGAGTGGACCTTGACAAAGTTAAGGCCATCGTTAACTTAGCACCTCCTACTAACCTTAAAGAATTGCACAGGTTGCAAGGTAGAATACATTTCATCAAAAGGTTTATAGCAGGGTTGACTGACAAGTTACACCCCATGCAACACTTACTAAAGAAGGGGGTTAACTTCAAGTGGACAACACAGTGTCAACAAGCCTTCGATGACTTGAAGAAAGAGCTTTTACACCTCCCAACTGTTTACCCACCATAGAGAGATAAGCCTTTCTACATCTACCTTACCACCTCGGACATGTCTATCGTAGCACTATTATGCCAAAATAGAGAACACGGCTCTAAAATCCCAGTCTCTTACTTGAGCCACACATTAATAGCATATGAAGCCAAATACAACGAAGTGAAAAGGAATTGTCTCACTTTAGTGTACGTGCTAAAAATGGAGACACTACCTATTCTGTAGCCAAGTGAACATTATATGAAAAAGCAACATACTTCAGGCTATCATAAACAACTTATATGAAAGTAGTAGAATAGCCTGATGGAAAGAAATAATAGTGGAATTCAATTTATACTATGTAGCCCAATCGTTAATGAAAGGACAAGTGATAGCTACGTAGCTTGCAACCTCACCCATTGATGATTAGGTGACCATAGAACCTGAATTCCCTGATGAACATGTTAGCAATGTCAACCTTGTACCATCACATTTCAAGGCCACTTTGCATTTTGATGACACCTCAACCACACGAGGTGGTAGTGCTACCGTCGTCATTACATTCCCCTTGGGGGATATGCAACCTTTTGCTTACTGCTTCACGTTCCTTTATACGAACAATGTAGTTGAGTATGAAGGACTCCTTAGGGACCTCTTAGTAGCCCGATAATTAGAAATTCAACATTTGGTAGTCTAAGATGACTCTCAACTTGTTGTCAATCAAATAACTGAATTCTACGCCTATAAAGATTCACACTTACAGCCTTACTATGATTTGGCCAAAAACTTGTTGAAACAGTTTACCACGATACACATCTAGCATGTGCCACGCAGCGAGAACACCGTAGTCGATGCCTTAGCTACGCTAGTGTTAAATGTGCCACCACACCTATTTGGAACTTTACCTGCTTCGATAATAGAATGCACAGACCTTATCACCCAAGCAGCACATGTGGCCTCCATAAGCACTACCAACACCTAAGAGTGGTACCCTAACGTGAAAGCCTACCTGTAGCATGGTGAACCCCCACACGATTTGACATCCACCCAAAGGGATGAAATCTGAAAGTGAGCATGATAGTATGTCCTTGTAGGAGATAATACCTTATGTAAAAACTCCTTTGATGGAATACTATTAACTTACGTTGATGGGGAGGAGGCATAAAAAATCGTTAGCGAAGTCCATGAAGGACTATGTGGAGGACACATAGCTTCCAAGGCCATGGCAGCTAAGATTAGATACCTAGGGTATTACTGGCCTTGCATGGAATGAGATTGTTTTGCTAAAGTCAAGATGTGTGACACATGCCAACATCATGCAAACCTTATACACGTGTCACCTACTGAGTTGCACCCTACGTAGATCACATGGTCATTCCAACAATGGGGACTAGATATCATAAGACCCATAAAACCTAAGTCTTCCATAGGACATAGCTTCATCATTACTACCACTGAGTACTTTATGAAGTGGGCAGAGGCTATCCCCCTTAGGAAAACTACATCTCAACAAGTTTGCCACTTTATCTTAGATAACATTGTAACAAGGTTTGGTCTTCCCATGACTATTGTGATGGACAATGGGCCATAGTTTAGTAGTGCGAAAACCAAAACCTTTTGTAGCAACCTTGGCATTAAGCAATCTTTTTCGTCACCATATTACCTGTAGGCTAATGGTTAGGTAGAAGCAATGAACAAGGCCATCATCAACTTGCTTAAAAGAATGCTTAGCAATAGCAAGAAGTGATGGCACAAGCAAATCCTCTATGTGTTGTGGGCCTACCATACGACATGCAAGATGGCTATAAGTAAGACCCCCTATAGCCTAGTTTACAGATCTGAAGTAGTGTTACCTCTTGAATAGCAAGTACCATCACTGCAGATGATCCTTTCAAGTGTCATAAATGAAGCCCAGAACAATTAGTCAAGGATCATCAATCTCGAATCTCTAGAGGAAGAGCATGCATAAACACTGGGTTGCATCGAATGGTATCAAGATAAGCAGCAGCAAAAGCATCATGTAGACCTACATCGACTGCCAATTAAAAAGGGGGACCTACTCCTCAAAGCTATGCGTGAACATGTAGACAAGTTTTCAGCAAACTGGGAAGGTCCATTCATAGTCACAAAAGCCTACGAGAATGGAGCCTTCAAGCTAGCAGACATGGATGACAGAGAGTTTGCAAATTACGTGAACCACTTATACTTGAAGCCATACTACATCCAATGTAGAAGCAAGGTAAGCATCCATAGTCTTCTACGACTATAAACTGGCATCCATAGTCTACTATGACTATAAACTGGAACAAATAGTCCGCCATGACTATAAATTGGCATAGAACATCTGCTATGATGTTAAACTAGCACAAATGATCCGCTATGACCTTAAACTGGCCCATCCAGCATCCGCTATGACAATAAACTAGCACAGTAGTCTGCTAGGACCTTAAACTAGCACAATGGTCTGCTAGGACTTGAAACTAGCACATTGCGGTCTACTGGGACCTTAAACCAATACATTAGATGGTCTACCAGGACCTTAAACTAGGTTCATGGCACAATGTCCCTATCTCACAATCCATGATCATTTAAACAAACAAGTGTGCACAGTTCCAATGCAAGGTGGAGCATTGTAGTTCCAAAACGCAGTTCACGATGACAAAAAAACATCCTTTGGAATGTATGTGATGCCACTACCCTTGGCATCTTGCTAATCCTCCAGGTATGTCATATGAAATCTTGCTAACCTTCCAAAGCAACTGCTACCGTAGCCCGTCGCCCTAGCAGTAGCTTCCATTGTCAGCAACTGCTACTGAAGTCCCAGCACTATTATGGCCTAGCCACAAGGTCACTGTCCTCTAGCCCCTGCCATCATCCAAGCTCAAAAGACATTAAGCTGTTGGGCCTCTCATCTTATAGCTGAACTGCATGATGTTTACCTAGGGTAGGAACTCCTAAGCACTTGCATCGCCGCAACCCCTAGCCACCTCGGTGCTGGCCCCTTCAACCTGCTACTGCCAGAACTGTTATCAGCCTTCCTGCATTAGACGTCGCATGCCTCAACAACAATGCCTATTACTTTAGTGATTTCTAAAGTAAGTAAGACCTTTCCCTAACTACATTTCATGGTTACATTTCTCTAGTTTTCTTTCTATTGCGTTTGTAGGATACAGGCTAAGATGGCGTCGGTCAGAGATGCATTTCGCTAGGAGGACACGACACCACATTGTTCCGAGGTGACCGCTCTAACTAGCCTAGCTAATTGGGAGTGCACATCCTGCCCTTCCTCTTAACCTTCATCATCTCGTTTCTCACACCCACAATTTCCCTTTCCACATCCCTTTTACCATCTTTCTTGATGCATGTAAAGCCCTCCCATATGCTCAACCGTAAAGTTCATGACACCCGTAACGCAACTCACCACATGGAAAGCATTTGTAGGTAGGTCAAAGTCCCACATGGGAGTAACACAACTCATCCCGAGAAGGAAACACCTGCCTTACAACAACAAGGTTATTTGCAAATGAATATGGCTAAATAGCAAAAGAAAAGCGCAAAAGCGTAACAGATCTCAAAAAAAAGCTAAAAAAAAAAGACAAAAAGAGCATGTATCCAAAGCAAATGGTGCACCATATGTTTTACAATGACCCTCTCCAAGCATTTCAATGAGAGGTCAGAAGCCAGCAAAAGAAATATGTTCATGCATGCTAATTTCCTCACAAGCACTCCGATGAGTGACCATGCTACATTTCATCTTTTCTTTGCTTGAACCTATCCCCTCAAGCCCACCCTTTCCCCTTTTTCCTGCACAATTATCATGTTACTCCCAAGCACAGCAAAGCAACATTTGAGAAACCACCAAAGAGTGATGTTGGCAACTTATCCTTCATGGTGTTTTGTATTCTTTGTCGATGTCTATCGGGTAGATCCTCTAGATGTCGACAAAGAGGGGCTAGTGAAACACCATAAAATTTCAAGATCCTCATGTTTCAGTAGGGTCTTGGAATTTAGGCAAGGACTTCCACAAGTGTAGCGTCATGACAGTTCAACAGGAAAATGTAGGCACTAGGGTTGGACTATCCATTTTGGCAAGTTTTCTATCTTTAGAGCTGACAAGATCAATAGACTCTCTCGCCTGCCCAACTGGACAATTGACCTGGCTGACAATCTACCCAGAAACTATGCTGGGAGTTTCCAAAAGTGTTTGGGATGAGTAAAATAGTTTGGCAAGTTTTCTAGTGAAGAAGTCTGCTACACTATGCAGCGTAGCAAGCCTTGAAAGATAGTTGCTCAAGCATCCAAATGCAAATTGATAGAATGATTGCAAAACAAGTCAAGATTTAGTCAACGCAAGGTGCTACGCTATGTAGTGTAGCACATCGTAGTAAAGGCAAAGCAGAAAGGCCCATCTTTCCAAGTGATTCTAATAAGAAAGTTGCACTCAACAGCACTTCAGCCTCCAAAATTGATTACCTCGCTTAGCCCCCAAGCCTCGAGCAAATTTTCTTGCTAGAAAATGATGGATTGAACGAAGAAGCAAGATATGCTAGCTGCTATGTTGTGCTATGCTATGTAGCATAGCACAGGATAAAAACAATGAAAAAGTAGCAAAGGTGTTTCAAACATGAGTTCAACTAGTTCAAAGGCTTCCCGACATGAAGGACAAAAGTTACAATTGTTAGCATGACTAAGCCTTAGACAAATGCTTTTTAGCTCCAACACAAATTTCAGCCAAGACCAATGGCTACACTATGCTACGTTACGTAGCGTAGCATAGTGTAGCAAGCAGTCACTTATGCTACACCAATGTGCTTGATAGTGTGAGTAATACAACACTAGTATAGAAGCATCAAAAAATCTTTGGGTAACTCCAGAACTTTTTGACAACAATATTTCTCACTCTGGCATCTCCTTAGCAAGATCAGCAATTTCACTTCATTTTGCACACCCCTGGTTAGCTTTCAAAACATTGTTCCTATACTTGACCCTACTCGTAAGAGCAGGGAAGATGTAGTCCTGAAGCATAGGCTCCATTTCGCTTACATTGTTAGCACACTGGATCTCGGCACATGTAGTTTCGGCAGTATGGTCACAGTGTAACCAAGTTCACATCCAGCTTCACATACCTACACGGTATAGGCATGTTAGCACTTTGTGGGGTCCAGGACATGTGGCATCCGGACCACATTTCTCTCTTGCTCCTAGCCCTATAAATACCCCAGCAAACAATGCTCAAAGGGTTAGCTTTTTTTGACATTGGCAAGAGCAGTTGGCTTGGTGGGCTTTTCGCATGCAGTTAGCTTTTGGTTCAGTTGGTTTTTAAATTGGCTTTCAGAAAGCATAGTTGGCACTTTTCTTGAGCATTCTAGTTACCTTTAAGTTCTTTGGTTGGCTCCAAACATCTCTTTATGAGTCAAGCATCTTAACATCTTAGCAAATAGATCAGCAAGTAAAAGAACTGTGACTATACCGCTCAGTGTAAGCAGGGTCTCTCTGATAATGCATAACTTGTTGTACATCTTTCAAACAAGGCAAAGAATCAAATCCATGACTTTGGGGTAGTGCACTTTCTCACCAGAGTTTGTTTTGCTATTTCCTCACTATAATCGTTGTTTTGCACTATTTTCATCATCTCACATTTATTGATCATCGATTTATCTCGTGTGTCTCACTTTCAAAACAAACATTTACATAAGGTTAAGATACACCAATTAAGTTCCTATCTAATCGACCAGACCATTTAGGGCTCCCCACTTCCATTTTTCCCTAGCATGGCCCCCACACGGATCCAGGGTTATACTGTTTGCCTAGCAACCTCTCAGTGTTCCAGCCACTAATGTTTTCGATTGCTATACGTGCTAACTCCATCGAACATTGGAGCATCCACATGGATAGCATAGGATCCCCGAATCGAAGAGGAAAAGCTCCAAGCACTCCTTCAGAGCCATCAAATTTCAAAACCTGGAGCACAAGATAACGGGAAGAGACCCATGGAGGAACCACTGCCACCAGGAACCACATGAGTTCTGACAAAATTTTATCTTTTTGTAATTCTCTGTTTGTGTCCCAATTTTGTTGTATTCAATTCTCCACTACGGCATGAATAAATTCCTAGTTTAGTCAATAATCCCATACTTATCCATTGTGTAATCAATTGGGCTTGTTCTCATTTTTTTTGACTTGAGGACAAGTTTTCATTCAATTGTGGGGGTATGATGAGCCATGATTTGTTAGGCCTCAATATCGGACCCACGATATCGAATCTGCGATATCAGGTATGTGATATTGCGACTTGGCTAACGATATTGGATACATGATATCATGGTTCCTGTGTAAGCCTATAAATGCCACATTTAGACGCATAGGAGAAGGAGGAAGTAGGGAGTAGGGTAAGTAAGTGTAGAAATAGAGTCTCTTTGTTCATTTTAATTCCTCTCAACTCTTTCACCTAGTGCATGCCTACAGTGTGAAGATTGTAATTGTACGGAACCTTTATTCGAGTGTGACATACTTGGACACACACATGATCGACAATAAAGATCAAGATTACTTCATCATTGTAGCATTCACTTAATTTTAATTGCTTAATTATTATTGTTATTTATTGCTTTCTTAATTAATATTTATTTACCCTCATTTACTATCCTTTTTATTAAATGAAAAATTAGTACAACTTAATCACAAGCATTTAAGTGTGACTACTTGGTATCCCAATAGCATACCTAAGACATGCACTTGGTAATCCTAGTAGTAGTACACAAGGTCCAAGATGTGTACAGATGATTAAGGATGGATGCTCATCATACTTAGGCTAGCTTAGATCTTCCTCCTCATCCCCTATTAGCTTAAACAAAGTTATTTTCCATTGCCTCTAGGAGTAGCACTATTTTAGGACCACATCATACACGTCACTCTAGACTAAACCATACATGACAAAGCAAATAGTAGTCTAGGTGGGAAGACAACAAATTGCAATCAACATGTAACTATCTAGATACCACAACTAGCCCATTTGTGGAGTTTGATTGGACCATGCATGAACGTTTGTATTCATATGGTTGAGTGTAGGGGTACCTCACCACTCATAAAATATAAATAGGCTTCTAACTTCTAGGATGGATTAAAGAAGGAATTCCAGTAAGAGCTTACCTTATATAAATCTCAAACCTTGGATAATGCTTTTGATTTGGCTATTAAGGCTAAAAATAAACTTTAAGGCTTCAACAAAGATCCAAGGCTTTCGAAGGTAAAGCTTCCAAAGATTCTAAGGAGATAAAAAAAAGCAAAGGATAATGGTAGGAAGGCCAAGATTTCAATAAAGGAAAAGTTCAAGAAAATGACAATGCATTCAAGTGTAATGCTTCAATTATAAAGAGCTAGGACATAAGTAATGGGAATGTAAAAAACCAAAGTCTTCAAAGGAAAAGGAAGTTTAGACCTTTGAGAAAGGGAAAAATTCCAATTAAGGTAATCATAATGCTCCTTTAATTAAAGATATTACTGAGATTAAGTCATTTATGGGAAATATCAATGCTAGTAGAGAGCTTTTGAGGAAAATGCTCGTTGGAATTTTTGCTAGATGTCTTTCGTATAGAAAATAGTTTCATATCTTGATAGACGGAGATGCTCAAGAGAGTGTTATCTCCAACAATATTATTGATAGACTTGGATTAAAGAAAATTATTAATCCTAAGCCCTATAGTATATTAACTCTCTAGAGACCATTTCCAAAAGGTAAAAGAAAGATGCATTTTATCTTTTAAGATTGATTCTTATAAAGATCAAGTGCAATATGACATTCTTCCCATAGATAATGTTGATTTCATACTTGGTAGACCTTGAAACTATGATAACATGGCTACCTATGATGAAGCTAAGAATAGTTTATCAATTCCTATGAAAAATGAAATTTATCAATTGATTCCAATGATATTACAACAATAAAAGGAGACTATTCTTATTAAAGTTTCATTGATTTTTCTTAGTAAAAAGGAATATCTCAAAGAACATGAGGATATGATCATGGTTTTGTTATTATTTCTACCATTCCAACAAGTGAAGAGGAACCATCAAATAAACTTCATCTAGCTATTCAAACTATGACATTAAAATTTTATGATGTCTTTAAATGTACATTAAAAGGTGTCTTACATTAAACTAACTTTATGCCTAGACGTACTATTCCAAATGAGAGGACTTAAATAGCTCCACATTAGAGGGAGGAGTTACACAAGTAAGTAAGTTATTCTTTAATATTTTTATTAAGAAATCCATTTCTCCTTATATCTTTCCAACTATACATGTTTCTAAGAAGGATATAGATGAAACAATAATGTATATTGATTCTAGAGCTATTAATAAAATCATTATTAAGTGTAGTGACCAAAAATGTTGATGGTTGGAACACTGCGGTCCATGGGTGCATAGCCTAATCCCAAATCCATGTGATGGCCTACTAGAGGCAGAGACAGGATGCCTTGGATGGTTTGGCTAATTGAATAGGCACTTACCAGATGTAACAGGGGTATAGCATGGTTAGCGATAGTGCTGATGAGAAGCAGTGCTAAGTGTGCAAGTGATGTGTACAGTGTTAATGATGTCAGCAGTGTTAGAGGTATTAGTCGGGTCAAATGTAGTTAAGAGTTTCGACAAAGTGAGCAGTGTCAACATGTGTAGACTACCACCCAAGTGTATTTTTAGGTATGACAATGAGGTAAAACAATGAAAATGCAAGTAACATGTGAAAAATGCAAAGAGAGAGAGAGAGAGAGAGAAATGGAACACCATCCTAAATGGGGTTGAGCGTAGTTAACACCAAAAGGGATTATAAGATACATAGTGGTCAACATAGTCAGTGTCTCGGGGGTGTTTGGATATGAAGACTAGCATTCTACCAAGGTGTCTATGTTTGTCGGGTTGTCCACTATGGTGTACCATTGGATATGGTGCTCTGGTGGCCTATGGTGGTCTACAACTTCACCAATATGCCTTTGGTTCTCACCCAAGCGCTTCTTAGGTTTGCCAAGTCTTTGATTTGCTAATTTTCCAACCCTAAAAACTTTGAGAACATGGGTATTTATAGCCTTATGGTTAGCGCAGAATGTGGGATGATTACGACATGGCAAAGGGGATGGTAGGGACGATGCTCTTACCCAATTACACTCTCCATTGGGCTAGTGGTGTTGTGCTTTGCTATGTTTTTCTAGAATTTGTGATACTATGAGATTATGAAAACCACATGTGTATGCACTAAGAAGACCATGAGGTACCTGAAAAATGCAACTTGGAGACTATGCTCTAGGACTCCGCTCTCCATGCTCTCGCATGGTGTCAGGCATAGTTACAACTTGGGGGCAAAAAATGGGATACGAAAAGAAGCATTTTTCTAACTACACTTGTTGAAGGTGAGTTGGAGTTGAGCTAAGTGATGTTGCCATGTTGTGGAGGCCACTGGAGGCTTTTCTTGCTGACTACACCTGACTACACTCTGGACTAGGGGATAGCATAGTTTCACACTTAGGAAAAATTTGTGAAACTTGGTATTCATGCTAACTACACTCTCCATTGGAGGCTAACTATGCTTTGGGTTGGAGGAGAATGTAGTCCCAATGCTAGGAAAGTTTGAGAAAAATGAGTTTCTTGTAGACTATGCTCCCCATGGGAGGCCTACTATGCTTCCAACTGGGGACAAGTGTAGTCTCGAGACTTGTCAAAATTTATGAAAACCTATCCTTTTGCTAACTACACTATTCACTGGAGGCTAACTATGCTTTGGGGCAATGGGAAAAGTAGTCCCAACACTTAGAAAAATCTACAAAAAATGGCCTTCATGTTGACTACACTCTCCATGAGAGAATGACTACACTCCCATCTTGGGGAGAGTGTAGTCTCAACACTTAGCCAAAACTACAAGAAATGTCATTTTGTGCTAACTATGCTCTCCGCTAAAGGCTGACTACACTTCCATTTGGGGGAGAGTGTAGTCTCAACACTTTGAAAAATTTGTAGTTATGATGCTATAGTATGAGTTTGGTGGTGTTTCATTGGCCCCTCTTTGTTGATGTTTGGAGTAGTGGGGTAAGGGATGTCAACAAAGAAGAACAAAACATCATAGCAAGCTTGGCACTAACATCACTCTTCAATGTGTAGCCAGATGTCACTACACCATGCCCAAGAGTGTTTTGGATAGTGGTATGCTAAATGGTAGGTAAGAGGTGGGAGCAAAAGGTGTAGGCGATGTATTAAGGGTAAAAGGAAAGATGAAGTGCAAATAGGATGTTATAATGTGAGGACTTCAAGTTGATGGTGACCATGGCACCAAAGTGGCTTGCCCTCAAAAATGTCAACCTTTCATCAGAGTGCTTGTGAGAGAGTTAGTGTGGATTTAGGGCTAAACTAATTGCAAAATTGTAGTACTGTTGGGCTGCTTGGTGACATGCTCTTTTCCTTTTGCTCTTTTTGTTTCTTTTCTCTCTTTTATTTTTACTCTTTGCTATGAGGTGAACTTGCTTTGGGCTTTGCATGTTGCTAAATGCTTACTATGAGGTGCTTTCCATCAAGTGGGTTGCATGTCATTCGATGGGCTTTACTTTGGTGTTTGCAAAACCACATCATGTCTATACGATAGGTGTTTCCTCCCTAGGATGACTTTTGTTACATCTACTTGTGCTTTCATTAGCCAATAGAGGCTTCTCACAGGATGACTTATGTTACAATTGCCTTGGGTTCTATGGTTTGACATGAAGAGGGTGCCATGTGGTCACAGTAGATGAACATCAAAAAGTTTGCAATCTTTTCTATGTAGGGAATGAAAGGTTATCAGGATATAGAAGTCAACGTGAGTAGGCTATAATAGGATAGTATGGGTTTGCACTCTCAAGAGGTTTAGCTAGTTCAATCAGACACATTAGAGTGATGTGGAGGCTTGCTGCTATGATGAGATGCACCTTTGCATGACCAGCTGGGGCTTCATCCTACAAACACAACTCCAAGAAGACAAGAAAACCATACAAGACATAAATGCAAATGACAAAATGCAAAAGGCCATATTAGTGACACAAGTCACGTAGATTGCCAATGCTTTATTCTGGAAATGTGGTGTGCTCGCTTACTTAGTATAGGAGGGTGAGGGTTATGCTCACTCAATTGCTTGCAGAAGGATGGAAAAATTTATTAATGTAAACCCAATTTAAGGTCTTAATAGACCATCGATTTACTAGTTTAAGGTCCTAGTAGACAATTAGGCCTAGTTTGAGGTTCTAGCATATCATGTTATGCCACTTTAGAGTCATGGTAGACTACTAGTTTAAAGTCATGGTGGATTAGTTGTGCCAGTTTATAGTCATAGTAAACTGCTAGGCTAGTTTATAGTCATAGTGGAATTTTATGCCAATTTAGCATCATAGCAAGTAATTTGTGCCAGTTTAGCATCGTAGCAGACTGTTGTGCCAGTTTAGCATTGTAGTAGATAAATGCTTACTTGTGGTGCTACATGCTAGATATAGTATGGCTTCAAGTTTGAATGGTTCACTAGATCGACAAACTCATTTTTGTCTTGATTAGAAAGCTTGAATGCTCCATTGTCATAGGCCTTAGTGACTAGGAAAGGTCATTTCCAAGTTATTTTTTACTATGTTAGTTTTTTATGCTTTTTATGTTTTGAGTTAGCTTGTAGAATGCTTGCTTACTATTCGCACATATTTATTAATGGTTGTGGCAAGTACCAGGTGATGCTAAAAGGCCCAGTGATCCGATAAAGGAAGCAGAACCTCCATTCCCACCTAGCACTACTGGTTGAGCATGATCAGAGGTACCTCCCACTAGGATTTTTGCTACATTTTTGCCTATGTGATGCTATTCATGCTATGTATTGATGTTCATCTTACATTTGCTATGGATGATCATTTGCCAAGTGTAATTTGTAAACTTTTATCCCTATATGATGATTTTACTACATTTGATATGAGTATGAGAGTTTGGACCATTACGGGCCATGGTGATACTAGGCCATTATGAGCCATACCAAGTCTATTGTCAGTTTAAATCCTTGATGGGCCCCATGCTACTTTAAGGCCATAACGAGAGGGTTGATGCTAGTTTTTAGCCATTTCAGGCTGAGGTGATAGTTTTAGGCCATTTTGGACCGCACATGATGAAATTAAGATGATATTTTAAGGCCATTCTGGGTCACAATGATAGTTTGGGACCATTCTGAGCCATGGATTGCTAGTGTAGGGCCATTCTAGGCCATGGCGTTGCTATCTCTCTTTTTGGTGATTTTTGTGTTTATGATTTTTATGCATGTTGATGTTTTTCATGTATTAACATAATAACTTTGAAAGCATAAACTAACTAAGTGAATGCATAAAAAAAGCAAATAAATGTGTGAACAAAGCAAAACGATGCATACTAACATAAGCAACAATGAGAAAAACATAATACTAATCTAAGTAAAACAAATATGACATGAGAAACAAGTAGAATACAAGATGCATGGAAGCAAATAGCGAGTAGGCACCTAGCACGTTTTGGATTAAGGGGATACCTTAGTCACATAGTTGCTTCCTAACTTGATGTGGATTAGGAGGTGCATAGGGCCTAGATTGCACTATTCGGTAGTCTCCTTGACCCTCACTCGCTACGTCAAAGGGAAATTCTGCCCAAAGGGCACCTTCTGGTAGGTGACTGGCTTGTTCTATCTTTTTGGGTGGGTTCACCTCATGTTTTTTATCATTTTCTGTGGCTGCATCATTAGGAAATTCAACTTCTAATCCTTGATCTGTATCTATGTTGTTGATGGCCAAAGGGGCAGCATTATCACCATGGATGATAACTTTGCCACCTTCATACAAGAGGTGGATTTCTTGGTGAATCAGAGAGGAGATGGCTCATAATTGGACTAGCCAAGTTTTTCCCAATATTAAGTTAAAGCTTAGCATTTTCTCTATGACAATGAATTTAGTAGTGGTGGGGAATTCCTCTCCTACTACAAAAGTTATGGTGATAGTGCCCTTGATGATGACATACAACCCATTGAAGGAGCTCAAACATGTGGTTTTCATTGGCTTGATTTGATTTGTGAGGTCCAGTTTGTCTATGATAGTGTACAAAATTATGTTTGTTGTTGCTCTATGGTCAATGTGCACTTTGTGAATCTTGCATTACCAAACACATATGGTGATGAACATGGGATCTATTATGACCTCACCCCTCTCATGATGAACCTTAATTTCTTCATCATGAAATGCTAGGGATGTGGAACTTGATTCCTATGGTGCAAGAGGCAACATCACTACATGGATGGAGTTCTCATTTGCAGGGATGTCCTCCATGATGGGAATGGAGGTCAACATATACACTAGTGCTTCATAGTGGGAAAATGAGCTCATGATTAGGTCATATAGGCTCAATGTTATGTTCTTTTGTTTGAGTGCTTGTTTGACTTGGGCTAATGCATCCACGAAGTCTTTGTCATTAGCCATGTTTTTTCTAACCTTAACTTCTTTCATGTGGTCTAAGAGGCAGATCTCTAGCAAAGGTAACTTGGGCTTTGGTTGTTTGGTTTGCTTATGAGCCTTAGTGCTTCCTTGTGATTTGCTTGTCATGGCCTCTTTAGTTGTTTTCACCATAGGAACTGCAGATATGGAAACTTGTTTTGGAAAACCTTCACTCTTTGATCTTAACATTCCCTAACCATCTTCTTTGTGAGATGCTCATTAGGTCTCCTATGTTGCCACCTCGAGGGCTTGCCAATGTTGCTAGTAAGGTTGCCTCTTGGGAAGGAGGGAACCAATGCATTGGACACCACTGGGTTTTAGGCAAGTGAGGGGCTAGCATGTTGTGATGACAAAGGGTGTCTGAACCATTGTTGTTGATCCAATTGGCAAGGGGACCATAACTACAAAGGATGTCATAGGTGCTTGTGGTGGCACTCTAATGATGAAAGACGGTCTAGAACCCATGGGGGTCAAGGGAACCCTTATGCTACTAGAGGGCACATAGATCACAAATGGTCGTTGCACCAGTTCTAGGTTGTCATCAACACTAATAGCATTTATGACATAGCTAGCATCATCCAATTTTAGAGGATCATTATATATCCTTGTGGATTAGTTTTGAGGCTTGACTAGGTTAGCAGTGTCAAGTACTAGCTCATCTTTGTCAATCATCCTTTGTAGATCATCCTGCAAGGCTATGCTAAAATTAGTGTTATGGTTGGGTAAATAGTGGTAGTGGAAAATAAATCTAGCCTAAAATACCTAGGGACCATGGGCTTATTTGGTGCTACTAACGCAGGATTCCTTAGTAGCTCACAATACCTATCATGTTTTTTGTGAACATCCTCAATCATTTGCTTGTACTAGATGCGTTCAGCTTTTAACAATTGATCTAGCAAATTTGAAGGTTTTAATGGTAGTGGAGTGTACTTATAGTGATCCTTGTGCTCAAATTTAGGCCTTGAAATAGCTTACACTATGGCCATTGAGGATGTAGTCTAGTTGGTTGCCCTAGTGCTAGTGTTGGCTACTTTGTGGTTAGCTGAGGCTCTGGGTTACCTAGCTGTTGGCCTCAGGTTGGTTGCTTTGGCCTCTTTGGCCACAGTCACCACCATTACATTCTACTTTCCCTTATCCTTGTCCCTCCTTGCATGCTAGTTTTTGTAGGCCATATAAGTCAAGTCCTTACTGGCTTCTACTGCATCTTGTATGCCCTTGGTTTGGGCGAAGGCTTGGCTTAGGGATTGTGGACCTAAGTAATACAACGTCAACTTTATGAAGTCATTGATTATGGTCTTAAAGATGGCTAGGAGGTGTTTTTTGGCTATTGGCTCTCATATTTCATTTAACAAGGCACTCCAGCGTTGAATGAATTTTCTATAGGCTCAAGGTTACCCTGCTTGATTTGCATCAGTTGGTCCAAAGTTGTCTCCTACTTCAAGTTGTATTTGAAGCACATTACAAATTGGCTCACAAGGTCCTCTAAAGAGGAGATAGAGCTTCTAGGTAATGCATGGTACCAATTTAATGCTTTGCTAGTGAGTGACATGGCAAACACACATATGATGACATGTGTCCAGGCTTGAACAGTAAGCACTCCAACATAAATGTGACCAAATGCACATTAGGGTTCCCCTTACCATTGTATTTTGTGAACTAAGGCAGTGGGACTCTAGCTAGAAGAGTTAGTAGTGGGACCATAGGGCTTATGGGATCATCCTAGTAAAAGTCCACCACTTTGAAAATTTTAGAGGAGGTAGCTTTAAGTTGCTTCACCTCTTCTATCAGACTTTGGATCATCTAGAATGCCTAGTCTAATTTTTAAGACATTCTAGCTACCTTTGTTGATTGCACGATTTGCTATTAGACTAGCTGTGTGGTCCATGGCTTGGTTGTGGGTTGTAGAATTGTAGAATGTGCTTGCTATGTGGGCTATGTTGTCGGGATGATGATCGAGATAGGCAACACATACGTAGGTTGGGTCGGTGCCAAGGACAATGATGAAATAGACAAGATGTAGGGTGACTAAGCTACTTGGGAATTAGAGATAGGCCTTGCATAAATGTATGGTTGAGATGATGCAATTGCTACAGGCAGCAATGGCTAAAAGGATGGAAATGATGTCATGAAGGGTAAGCTAAAGGGAGCTATTGCATCATAATATGTATGTTGTATCTGATGTGTCCCTATCATAGGCGTTGACCTGAAAGGTGAAGCCAGTACTATGCCCATCTCAAGGAGAATGGGTGAACAAGAATATAGAAGAGCCAAACTAGGGGTCGCTCATTGGAAGATGGTGTGGAAAGAGCCCTCATGCTTAGAGTAAGCTTCAAACTCTTCTTCTTCTTCTTATAGGGGCTCCTCGTAGTCTATTCCTACTGGTGCACATGCTCGCGATGCCTATCTACCTTAGTCAGAAGAGATTTATAATTTTCATGAACATGTACAGGTCATGTGATGAGGGATGAATTTTCATGATTGCGTAAGTTAAACACTTCACATGGTGATTTAGCACTCCAATCAATTCCCATGATCTCCATGCTTCATAAAAATCCCTCTTCCTATAAAATGAAAAATAATGATGAAAAGAAAAGGATTAGAAGAAGAAAGAGAAAAAATGAAGAAGAAGAAATAATGGAAATAGATATATAATTCCAAGCTCTTTGATCTACATAAATTGATATTTCTACTATTTCATACCAATCATGTAATTTCTCAAGATCAAAATGAATGGTTGGATGAATAAACATATAAGTCCATCTCATGTTTAGCCTATTTCTTAGCTCAGTTGATTTCAAAATATAATAGTCCAAAATAATCTCTTATTCATTACTACCAATGATTATGAAGGCTTAGAAGTATCTCTCTTACTAAAATTTGGTAATGTCAAATGTTGCTTCCACCTAATCCCTTAATTCATTTGTTCCTAGAAGTCAAGATTATAACCCTTGATCCAGGCCATGACCATATCTAGAACATGAGAATCCAATTGCTTGATCATGGCATTATAATCACCATTGGAATTGGAACTAGTTAGTGTAGCTAAAGGGATTGTTGAGAGGATTCTGGGAAAGTCAAATTCAAGAAACTTACTATGCGTACATGTACAGTTGAAGGAAAACCAAATCAAAATCTTGACTTCTAGATGATTTGTAGCATATTTCCATGGTTGAATTTCACCAATGATTAAACTATGGAATAATCAAGGATAGATAGCATTGGTAGTGATAGCTATAACCTTGTACTCAGAAAAAGAACTTAGAGGTAGATCTCCACTATTTGAATGAGTAGTGATAAAGGAATGTAGCAGTGGATCTCTCATGGGGTATAGGACATTCTCATATACTTCCATGAGCTAATTAAATGATTGTATGAGAATTTCACCAATGATTAAATTAACATTCTCTTATTCATCATTCATTCTCCATCTCTTTTCTTTCCATTTTATGCATTGTTGTATGTGGCAAGAAGTCAATTAGGAAAATTATAGGATGCTATTTGTTCATCCAAGAGGACATACTTGCATTTGATGTTGATGTCTCATTGGTTGTTTGGAATTCATATGTGTTCCATCAACAAGTTTCATAAGGTCAAGAAAGGTAGGTTCCTACTACAGAGAGGATCCACTTGTGAATACTTGGAGCCTTGGCATTATGAGTAAGTGAGCTCAAGCTTATCTCCTAGTGATGGTGGTGGTTTCATGAGATAAATCACTTGGTTGGTCTTCTGCTTATGTGAGTGTTAATTCTATGAGCTTTAATATTTTATTATGAAAAAATATTCTCATTTTACCTTACTTCTACCTATTTGTTTGACCTTGGAATTCCCTATTTATTTCCTATATTTATCACCCCTTTTTTCTAGTTTTTGGATTATGGGAATAAGAAAATTTAATATTATGATTTAAATCTCATAAGTTTGGATGTCATCTAAGATAAGATTTTCATATTTGTTCTTCTTTCTCTCTTTTGAAGCTTTTTTGGTTTGATTCCTAGTTGAATTGTTAGAATTTTTATAAGTATTTCTTCTTCTTGTTCTTTCCATTTGGATTCTTCATGTTGTTCAAGATAAGTGTCTTGTAAATTAATCTAGGAGGAGAGGTAATCATTCAAGTCTGTATTTTGTAATTTTTTGGGTTATTTAAATTATTTCTATCTTATTTTTAATTACCCATACATGTCTAGATTTCATAGTGATGAGTGGCAAGGTACCCCTACACTCAACCATACGAATATGAGCATTACACACATGATCCGGTCGGACTCCACAAACGGACTAGTTGTGGCATCTAGACAGCTAGACTTAGGTTGCAGTTCGCTATCTTCCCACATGGACTAGTATTAGCTTTGTCACATATGGTTTAGTCCAAAGTGAGGTGTATGATGGGTTTCTAATCTAATGCTACTCCTGAAGGCAATGGAAAGTAATATTAACTAAGCTAGGAGAGAAGGGTGAGAGAGAATCTAATCTAGCCTAAGTGCGATGAGCATCCATTCCTTGATTATCCATACATATCTTGGAATTCGTGCATGACTACCACTGGGATTACCAAGCACAAATCCTAGGTACACTACTGGGTTACCAAGTAGTCACACTTAAATGCTCGTAATCAAGTCGTACTCATTCCACGTTTTAACATGAGATAAGGGTGAGAGAGATTAACTAAGAAAGCAGTAAATAAAAACTAATTAAATGATTAATTAAACTAAGTAAATACTACAATGATGCATTAACCTCTATCTTTATTTCCAGTCATGTGTGTGTCCAAGTATGTCACACTCGAATAAAGGATGTTGTACAATTACAATCATCACACTGCAGGCATACATGGAGAGGAAAAGGGTAGAGAGAGAAAATGAAAACTAAAATCAAAACTAAATCTAAAATAAAACTAAAACTCTAATGATCCCTAACTCTTCTCTCTACCCCTTATTTATAGATGAGGAGATAGGTCACGATATCGTGTATTGCATGCAATATCGTAGTTGGGCTACGATATCATGGATGCAATATCGTGTTCTCCCAAATGATGACTCATCATACCCCCATGACAAAATGAAAACTTGCCCTCAAGTTATAATGATTACACAGTGGATAGGTATGGGATTATTGGATGCTGAAAATGGGGTTATGCCGTAGTGTGGAATGAAAAAAAAAACAAAGAGACAACACAAAGAATGTGCTACAATCTACAAAATTTGTGGAACTCATGTAGTTCCTGGTGGCGGTGGCTCCTCCATTGGTGCTTTCCCTTTGTCTTGTGCTCCAGGCTTTGAGACTTGATGGTGTTGAAGTATGGCCTGGAGCTTCTCCTCTTCGATCCGAGGGTCTTGTGTTGTCCATGCTAATGTCCTGATGTTTGACAGAGTCGACACTTCCCACAGACAGGGTAGATTTTATGGTTAAATGACTTGATAAGATTCATCATTAGTCTAGACCAAAACCAACCTCGTTCAGTGACTTTGCATCACCATTCTAAGACCAATCCATCTCCCTGAGACAACAGTGCTCCCACAAAATAACCACCATTCCTTATTAAAGAAGAAAAGAGAAGTAGGAAGTGAGGAAGGGCCTTAGTTAGAGGAGACCTTTAGGCATGGGTAACATTTCTTTCTAGTACCATAACCAGTGCTTGTAGCCCATTTTTTTTCTAAGGGGTGTGCTTTAAATTCCCATCATTTTTTTGAAATGGAAACCACACCATGTATGTGTTTATTTTGTCTAAAGGGTGTGCTTTGAATTTCCATCATTTTTTTTTTTCATTTTTTTTATGAGAACCACACATGAAAAGACTTATTCAAAACTTTCTTTTATTGGTCAACATGCAATGGTAAGAAATCCATGAAACCAAACATGCACCCAGGTAAATAGAAAGGCACAAAGAATATCGTCACACCTTGTTCAAACCTTTGAATCCTTTCGAATTCCAAAAACTACCAAAGCCACAAATTTATTAAAGTTTTATTAATGAAAAAGGGACTACACGCTTCTAGAACAAGGAAAACCATAGAGTTTGTGGATGGGTGGATGTTGTGGACTCATTGCTTGTTGCATGAAAAAGAAACCATGGCCTAATCATTCGTAATGAAATTCAAAGCTAGAATCCAGACACTAACAATCAAATAACAAAATAGTACATACCATCATCCAGCAACACATTACCACTATACTTGGCACTTATTAACAAAAGTTAGAAAACCACACTAAAATAAAAGAAAATAAAATATAAAAGAAAGTGTAAAATCTTCAAGAAATAGCAAATGTACTAACAATGATGTAAAACAAAAATTAGTAAAGATTAATAACATGAAAACATGAAGATGTAAAATAAAGAATGTGTAAAAAAAAGTTGTAAAACAAAAATTTGAAAAACTAAGGAGCCACTATATGGTTAGCATGGGTGGCCATCTCCCCCATGACTAAGTTAAAAGGAGGAGATTTGAAATATGGACCGTGGTTGTCCATCCAATGAGGAATTTGTTGTATTAGCTGGCTTATGCTCATGGAAATGTTTGATTTGTTGGATGTTGACCAGCTATTTATTGTTTGGCCTCTCAGGTTTGTAAATCATCATGGCCCTAGAAGGAAATTTTTATAAATGATGTAAGGTCCTTCCGAAAATGTTTGGAAATTAGTTTGTTGAGGTACGTGTGTGGGGTTCTAGTAGAAAACCTTATCTCCTGGTTGAAATTTGACTTTTTTGATTTTAAGGTCATGGCACTTTTTTTTGTAGACCTTATAAAACTTGTTAGATGATAAGGCCATCAATTGATTTTCATCTAGCAAGTTGAGATTCATTAGTCTTTATTTTTGTTCTAGACTCAAGTCAAGGTTGAGGTCACAGGTTGTTGAAAGTGTACAGAGCTCAAATTAAATATGAAGTGTTGGTAATTTTCTGTACACATGCTCATAGGGAGAATAGCCTATAGGAAGTTTCCATGTTGAGTGGTAGGCCCAAAGGATGTCATTGAGTTTTGTGCTCTAGTATTTCCTATATTTCCTAACAGTTCTTGTTAGAATCCTTGTGATTTCTCTATTAGTAACCTCAACTTGACCATCAGCTTGGGGGTGATAGGGTGTTGTGAGTTTATGTTCAACCCCCAAGCATTGCACAAGCTTTTGAAAAGTAGTGCCTATACAGTGAGTTCCATTATTAGAAATTAATGCATGTGGCATACCAAACGTATTTACAACATTTTGTTGTACAAACTGAGCAGTAGTAGAAGATGTACAATCGATGACGATTGCTACTTCTACCCATTTTGTACAATAGTCAACAACAACTATGATGTACACCTTTCTATTTAACATGGGCATGATGGGATCCATGAAATCAATGCCCCAGATGTCAAAGGATTCTAGTGGTTGAATCCGTTACTGAGGACCCTCCATTCGAGTAGTTATTCCACCATCTCATTGGCATTGTTCACCAGAGTGGACATAATGGTGAGCATTCCTAAAGATTGTTTCCCAATAGTACCATTCCATCAGGATTTTAATGGCTATGCATCTCCTAGCATAGTGTCCTCTACAAGGACCTTCATGAAAATCTTGGAGAATGTACAGTTGATCGGCTTAGGGACACACCAATGAACCAGGTCATCGACACACACATTGTAAAGGTATATATTGATCTCCATGAATTTTTTTATCTAGTGAAGGAACTATTGTTTCTTCTAATGGTCCAACCCTTGTGGCATCTCTTGGGTGAGAAGATAGGTGAGAATGTCATCATGCCATTTAGGCTCATTGGGAAATTGTTCAGTTATAGCCCTAGCAAAGAGGAGTTCATTAGGAAACATATTAGATAGTGAATTTTCTTCTTCTTTGTTGTCTCATCGCAATCAAGAAAAGTGATCAAATACCACATTCTTAGTGCCCTTTCGATCTATCATTGTAAGATCGAATTCCTACTAGATCACCAGCCACCATATGACACAGGGACTTATCGTTGGGTTGTTCATTAGGAAGTAGATGGCATTGTAGTCCGTGTGCATAAACACCTTGTATTCAAGCACATAATGCCTAAAATTCTTTAGAGAAAACACCACTACCATCAATTCTTTTTCTATAGTGGTGTAGTTCAGTTGTGTACCTATAATGCTTTGGCTAGTGCAATGGATGTAATATGGATATTTCTTATCATCCATCTACATAAGCACAACTTCTAAGGCATAATTTGATGCATTTGTCATGGCATGGAATAGTCTAGACTAGTCAAGTGCTTGTAGGATTGGAGTTTCTACAAGTTTATCTTTCAGCTATTGGAATGCTTTTTCACATTTTGAGGTATAGAAAAATGAAACATCTTTCTTTGTCAGCTTCACCAATGTCTTTGTGATCTTAGAAAAATTCTCTATGAATCACTAGTAGTAGCTAGTATGTCCAAGGAATGATCAAACATCTTTGATAGTTTCTGGTTGGTGGGTTATGCCTTGGATGATCCTTATTTTCTTAGGGTCTACCTTAATTTTTGTTTGGAATATTTTGTGCCCCAATACAATGCCTTCTTGGACCATTAGATGACTTTTTTGCCAATTGAGCCACAAGTTGGTTTCAACACATCATTTTAGCACTTCTCAAGGTGGTCTAGGGATTGCTCAAATGTAGCTCCATAAGTGGAGAAGTCATCCATGAAGACTTCCACACTACTTTTGATTTGCTATTGAAAATGCTTAGAACTAGGTGTTGGAATGTAACAGGAGCATTGTGATATGCAAAAGTCCCCCAAGGACTCATGAATGTTGTATTCACTTGATCTTCTAGTGTAATTTGAATTTGGTTATAGCCATTGTAACCATCTAGAAAAATGTAGTAGTAATGCCTAGATATTGTGTCTAACACCTGATCAACAAATGACAATGAAAAATGATCCTTAAATGTTGCCATATTCAGTAGCTGAAAATCAAAGCAAACTAGCCACTTGCCTCCTTTCTTTGGAACAATTATGAGTGGACTAACCAACTCACTATCCACAATGCGATAAATGAACCCCACCTTGAGGAGTTGTTTAATTTCCTCTTTGATGACCTGCTTCAATTTGGGGTTCAGTCACCTCTATGGTTGTCTCTTTGGCTTCATGGTCAGCTCAATGTAGATACGATGCTGGCATATCCTAGGATGAATCCCTGTGAGTTTAAGATATGACAGAGAAAAAGTAGTTGACCATTTTTGAACCACATTTAATAGCATCTTTTTCTAATTTGGAGCAAAGTTTGCGTTAATTATGACTGGCTTTCCATTTTAAAAAAACACATATTCCATTTTGGCTAGTAGCGTTTTTAGTTCAAGGGGCTCTTGCTTAAAATTTTTAAGAATTTCCAACTCTCCCCAATTAGTATCATCATTTGCATCATTAAAGAGTTGGTGATGAACTTGCTTTACTTCATCCATGCCTGTGACATATGTGCATGTCAGGCTCTCAGTCGGTTCCATGCAAAGTGTGCTACTCTAAAAATCAGCAATCAGCCACTGGGTGACCTCTTGTTTTGTGGCTACTGCATACAGAAACTTTTGAATTTCTACTTCTAGTGCACATTACTAGCATGCAGAGATAAATGCTTGTTTCATGGCCTAAAATTTCTGCACACAATTGTACCCTATATCACTGTATGGGATGCATGGAACTCACTTATTCTGAATCTTTTCAAATGCATTTTCTTTGGATATTTCCAATGAAAGATCTCTTATGTCCATTATTGCATTAATGGTGGTAAGCCATGTCCTTCCCATGATGATTGGAAAATCCCCTTTGTAGTTCTCCACCTTGATCACTAGGAAATCAGCAAGATAAGACCACCCATAGACAGTGATCACAACGTCTTCCACTAGTCCCAATGAACTAGTTTATCAATTCTAATATGATATTCCTCTTCTTGAGAGAATGTAGGTTCCATGTAGTGGACATCTCATGAGAAATTAAATTGACACTAGAACCTAAGTCAAGAAAACCTTTGCACAATTCATTCCCAACAATCTGCAAATAGATGAGAGGACTTTTAGGATCAGCTAGTTTCCTAAGAAGGTTTCCAGCATAGATCCAATTAGATATAGTGTAAGTAAGCATCATAGTATGGATTCTAGGTAGATTTTGGCTTGAAGGGGACTCAAATAAATTTGATACAAAGGAAGATGAAGGGACATGGTTGTCAACCATAGGTGTATTTGAGGGCTTAGGTAGACTATGGGGTTGAAAGAAAGGTCTTTTCTTTGATCAAGTATTTGACCTATACAATTGATGAACCAGTTGTAGATTAACAACCCTAGTAACATTGTGTTATTGTGGTTAAGTTGGTAGTTCACCCTACATAGGTGGAGTGGGTGGTAGCTATGCAACTAGAGGAGGAACATGTGCAGGGACAAGAGGGGGATAAGGATAAAAGGTGGCATCCCTTCTTTTATGTGGAGAATGAGTTTGATAATAATCAAAAGGGTGGTAGTGAGATTGAAAAGTAGAAACATGATTGGAGGAGTCACATGGAGATAGGGGTTACTGAACATAGTACCCATATGGATTAGGTTGTTTGTAAGGGTATTTTTGCCTTGGTGGTGCCAGAGCCCGTGATTGTGGTTGCTGCCATTGTTGATACTACTCATATGGTTGTAGTGGAGTTCCACTGGGATAATATTGCTGTTGTTAGTGGAACTACCTAAAATTACCTTGAGGATAAGGTAGTCTTTTGGATGTTTTCCTTTGTATTAGTCATGGATTCAAAGCATACACCCCAAACTCTTGTAAATGTGACACTATTGGGCAACATCCCTTAGGATGTACATACTGGTAGATGTCACACCCATCATCATCATCTAATTCACTTTCTACAACTTCTTCTATTGTAGCAATCTTGCCCTTGCCTTTTTGATAAGCATGTTCAACTTCCTCTTCACTCATGATTACTACCTTGTTCTTTGAACTCTTCAGCAATTTTAAGGATAGCTTGAAATCTATTATCCATGGAGTCTCATAATTGATCAACCTTGGCCATAATTTCAGATTGGAATTTTTGGAGTGGCAAGGTTTTCCTATTCACCACCTCATTAGGTGCAAATTCTTCCTCACTATCACAGAATCAAACCTTCCTTTTACAAATGGAAGGATCATAATTATATTCTTCTGCATTTTCTCTTTTTCTTAATTCACCCTCCTCTTTAGCTACCTGCTTACTTAGTTTTTGTATCTGATGAGCACTTAATTATGATAGTCACCCTTGGGCATAGACACCAAGGGTTCTCCTTCTTTTTGACTAAAGCTTGTCTACAATGTGGCGAAGTAGATCCAATTGAGAATAACCATAGCCAGGACATTTGTGCATTAAGGAATAGTATCAACTGATGGTATCATCCAAGGGTTCGTGTATTCCTTGTTTCCATCCTTGGATTTTCCTTCTCAAGTTGGACACTTTGGAGTATGTTTGATATTTATCATTAAGCAATTCAAGCATGGTACTCCATCATCTGATAAATTCTAGCTCTAAGGACTGGTACCAGTTCTCTATTTCTTTGATGAGTGTCCTTGAGAACAACTTAAGTTTTTGCCACTCATTCTCTATGTTCTGCAAGGCACATGCATCTTGAAAATCTTGGAGATGATTCTATGAATCAGAGTTATATCCCCCTTCAAACCAAGGAATATTGTTCATGTTTAGCCTTTTGATCCAACTATCCTTCACATGCCTTATTAGAATTTGTACTACCTCTACAATATTAAGCATACTTTGGGTAGCAAGCAAAGGCTCATTGAGGCCATGATCATGGTGCCTATGATGCCATCTACTACCCCCTTCGTTCATGACAATGTGCCTCTCTTGAATGTCTATGCCCTTGATCATGCCTTTCCTAATAGACCCTTTGATCATTTCAGTCTCATCAGTTAGTTTGGTCACCTCCATCATGGTCTCACCTCCTGCAGTTGCAATCAGAGTGAAAAGAAGAAGAAGATGACAATGAAGGTAAAGAGAAAGGAGAACTAGCATCATCATGGTGCCTATTACCACATCTTTGGCGATTGCAGCCACAATCACGATCTTGTTTCTTGTTCACATTCCTACCTTTGCTTGCCTCATTAGATCCTTCTTTGTTATTGGATCCATTCTTACCAGAACTGGGATTGTGAATTGTGGACTGTAGGTTCTAATTTTGACCTCCTTCACCAAAGTCAAAGAGAGAAACTTCACTAAATGGGAAACCCCCAAAGAAGGGTTCCCCAACATCTTTTTGGTATAGCAGGAATGGAGAATCATTAAATCCTTTTCCCTTCACAAATTCATGACATTGTTCTAGATGTCGATCTTGTAGACATTGTGCCTCAGTGGGATGATAATCCCTGGTATTAGTATCTTGCACAACATACTCAGCATGATGTTCTTGGAGATCCCATCATATAAGCATTTTTTTTAGCATTATAGGAATGGATTGATTGGGTGGAAACACAACGTTGCCCTTCATGTCATGCCACAATAGCTGTTCATCCTAATGTAGGATAAAGGTGAAATTGGGTACATACTCATTAGGATGAGCATATACCACTCGATATTGTTGAGGCACCAGTTAATGAGCTCTGTCAGACTTAGACAAAGAAGCACTCTTGTGAGAAGAAAAAATTTTCAATTAGATGATGAAAACATAGTGTGCTTTTAAATTTTGTTGTAGTAATTGTAAAATATGATATGACTCTAAGATTCGTCCAATGATTTTGAATGATTTCCACTAAATCCTAGATAGTGCATGAAATAACCAAAAGGTCCTCAACAACGGTGCCAAGGATGAGAGGTGAGGTACCCCTATGCCCAACCATACGAATCACTAAGGTGTTCACATGCGATTTAGTCGAATTCTGTGAACCTATAGTTCTCCAGTGCACTAGTTCCTCTAAGAAGTGACATGGGCATTAAAAACGTTTGTTGTCATCCCAACTACATGTGTGAAGCTTAAGGATATGGTTTAAGTGTAATTGAGGTACATGATTTTTCTCATTTTATGTTTTATAATTTTAGTTGCCTACAACAAGAATGAAAGGTAGAGTAATTTAAGATCTAACTCATTCACTACCTAGCTAGCCTAACACAAGTACATGTTCCACTTTCCTGGACACATCCTAAACACATATAATGATGTTGGGTTACCAAACGTTAAGTGTTGCTATGTTACTAAGCACTGTATGTATGATCGAAGTGGTCGTGCTTGTGTTCATTAACAACTAGAAATTAATTGCTTAATTTAAATGCATTAAAGTAAGTGCATGAAAGTAAAGTGCATTAAAGGGAACATTAATCTATTCTCAGTGTTGCAAGGATTATCAAAAGGATTCATTTTTATTCCTATCACACTATTGGGCTTAGGTACATTAGTGTTTGAACAAAGATCCATACACACTTAGACTCTTGCTATGGGCATTCAAAAAATATTCTAACTTTGGAAAAACCAAACTATAAGAGCTTCGCTAACTATGACAAAAACTAATAAAAAACTATCTCAAATCATGAGCCCAAGCATTGTATTTATAGGTTGGCATATACCCTACGATATTGGATATCCGACATCACGTCTTGGGCTCCAACATTGGATACCCGATGTTAAGGCTATGATATTGGGTAGCTGTGAAAAATGTGATTCATCACTAATGCTCCAAAAATTAAGAAAGTTTATAAATTAAATTCTTGTGCATTTATGTAGAATGTGAATAGAGGAAATCATCCTAATAGAAAATTATTATTTCAAATTGGGGCTAGATGCTTGATTAGTGGAAAATGAATTCATGTTTTGATTGATGTGGAAGCTCAAGAAAATGTTACTTGTTTTAGGGCAGCTACTAGATTGGGTTTGATAGCTATTTCTCATCCTAGATATTATAAAGTGCATTAGTTATCAAGAGATTTTTCCCAAGAGACGAGGTATCTCTATGCACAAATTAAGTTAAATCTTGAGAAGAAGACTAAAAAGATAGTCCTCAAGAGAAATAAAGCCTATAGAAGCTAGATTTTTCTATTGGTGACTTCGTTTGTGTACACTTGAAGAAAAGGTGAGTGAAAGGTATTAACTTCTACAAGTTAAAAGCTAAGAAGCTGAGACCTTTTAGAATTAAGGCTAAGATTAGTGATAATGCTTTTGAGATTGATTTACCAAAAGATGTTGGCATGTCCTTTGTGTTTAATGTTTCAAATCTTGTGCACTATCATGGACTTGCTAATGAGGAGATCATATAGGGTAGTATCGATGAGTTGAAGGGGGCTATTGATCAGTCCAAGCTTTCAATGGAGAAGACAACTGTACTTAAGCAAAGGCAAGCTTCTAGCACTTGGGAAGTGAAGAGGCATGAATATTTAATCCATTGGGAGGATCAATCCATGGATGATGTATGGATCCATGAGACAAAAGTGCATAAGTGGGGGATCATTTCAACCCTTACTTCCTTGTTCACATGAGTTCACTTTTTCAAGGGTGGAAGAGTTGGTGTAGAGACACATCTTCTAATCCTATAATGTTTTCCTACATGTAATTTTTTCAAGTTTTAGGATCTATGTAGATGTCTTAAAGGTCAAGGAGATGTCTTGTTTAGGAGCTATTACTGCATAGATGATGCCTAGGACATGTAGTAGACGTCTCTGCTAAGAGCTAAGTCTTTAAAGGAGATGTCTCTAATTGTAAAGGAGATGTCTCCTAAACAGAGGAGACGTCTCAAGGGAGATGTTTTAGCTTAAAAGAAGATATCTCACCCAAGAAGGATACATCTCCCACTCATAGAAGACTTCTCTTCCAAAAGTTTTTATTTTATCGAAAATGACCCAAAGGGACAAGAGATGACCTATATGGTGGGGAAATGTTTAGAAATGACTATTTCAAATTGGAAAATAGTTAAGAGAAGGTGGGAAAAGATAGAAACAATGTGGGAACTCTAAGATGAGCTTGTGGAAGGTTTCTAAGATTTTTCTCTTTTATTTCTAATAAATATGGATTGCTGCATGCTTGTACCAAGAAGGAAAGTTCATGAGATATCTTGATGAGAGTTCTTAAGTTGATGAGAGCTTGACAAGAGGGTTAGAGAGCACATTGAGTAAGTGCATAGAGGTTGCAACTCCAAGGTAAATTGTATTGTGTGTTGGCCTATGTATTCTAGGCTTATGAGTTGAGATCTCAGTTCTAGGTTGGTAAAGAGATTATCCATCAATTATGTCTTGCATTGAGAACAACCATTATGTGGTTGTAGAGCCTCATGCTCTACAGCATCATTTGAGTGTTTTTGAAAGGTTTTTGATATTTTGTGGTTTTGGGAATCTTGTTGTAATCTTCTCCTTTGAATTAATTGAAGATAGCTAGTTTCCTTGTTTTCTAGCAAATAAATTATCTTTTCATAATATCTAAATTTAGTGTTGGAAGGTGATTTTAATATTGGAGTGAACTTGCTCCACATTCCTTTAAATATTATAAGTGATAGAGACATCAAATTCACTAGTCACTTTTAGAGATCACTTTGGAAATTGCTTGGAACCAAGTTATCATCTTCTAGAGCCTATCATCCTTAAATAAATGGGCAAATTGAAGTAGTAAGTAGATCTTTGTATAAGATATTGAAATGTTTGTGTGAGGATCAACCTCAAAGATGGGAAAATACGCTATCCAATGTTGAGTTCTCATATGGCAATGCTTTTCACACCAAAATTGGTAAAAGTCTTTTTTGGGAAAATTATGATTTCTTACTAAGAATGGTTGATGGGCTAAAGAAATTTGGGTTTAATGCATGAGTACTTCATGCATTGGAATGATGAAAGACCTGAAAATGCAATTTTGGTTTATAAGAAGTATTTGTGGGGGTTTAATGCTATCTCAAGTGTAAAGCAAACTTAAAGATAAGTCTCATTTCAAAGGTGCAACAAATGATGAGGACATTACCCAACCCATATATAATCCTCAATGGAGTATTTTTGTGTATTTATTCTTTGTGTATGTGTTGTTTTGTGTTTTTCTTATTGCTAATTCTAGTGATGTTTGAGATGAAGAAAAACTTGGTTGAGAGGCATTTCACAAATTTGGACTTTAGTTTGAACATCTTAATATTTGGGGTCTTGTTCAAATTTGGCTTGATTTTGGTTCGAGAGAGCTTGGATTATAGAATCCAAAGGAGCTCCTCATCAAAGAGCTAATATTACCAAGTATTTATAGCCACAATATGTAGGGTTTAGACAATTCCAAGAATAAAGAATTAATAATCTATTTTTGAAAAATCAGGTAACGTGTCCATGAAGAGGATCCAATGATTAACTAATGGATTAAAGTCACAAAGAAAATACTAAAGTAAGCCCAAATATTCAAGAGTGAGTTCCAAGATGACTAAAAGAATAATTGGAATAAACCCCAAATATTTAATATCTCAACATTATATTCTTACCTTATTTAAAAATATTAGAATAAAACATAATTAAAATATAAATAAATTACTAGCAATGGGTTGCCACCATTCTTTCAATTTATCCATCTAGAGCAACAAGGGTTAGAAATATAATAAAAGAATAATCTAAAAGTAAAAGGAATAAAAGAATTATAAAAAGAAAAGATAAATAAACTACCAACGCATCACATGTAAGCAAAGGGTTAAGTGTTCAAACTTCATGATGCATACCAATTAATACAAGAGGTTTCAAGTTCAAATCTCATTAAGCATAAAGAAAGTGCATTAGCCATTACTAATATAAGCTACTAGTAAAATATTAATATATCCTAAATCATGTTGTAATTAAAATATAAACATAGCTAAGACTAACATAAATTAATAGTTTATAAAGCACATGTTTAAGTTCTAACCACTAGAGTATTACATGCATCCCACTATTACTTGATGACTCATGTGTGCTAGGAGTGTGTTCATAGTTATACTAAGAACTATTATGACTTATGTACATGTTAGTATTCTCCATGGTATTTGAGTACATGTCTCGATGATTTCATTATTTATATCAATATTTGAAGCATCCCTACACCATTCCTAACCATTGAGCTAAATTGTAACATGTATTTTAGGGTTATTGTCGTGGTTGCAAGTTCTTGAGTATATTGAAGTGTAATCCATCTTAAATCTACTTTGGAACATTTGATAATGTGCTCTCCAAGGTAGTGGTGTTACAAATTACACTACAAAAGTACACTTGTGAAATAATATACTTTTGACATCCTTCCTACATATTTATTGATTGTAGATTCAAAAGGTTTAAATTAAAAAAAAAATGTAAAGATTATGCAAAGTTCTAAAAAGTCGTAGATGTAAAATCCCATGGTTCATTGTATATTAAAATCTACCATGATGATTAAACACTTACCATGCATGCTTATGAACTTTAATTTTAATTTTATGAAAGTTCTAAATACCAACAAAACTACACACCTTCCAAAAATCCGTTTGATGATAATCACACTTAAAATGAAATTACATGTAAGACAATAATACAATTACAAATGAAATTGCCGTGTCAAACATAAGTAGCTAGCAAGTAATTAATCAATTTGCCATCTACATAATACAAAAACCACTACTTTGCTTGCAACAATTATAACATCCTAGTTATTCACATTTTTTTTGGGAATATAAATATTCCAAGAAGCATTTATAATATTTTTTTAAAAAGCATCTACTTAACTCAAAAAGCACTACCTTGCTTATAGCAATTATATAATCCTAAATCTTCAACAAGCCTTAAAAAAGTTTTCTAAAATAAACACCCTTCAAAAAATTCATGAATTCGAACAAAACTTTGCAAGAGCCCAACAAAGTGAATACTAGAAATGACTTAAATTATGTGTTTACTAACCAAAATTTACCGCCTATTATAATCTTTGTTTATTTTCATTTAGAGATCTTTTCTTAAACTTATTATCCATAAAGTCCTGCGCTTGTTTCAGATACAAACAATTTGAAAATCTATGGCCTATCGATACCTACTGATTTTGCCCAGCCCAATTGATTCACATTCTTATAATAGTGCCTAGTCAAAACTTGAACTCATACTTTATTGGTTGATATACCAAGTTCGTAGTCAAGCATTTTCATGAAATTTGGTATTTTGATGAGGTTAAAACTTAGCATATCTCCATTGGAATCTGACTTATATTATTCGCGACGTAAGTCTTAACCAATGAGCGATACCTTTCAGATTTTATTTTGTAATTTTGACAAACCAATGTTTCAAATTCTATAATTGGCTATCAAACGTTCACCAATCAAAATAAAATTGGTAAAACTAGTACCAGCTTTGCAGAAGCACCTGAACCCAGAAAATCAATGCTTCAAAATGTATTATAACAATTAAATTTAGTTGAGAGTAAGAAACACTAATTTGACCATGTGTGAACATCGCAAATTTGGTGGCATCGCAAAGCAATGTGAATAGCATCCAACAAAGCTATATAAAGTACACCATATGAAAGTACCAATTATTTTTCATGTCTATGAAATGGAAGAGTATTAATTTATAACAATGTCAGAAACAAAATCAAATAAGTTTCACATAAAAGGGCTTATCCATGCTTTGATTTAGCAATATCCTCAGAGAGACTTCGATATTTCAGAAAGTGCAGCCTCTACAGATGCAGAATTTTGAAGTTTCGCTTTGTCAACTGAAGGCTGAATCCTTGCAACTTTGGGAAGGATAGCAAACTCCTGCATTTTTATGTGATTTAAAATAGTAAAAATGAAATCTTACAACCTTTTCAACATTACACAACTAATTAAGACAGAAACTGCACATCAAATAAGCATGCAACGGTCTGTAATATTTTTGTAACAGGATTCTTCTGTTTCAGTATTATTGAAATTGAACCGCTTTTAATTATGCCTTATAACCTAAGGATCTACTGAACAAGTTCAGTTAAGGAGATAACTATTAGTTATATAATTATCATTGTTGCATTTGGAAAAGCCAGTCACACAAATGCAAACTAATTTATAACAAATAATATTAGTCATCTTGGTTACAATACAGAAAATACAATAATTCTTAATACAACAATATAATCATTTTTGTGGGATACGTTCATCAGCATCATGCATCATGTTACCATAGTTTTATCAATAATAATACATACTTCCAGGAAATTCGGAATGAATCCTTGCACTCTAGCACTTGAATTAAGGCTGGGGTGATGGGGGAGGTCCCGAGGCAGCCTGGGGCTTTGATGGTTAGGCGGGTCTATGGGCACAGATGCAGGTGGTGTGTTCCACCGTTGGTGGTGGACATTTCTACTGGTGAAAGTGAATTCGAAGAGGAGGCTCTTGGGGGGAGCACAGATCAAGGGGTAATGGGGGAGATGGAGGTCGAGGAGTCATTGTGACCCAGGGGAAGGGCAAGAGGACCCCAGAGGTGGGTTGGAGCCTTGACTGTGTAGGGGAGGTCGAAGGAAGGGAGGGTCATCAACAATGACAATGGGCAAGGTGGAGCATGCTAGGGAGGAGGAGCAAGCAATCTGGACAGAGCGTTTGTGGTGACAAGAAGAGGAGCTGCTGCAAGAGCTAGAAGACCTGAGATGCAAGGAGTTCCAATAGGAACTCCAGAGGCTGAGGGAGGCGACCAGGGAGGAGTAGATGCGTCGGGACATTGCAGACGCTTCGGCCAAAATGCAACTGGAGGAGGAGCTGAGGCAACAAATTCATGAGGAGCTCCAAAAGGAGGCCATGGTCCAAGAGGAAAGGGAGTAGGAGGAGCAACAACACTGGGAGGAGGAGAGGGAAAAGGTAGAGATACAAGCACGGCTGGAGTGCACACATGAGAACCATGCACGGATGTGGCTGGTGGAAGGGAAATGCCCTTACGCGATAATTAACATTTGACATACCACGTCGTGGGAGGTGCTCTAGTGACATATTTGACGGGAGAGTTAGAGGCTTCACCCTGATGGGAGTGGGACTGCAGAGGAACATGCCTGTAAGTAGGAGAGCCTAAAAGAATTACAAGAGGTTGCATCCCTTGTGGCAACGGAGAGGTATCAAGAGGTGCTAGATGACCTCCATAGGCATATGAGGCCCTATTGCCAATGCTCAACTCTCCTGTTGCAGCTCTAAGGGGGGCCAGTGCAATGTTGTCTGTTTTGGTTCTGGCGGCAATTCTCTGAGGGTTCTGGGTTTCTTGTGGTAATATTTTTAGTTTTCTGTTTTCATCTGACTTGACCCCCTAGGCAGGGAATCTGATGGATGGGGGGCAGGGGGTGGGGTGGGGTCCATTTTTCTCCCCAATTTTGGGAAGGAGGGGAGATGTTGTCTTCCTTCCTTTTTGTTTGCTTTGCCTTGTTTGTACATATTTTACTTTTAATTTAAGCCCAAAGTTTTCTAAAAAAAAATCTTGCTTGAGATAAAGGAAAAACACTCTTCAAATGACTATCTTTTAATAGATTGCTTCACTTGTCTTAGATCTTCCTTAAGAAAATTCAAAGGATCCTAATTTGAAGAGTAACATCTCAAAATAGGCTCTACTTCCTTTCTAAGTCAAGGTTTTCCCATTTAGTATTTCTCCATCCTAAAGGGCTAATGCCCCCCTCCTCGGTTGTCCACCATGACAAGAGCTGAGGATGGTGATCAAAAGCCCTCCTATCCAATTTTATTAACTAGAAACCGCATTCATCCATCAAGCTAGTTGACACCTGGACACAGTAAATCCTACTCATGACCCTCTCAATGCCCTTCTTCCTATTACTCCAAATGAAATGAGCACCATGAATAAGCAAGTAAAAAAGGAAAAGTTCATCAATAAGCTCAGTACCACCCCCTCCTCTTCAACACACGAGATGCTTCCTCCTAGAGGTTCAACCCCACCCTAGCAACCTCTGCTAGGCTCAGCAGTCATGCACTTCTAAAAATAAAGTTATTTCTACCCTTCCATTGGGCCCACAAAATAGCCAGCTCCTTCGAGTCACCGTTAGGCTAGATAGGCAATGTCAGACTGGCGATCCTCCAAACCTCCTGGATATGTAGACAAGTGTACAAGAAATGCTAAATAATTTCATGTTTCCTCCCACACAACAGGCAATTAGGAGTCACATTAATACCTCTTTCTCAGCATCCCCCTAAGCAACAACGCCCCATGCAAGATAAGCCACCCAAACACTTTTATCTTCTCAGGTAACCTTCCTTTCCAAACCTTCATCCATCTATCCTCTGACTAAAATTGTTCCTTGATAATAACCATAGGTGCCCAACCCAGGAGACCTTTCCCAACAATCTCCAAGGCATGCTTGCAAATATGATACCAAAGCCAAGACCCTCTCTCGTCCATCTCCCATCGTCTATACTTGTGCCTAAGAACCCTAATCCATTGAGCTTGCTCTGCCCTCAGCGTAATCAACCTATTCATAAGTCTTTGCAAGCCCAACTGGATCTCTTATTTAAAAGATAAAATGCCAATCCCCCCAGCATTTCTTGGTTTATCAGTGTTTTCCCAACACATCAGGTGTAGCTTTTGATTGCCTTTTCCCCCCCGACTAGACAAAACTGCAAATAATTCAATTAATCTTTTGAATCGTTCCAGCTAGTGGAATAGCCATCGAAGTAGTGAACCAAGCCACTACAATAAGCACTGAAGATGCCAACAGCATCTTGCCTTTGTGGGATAAGAAGTGATTAAGCCACGTTGTTGTCTTTTGCTGCACTTTCTGAATTAGCGCAGCCCAAGTTTTCTGGAAGTGCCATTCAAAAATGGGGATTCCCAAGTATGAATCTTCGAGTCAACTTGGCAGAATGCCCAGCAATTGAGAGATCCTTGCCCTAACTTCTAGTGTTGTGTTGATCATGTGTAAGGTTGACTTCTCTTTGTTGATCTCCAAGCCCACTTCTTATTCTAAATGCACCATAGCCTCCAGTACCGCCCTACCCTTGGTAATCTTAAACCAACCAACCTGAGCCTGTTGCACTAGTGGCCAAGACACTTTCAGCTTCGCCTTAGCACAAACCCAATAGTCCATCCCCAAATGCCCTAGTTTGCTGTAGATGGCACACCCCTTCTTCTCTGCCTGCACAGGCTTCAACTCCACAATATTCTCATATTCGATATGAATTGTCTCTGCACTAAAGGGAAAATCCAACACCACCTCTTTCACCAGGTCTTTTGACAACAGAGGTCATCACACACAAAAACGCACAAACCCCATGCGCTCCATAGACTAGGTAAAACAGTCAAGCATGATAAAGTCCCCAAAAAACCTTGCAAGGGTTTCCAGGAAATTCGACATCCACCATTCCCATGAGATTCCTAACCCGCGAATCCATACAAATGTCCTACAGAACAAATCCTCCTCTCTATGGCCACCTGGCCGTGACTTGGTGAGCACAAGCCTGCGTACCCCATAGAACCATGGTCCTCCCACCAGAACCCTGTCTCGATCCTCCTTTGACGAAAAGACAAAAAGTAGCAGCTCCTCTAACAAACTTCATAGCCCAATATCTGTTAAACCCCAAGTCTGTTATGTCCACTACTTAATCAAATCCAATTAGGGCCTCACCCCACTCAAGACAAATTTACTAATGAGACTCAGCTCCATCATCTTAATCCCTTCTGCCGGTGGGCCACAAACCGTAAGTGTCATACGTCCCTCCTGTCTAGAACATGCCTCCACCCCTCCAACACCCGACTTCCAATCTCCAACTGAGGTTATCCTCTAACCGTTGTCCACATCCTAGATTCCCGCTCCACTCCCCACATTTTTGCACCCCATGTTTCCTCCGCTAGTGAGCATCGCCTGAGAAACAACCCCCGAGTCAATGCATCCATCCACCATGCTACCTTTCCCAACTACTACCACACCGACCATCTTTGCGGGACTATCCCAAACAACTGCTGAATAGATGCAGCTAGACACACAAGGCAACTAGATAAATCCAAAGTCCTAGATAAGATAGAAAATTATTTAGAAAGAAAAAGGAGAATCTTTACAGATTAAGCTACATTCTAGCAATGTAAATAACAATGGAGGTTTGGCAATCAATGAGGTTTGGTGATCTCTTATCATAAAAATCTTGCACAATACAAGCTGAGATAACCTCTACTTTAAAGGTTAAATATAAATGTAACCTCTTCCATTCATCTTGTTCTATATCACTTATGATGAATCCATAGAGGATTCATAACTGGTATGCTTTCATATTGTAAGAAGCAGAAATTCTTAGTTTTAGTCGTTTCTTTTATATACTTTCATTGTATTTCCATATAAACCACAGTTGAATTATTCCAATAAACCACTCAAATTTCAACTTGGAAGTATTCAGTGTTTGCCGTTATCTTTATTCTCACACAAGATTCTCTCAATAAATAAAACAATCTGCATACCTCCGAGCTTCCACTCTCAAGAAATATCCCTTTCAAGTTTCCTGGAACAACAACAACCAAAAATAAATAAATAAATAAATCTTTTAATGTATTTTAAATCCTATAGAAAAAAAACATACACTCAAAGAAAAGCACCTTAGCACCCACCAGATTCAACCCAGAACGCTGCAAGTTTAGGATGGAAGTTTCCTACTTCAACTACTTCCCCAACTGGATTTCAGGAAAAAATGAATTAATAAAGGCAGAAAAAGCAATGTTGTTCTTGGGCTAGTTTTTAAAAAAGATGAGCATCAACTACCGTTGTCTCCATAGAATTGCCACAACACCTTCCGAGAACTACCTTCATATTCGAACACCCGTGAATAAAAGAAAGGCAAGTAATCATATCTGACAATAAAATGAAAAAGCTCAAAAGGATATCCTATCTAATTTACCATATGATTTTGACATCAAACATGTTGCATGAAGAATAATAACATTACTTACGGGTCTGTGTTTAAATTTAGGAGAGCTTCCACACAATGTTGTGCTGATTTGCGAGCATGGTCAACATGTTCAACTCTTACTTTTCGTCCATAGATCTTTATATAGACATGTTATTAGAAATTGAAGACAAGGACATATCGTTGAAATTCCATTAAAATATCCAAATTAAACTTGCAGACTCTACTCTGTCAGGATAAGTTGAAAGAAAAATCTAAACACCTTGAGAGGGAAGGATGCCACATCTCCAATAGCAAATATGCCTGGTTTACTTGTTCTAAATTGACCATCAACCTAATCAGTTACATTTCATAGATAAAATACAGCATCAATTGTAATTAATCATATATTAAACTAAAAAATTTATTTTAGAAAAACCTTAAAATAAACTGCAATAAGAGAGGTTTTCTACGTTTTCATACATGCAAGCATTGAAAACCTTGAAATGCATTAGATGTGCAATTGATGACAGATAACAAGTACTTAAACCCACATCTATTACTCATATGAAATTTGAAGTATATAAAATAAAATAAAAAACATACATTCACTATAAAAGCATTTTCTTATGATTGAGCATGAGCTTAATTCAATATAATAGTAACATATGTGCAAAGATATGAAGTGTGTAAATCTGGAAAAAAAGTAACCTTTTGTTATGTCCACCTAATTCTAGCATCTTCAGTTTTCACAGCAATTCGACATTTCCAGACATACATAGTGCAACATTTTAAACCCCACTTTAACAGAGATTTCAAAGTTATTAGACATTACATCAATTTGTTTTTCCATTCATATTATGACAACCTTTAGCAGATGGCTTCCAATCAGCTATAAAATAACATATGTCCTAATATATGTGAACAGTGTTATGAGCTAAGGTTCAAAATATTAAACCAAAGTCATGTATGCGTAATGTCAGATAGTAGTACTGGATCCTTCTTCCAGGATTAATATACATCAATGTACCCAAAAAAATATTTCCTTGATTTTTTGCTTTTGTTAATGGGTTGTGCCTACGCTTTTGAGTTAGCTAGCATGCTTTTGTTCTCTTTTGCATGCTAAAGCTGATTTGTTAAATTCAATTTTATTTTACTTTTCTCTCCTATTGCACGTAGCAAGGTATGCCTTGGTTTGATATATTTGTTTTGTCCTGAAACCTTTTTATTATTATTTTGGCTTAAGATTATTCATTAGTATGACACTTGACACCAGACTTATTTATTCCATATATTATTTGATTATGCCCTTTAACTATATTCTAATGTTATGTCTCATGCTACTGATTTTTCTTGAAGCTTACTGACAAGACATGTGACAGGATGTGGTTCCCACACAAGTTGCCCACAGGCAGTACCATTATATTTTATTATGTGCACTTTTAGTGGGAGGAATGAGACTTTAAGTATTAGTTTTGGTGTGGGATTGTAGGACACCTAATAGCTAAGATCTAAATTTTCATTACGTTTTTATCTCCAACTTCTTAGAACATGGGACTAGAGTAACACTAGCAACTAATAAGGATATGACTTGTTAGAGTTTGGTTTTACACCAAATCTAGGCAACTCTAATATGCTAGGATCTAATTATGAGTTGGAGATATGATTGTAACTCTGAACTATGAGATAACTACAATTCCTAATACTTACTACAATTGTGGGTATCGTAAGTCTGACTAATTGCTTAAAAATTGTCTTAGTGATGAACAGAGTCATGTTAATCTATTTCGTAGATGAGTACTCATCATAAGGTATCATAGATAGTCTATAACAAGTACTCTTTCTAGTTCTAATAAAACATAATATCATCTTTAGGCATGTTGTTGCTTCAAATTAGGCTATGCTAAGTTCATAAGAACTTCTTGTATTTCGATGTTGTTGCTTTGGCAATACTGTAACTTTTATATTGTTGTAATATCTGTTGGCATCCTAGGCACATGGCACAATTACGATGTGCATAGCCAAACTATTATACTTAATCTTACATGTGTTGAGCCACTCTAGACCCCTTCAGTAATCCACTACTATGTTAGTTCAGCTATCATCAACAACTGATGGACTACTACCTCACCCCAAATTCAGACGTCATGGACCCACAACACAAACCCACATCACAGAACAAGGCCAGATCGGCAAACTAGAAACAGCGGGAACAATATCCCAGCCCTTAAGAGGGAGACTACGGATGTCTAGGCAGCCTATGACATGCGTACTATAGTCACTCGAGAGGATATCCAATGTATTACAATGTATTTCAGAAGCCACAAAATTGGCTGCCTACTAAATTGCTTGCATGGCAACCTCCCAACGACTCCACTCCTCAGCCGACGTCCCCCTGTCTAGGTGGAAACGCACGGACGTACAGCAGATGTGTTGTTGGAGCACCCTCAACGAGCAGTCACAATTTATGCCTAGCACAACATACGAGCATCTCTGCTCCCTAAGCCACTATTGCATGCTCTATTCGTGTGCCTAGTCCATCTGCCTGTATCTTTGCCTTTCCTCTTCTTGCTCCTGATCTTGTTGCACCTACTCCACCCTCTTGCACTCTCTATGAGCGGCCTCCTCTTGTAGCAACTCCTCCCAAATCTAGGCACGAAGCTCATTTGCCAGCCAGGCCCAGGCCACTAAGGTTTGCTACCAAAGCAACTCTTGCTCCCGCTCTTGGAAGTGGGCTTCTAGGTTAGCCTGCACCTGAGTGAGGGTTTCCTCCCATTTGGCTTCCCAATCTCGTCTTCCATCGGCTCAAGCAGTGGTCGTTGCCTCCTCCACCACACGGTGGAGCTCCTCTACCCGCAAAACATCATGTTCAAATTCCATCAATGGAAAAGCATCTACCACTGCCATAGGGTTCAAGACAGCCAGCTCCCAAAGGCTAGTCCACTTCTAGAAGTATACCACCACGGGCGTGGCCCCCGACCGAGAGGACTTAGAGGGACCGGATGGACCCGTCTATGACCAGGACAACCTTGAGGGCCCGGATGGTTCCAGCCTCGACCCTGGCCATACCCTTGACGCCCCCCACCAAAGGGCAAACATAAGCCCATAATGGTGCCCCCTCTTTTGCTGTTGCAAGACAGCCAGAAAAAAAACGAGGCAAGTTAACCCTAGCTCCCAATTTCAAACATTTTAGGAACGCAAAGTGCATGCCCTAGAGCTTGGACCCATTACCAAATTAGACCAAAAACTGGTTAACCAACTCAGCAACCCAAGCCCAAACAAGTGGCAGAGTGGATTTGGGCACATGTTGACTCTACATGCGTAGCACCGACCCAATAAAGAACATGTCAATGTCCTACAACCCTAGGGTAGTGGGCAAAACGATTTCGCCCTCTTCATGGGCCCCCAAATACCTGGTAATTGTTGTCTCTGTTAGGTAATTTTGACGCCCTAGAATATCATCCGGTTATCCCGCCAATTGGTGGTAAAAAAGGTGTCATCCGGGAGGGTTGGGTCACCCACCAGCCATGGCAAGACATGATCCCATCTACAACATTCCACCATCCCCCAGAGCTCGATATTCGCTTGAAATGCCACATAGTCAAGTTCATAGGTCGGCGTAACTCCCATTGCTGCCACGATATCCTCCCATGCTCTTGCAACCTATGAAGCCAATTGCATTTGGGGGGGGGAGAGAGAGAGAGAGAGAGAGAGAGAGAGAGAGAGAGAGAGAGAAATTATGATTTTGGGGTTTCCAGGCCTCCAATAAAAGTAACATGGCCTTGGAGTTTCCTAAGAACATCAAAGGGGGAGGCCAACCCATCACATGCCACGTGGTGCACATGTAGAGACACTAAAAGGTGAAATGCACGACGGTTTCAGGTTCATTCTCGCAAAGCGAGTAGGTGGCATTGATGTTGAGGCCATGCCTCCTTAAATTTCTCCAAACAGACAGGGCATTGCTTTCAGGAAGCCATAAGAAAACTTTAATTTTTTCGGGCAAACGCCCCTACCATACCTGCATCAAGCCTAGTACCAATGGGTATATGGTAGATAATAGTCAGCACGGCTCGCAATCCAACCACCCCCGCAACTACATTCGCTATGCATGAGCGCAAACTATTTGCCACGGCCTCAAATCGTGCACACCCAATTGCCATCTAACGTACTTGCCATTCATTATTTGTATCCATTGGGCCGTCTCCTCATCCAAGCAAGTGAATCGGAATAGCAGGCATTGCTGACCAAGCATTAATTCATCCTCAAATTTAGAAACCCCCAAACCCCCCATAGCCCGAGGGCGCACAATCCGATCCTAGCCG
>MNCI01000651.1:713536-855364 GCA_015680685.1 Gnetum montanum | reverse complement strand
CTCTACCTCCCGACCACATGAAATTACGCATGTGTCGATCAATAGCCTAGATCACGGCTCGCAGGAGAGGAGGGTTAGCGATAGCAACCACAAAATGTGCTCTTGCTACAAGCACCCCTGATGCCAGCACCAACCACCCTTTACGGGTAAGGAAATGGTTCACTTAGTTTCCTACCCGACTCTCAATTTTTGCCAGAATTGGTCCTTAAACCACACATTGTCCCCAATTAAACACTAGAATGCCGAGGTAGGAGTCCTAGATTGTTCCATAAGGAACCCCCAGAATTTGTGTAACCTAGCTTTTCACCTGCGCATCAACATTGAGGAAGTGTGCTAATGACTTCTCACGGTTTATCAGTAGGCCAAGCTCATCAGCCATCCATGGAAGCACCTAGTTAATGCCTCGCACATGTGGGACCCCATCCCGACTGATCAGCATCATGTCATTTGCATAGTGTTCAGCCAAACACTCCACCTCAGCAATTCTCAGGCCCCCCACTTCCACAACCTTGCAATAGGATCTCAATAAGTCCATACCACAGCCTTGCAATAGTATCTCAATAGGTCCATACCGATGATAAAGAGCAAAGACAAGAGAGGGTCCCCTTGTCGTAATCCCCTTCCGAGGGACAAGAGTCCCCATAGTCGTCCCCCCACATCAAAGGAGAACACAGCCAAAGATTGTAGGTGAATACATAGTCGGATGAATTCTGGATCAAATCCTTTCTGCCTCATAATGGCAATAAGCACCTCCCAACTGACCATATCGTATGCCTTTGCGATGTCTAACTTGAGGCACAGCCCAAGGAATTTCGAAAGACAAGGAGTGAAGGAACTCCTGCATGAGGAGCACCTGGTCTTGCAGGGTCCGTCCCTAAACAAACCCCGTCTGCATGATGGGGACCAACCTCTACATGAGTATCATAGAGAAAATACACATCAACACGTTACAAACCCCTATGGGTCAAAAGTGGGCCGGAGAGGAGGCATTAGTACGTTTGGGAATGCATACAATTCAGGAGCAATTAATCTCACGACGAACATACCTCTTGGTCAACATTAGATTAAAGGTGTCGACAATATCAAAAATTCCTCGAAGAATTCGAGACTCCAACCATCCAGCCCAAGGGCCTTCCTTCCAAGCATAGCCCCAATAGTCTCCTTCAGCTCCTACTAAGTAAAAGGGCTTAGCAACCGAGTGTTGTCCTCTTCCCCTAGTACCTGTGGAACCTGCACCGACACGGACATTGTGGGCCATTTTGCCCAGATCACTCCCCAATACATTGCCAATTCTCGAGCAACATCCTTCGAATCAACAACCAAGTCCCCCATGTCAGTCCGTAACATGTGTCGTTGACTCCACCCAAAGGATTTGGCTGCAGCAAACAAGAATTTTGTCTATCTATCTCCCTCCCTGAGCCATCTAACCCACGATCTTTGTTTCCAATAGATTTCCTCTTCTAAGTCAAGCACCTGCAATTGCATCAGAATGTTTTGCTCCTCGTCATGCAGGTCTTTCCCAGCCTCTTGTCGATATTGCACTTGGGCTAGTCTAGATCGAAGGGTTGTACGCCCGTCCAAAATGAGAACTTCTCCTCCATAGGTATGGATCTGATAGCCCACTTCAGACAAAGGAGCCCCTCCCAAAGAAAGTTCCTAGGATCCCCTTGGCCCGACCGGTAGTCCGCCAAGATGTCCTCAACCAAAGGGCATGACTAGGGCTTGAGCAACCAAGCAACCTCAAACTGAAATGACTGAGGGGCCCATTTCCTCGAAGGCCCAATGCAGCAAATGAGCGATCAGTGATCCGAGGTGATCCGCTCCTATCCCGTGACCCATGCATCCATTCTCAAAAGGAGGTCCGAGCTACTGCAAACTCAATCAATTCTAGAGAGGACGTAATCGACACCCTTCCACTTGTTGCTCCAAGTGAATTGACAATTTTCAATTCCCAAATCGACCAATGAGTAAGACAACAAGAAGTTTTGAAACTCCTGGGCTCCAAGGGGAGCAGCCTACACCAAACTTTTCCCAAGAGTGGAGCCGCTGGTTGAAATCCCCAACAATGAGCCATGCTTGATGATTTGGCACCAACATCGCCACTTGCACCAATTCTAATGGCCTCAACTCCCAAGCTTGGGCCCCATAGAAGTTGGTCAACCAAAGGCCTAGGGAGGAAATGTGGACAGTCAGAGCCCACTACAACAAGTCAACTAAGAGAATTTCAAAGTGCGCCAAGATGGCCAGGCCTTCTACCCACCCCACGCAGGGCCACAGGTGCACCTTCTAGCCATCCCATTAAAGGTGGTAGGCCTCCGCTGCCTACAGTTTGGTTTCCTGAAGGCATACAATGTCACAATCCTCAGTGCAAATAATTTGTTGCAGGGTATTTATTCCCTATCCCCTACAATTCCACGAAAGTAGCTTCATGCATGATCGGTCGAGCAAAGCTGGTAGACCTCCCACAAGGTCCGCTGTAGTCCTAAGTCAATACTCCTTTTTGTCTGCTTATCCCGCACCAGGTTCTCAAAGGGGCAACTAGGTCGGCCCCCTACCAATGACACTAAAATGCATCCGGAATCCTCTAATTGTGGGTAGGCCTCCTCGAGCTTTTGAGATCTTGTGCTCCCCCGAACCACATTAACCCAATTGCCAAGAGGGAAAAGCTCAATTCCAAGCATAGTCAGCCCCACCAAGGGTAGAGAGACCGGAGAAGAGCAGCAAGCCTACTCCCGCCACGGTGGGGAGGCCCGCGAGGGAGGGGGAGGGGGTGGCACCAACAATCGTCCCTTACGCCCAACGGCTGTCCAACCCCCACCAGCTCCCGGCTCATATGCCTCAGCACATACCAGCCGCGCTCCCCCACCCTGAACCCAATAGTTAGGATCACAGTGTCTATTCTTCCTGCAAAGGGAGCAACACCTCCCCCCCACCCCAATGCGAGGAGGGGGTGCAATGCTTTCTCCATCAACGGCTCAATCTCCAAATTTTCAATCTCTACTTGTAGCCATTCCTCACTACTAGGGAGTTCGAGCACAACCTCCTTGATTAACTCCTTCGAGGACAAGGCCCGCCATACATAGAAACGGGCAAAACCCATCCGCTCCATCAACTGTGTCACCTTATCGAAGGTGATGAATTCTCCAAAAAACCCCACAATGTGGTTGAGGAAGTCTAGGCTCCATATCTCCCACGGAATCCCGGAAATGCGCACCCACACTGGCATGCAAGCAAACAAGTCTAGCTCTCTATGTACCCTTGACTGCCAAGGGCTTAGAGCGAGCCCTCTAGCACCATAGAACCATGGTCCACCTTGAAGGACCGTATTGTTGTCTTCCTTCTTTTGAAAAATTAAAAATAACTATGAATTTAGGTGAATTGCTTATCCTAGGGCCAAAAGGAATTCCAATCATAATTCATGTGAGTTAATTTTATGGAAAATTTAAAAAAATACACGATCACATATATCTTCTATCTATTCTTTGCATAAATAAAAGAACATATTTGCTGGTAAATGATTGTTTAGGATGAGGGATGCGACGTGGTGTGCTTGTAGGACACAAAGTTATAGGCAACTGAGGCAAGGCGGCTATAGTCGGAGGGGTGGAATCTACAAATGGCCCTGTGCAAGGGCCATGCAGGAGGGTTAGCTATTTTGTCTAAGGTTATAATCACGTTGGTGGATGACTCCAGTTGGAGTCAGACGATTTACGTGATCCAAGTCAACTTTTGGCTGACAAATGTCTACAGGCCACAGAACTAGGAGGCATGTGTGCAGGAGTTGAGGCAGGTGGCACGTTTGATCCCCGAAACTGGCAGGTGGGTGCTCATTGGGGATTTCAACTAGCGTCTACACTCATGGAAAATGATAGGGGAACAGTGCTAAGCTCCTTGGGGTTGTGGAGTGTGCAAACTTCATCTGGGACCATGATTTGGTGGACCTTGATATTGAGGGATGCAAATTTACCTAGAGTAATAGGGGAAGCGGGTATGACCACATCCAATCTCACATTGACCAAGTTTGGGTGAGTACGAGGTTGATGCTGGAGTTTGACGTTCAAGCTAAGGGGAAAGAGCATCAAGCGTCAAATCACAGGTCCATCTTGTGCCTGTTTCAATCTAGTTGGGGTTAGGCCCCCAGGTCATTCTGGTTTGAGCGTACTTGGTTGGACAAGCCTTGGCTGAGGCCGTTGGTGTAGGACATCTGGCAGAGCTATTTGGGAGACCAGGAACCCAAAGCTTTTCTAAAAAAGGACTTAAAAGTTATTGAAACAACGTATCAAAGCCAAAACATCAGAGGAAAAATATGGTTTTAAGGCTTATAGGAAGCATTTTCAGGGTAGGCTACGAGAGATACAAGGGTTACAGGAAACTGGAGAAAACCTGTGGGATGAGGAAAGAGATGTGCTGAGTGAGCTCTAGGAGCTAGACAAAGAGGAGGAAGGTTATTGGCAGTAGTGGTCTAGAGCTACTTGGCTACGGGAAGGACATAGGCACACATGTTTCTTCTATGCCATGGCCAAAGGAAGGAGGACAGCAAAGATGAAGATTCAAAGTTTGCTCGAGGGCACAATGGGGGAAGGGCCAAATAGAGGAATGTAGGGGTTGGAGGAGGTGTGCAAATATTAGGAGGATATCTGGCAGAAGAGAGACTCGGAGAAAATTTCTGTTTTAGTGCAGTGGGTCCTGTCTGAGGCAGAGAATCAGCATCTGATGCAGCCTTTCTCTAAATTGGAGCTGATCATGGCAATGAGGTAGATGTAGACCAATAAGGCACTGGGACTGGACATGTGGCCTATTGAATTCTTTTGGGCTTTTGAAGATATTCTAGGGTCAAATCTATTAGACACTTTTAATTGTATGCTCAATTGGCAACAAGTTAGAAGAGAGATTAACTGTTTGTGCATTGTTCTTTTGCCTAAGGTGCCTCATACGACCTCACCGGCCCATTTCAGATCCATTGGTCTATGTAATACTTTGCTGCAACTGTTTTCCAAAATGCTTGTCAATCGTCTAACACCTTTGATGAGTAAAATAGTGGGAGAACACTAGGCTGGGTTTGTTAAAGGCCGTTTTCTGTAGGATCAGGTCTTGTTGTTGCAAGAGATCCTGCACTCGTTCAAGTAGGCTAAGTTCCCTGGAATGTGTCTTAAATTGGACATAACTAAAGCATATGATACAGTGAGCTAGGCAACATTAAGAGAGATAATGTTGCTTAGGGGCTTCAACCCTAAGTTTGTTAATCTGTGTATTCAAATGCAAAGTGCCAATCGGTATTGTTTTGATATCGACAGAAGGCTGTGGGGGTTCTAGGCATCGGAGAGAGGGTTGAGACAAGGGAACCCTTTGTCACCGTTGTTGTTTATATTGGCTAAGGATATGTTCCAGAGTTATTGTATTGCCTAGGGGATGCAGGGGCTAAATGTCGTGGGGGTCCAATGCCTGATGGCACATTATGCCAATGATATGATCCTGTTTGCTAGGGTAGTTGTGCCGCAAGCTACGACACTAAAGAAGGTGCTTGAAAGAATGCAACATGAGTTGGGGCTCAAGATTAAGAAAGAGAAATTGGCTATCCACTTGACCAATACAATGGGAACTATGGGGGGAAAGATTGTCCAATTGTTGGGGATCCTGCCAGGTAGGTTATAGGACACATATTTGGGGATGCCAATTTTTGAATGGTAGATGAAGAGGGTGTGGTCAAGGCTAGTGGAAAGGTTGCACGCAAAAATCACTCATTGAACCACCTAGTTTCTATCCTGAAATGGGAAAATGATGCTAGCATCGATAGTGCTCATGGCTACTGCTAGGTTTGCGGCTTCGATGGCTATCCCACTGACCAGAGTTATGCAAAAAATTGACCAAATCATCCAATGGTTTGTGTGGTTTGATAGAAAAGAGGAAAATAAGCTTCATCTAGTGTGCTAGGCTTGGACAGCGTGCTCAAAATCAATGGGGGAAATTGGGTTGTTGTCCTTCAAGGATGAGGTTACGCTGGGGATGTAAAGGCTGGTTACCAGGGTTATGGTCCAGGAGGATGGGCTAGCTCTATGGGTGAGGATGCTAAGGCAAAAATACCATTGTTGGGAGGTTAATGCAAGGAGCTCACAATTGTGAAGAACATATGCAAGCATGTCAGAGAAATGGAGTCAAATGACCTGCTAGGAAAGCCTCCTAAGGAGGTGATTAAGATGATTCACCCTCGACCAAGGGATGGAATGAGGTATGGAGCAGCAACCTATCTAAGAAGGTCAAAGCTTTTGGATGGCTTATAAAGCATAAAGTGCTGCTTTTGCAGGTTGTTTTGAGGGAGCGGGGTATGAATGTGAGCACCATCTACCCTCTCTGCACTTCGGAGCTTGAGACATTCAAACACTTTATATATGGATGTCAATACATGCAAGAAGTCTGGAGGAAGGCCAAACTAGTAACCATAATAACTATTAATGGAGATTCTAAAGCGCTTGCGATCTTATGGGTGGGATGGAAGGGTAGGAATCACCTTATTTTCCATGGGCAAAGGCTACCCATGCTATCCGCCATTGCCAAGGCAGGGCTTCAGCTGTAGGCTAAAGCAATCCAAAGTATGGGGGTAGGGGTAGCTATTCAAGCCAACACGGACGGAATTTGCAAGAAACATGGGCATCTGGGCGTTAATTGAAAGAATGGGTTGGGTTGACATGCTAAAACATATTGAGGGGCAACCGGGGCTGTCCACAGCAAGTTTCTTCAACAATTGGATGGAGGAAGAAACACGATTTCGGGGAAGGTGGATTAGGCTGACCAAGGGAATGTTGGTGGAGGTGTTGGGAGTTCTAGCAGAGGGGGAGATTATCGCACTGGTAGTTCACACCTAGATGTATGTTGCTGAATTTTTCAGGGGTGTGGTTAAGCAGATGGGTAGCAGGCACATTCGCAAGTTGATGCTAGATGGCATCTGGCAAAACACGACGGTGTTTGTCAAACGATACTTTGTGCAATCTAGGCACCCCCACAAGCTTGTGGGTGTCCATGTTGCATTTTTGAGATGCATGAAGCATGGCATTCTAATTAACCTACCTCAGTTTTTACTAGATTCGTTGCAAAGATGACAACCAGGGCAACATCCAGGGGTAATTTTGGTAATCTGGAGGTGGGGGTGGACGAATTTTCCTAGGTTGCAGCTGGAGCCTCGATTGGTCTACTAGAGGTGGAGAAGGCGGGCTGCGCACAGGCCCCAATCGCAAACGACGAAGGTTTAAGAGAAGGCGGGGAGGAGTGGGGCTTCGTTGGAGCTAGGATGGGATGAGCAGCTAGGGTTGTCATGGGAAGCAAGGTTGTACTAGTGGCTGGATTTGCCAAATATTAGTGAGGCATGCCGCCTTGTGGCAGAACACGTTTGGCAAGAAGAGAAGGTAGCATGGTTGTCTCATTAGTAGGGAATGTAGGAGGAGTTGTAGAGGCAGGCAAATAGTCAGAGGATTCAAGACTCACAATGGATGGAGGATATGTTGAAGGGCCACTACGTAGAGTTGATGCAGCTCATGGCAAAGAATAGACAGAGGTTGGCCAAGGGCTAGGTGCACAAGGTTTGGGGGCCACCGACTGGGATGTCACAGGCTAGGATGCTGCAGGCAACAAAGGAGGTGGAAGTTTCCCAAAGTCCAGTTGTTGACAGAGTGTCAAAGGGATGATGCTTAGGTAGTGACGGGGCGGTGCATGGGAGCTAGATGGGATGGGCCGGTTTTCTGCAACTGGGTGATGATTTTGAGGCCTCCTTGGAAATGATGGTTGGGTAGGGCAAGATCTAGAGGGTCGCTAGGATCCGAAGGCTAGGTTTTGGGGACGTTGGGGGATGCTCAGGTTGCAAGAGGTAATCTTGTTGGTTTGTTTTGAATGGGGCCAAATGATTTTTGGCTTGGGCTATACGCCCTTATACATTTTTTTTGGACTAATTTATCTCAAATTTTTCTCCAAAATAAATAAATAAATAAATAGGGTTAGTATATTATAACCAAAATAAATGAAGGAATGGGATGGAAGCGAGAACAAAAGCAAGTGTAGGAATAGGTGCTGGTGTTGGTGTAGACGTTGTTGGATGGATTGCGGGCAAAGTAATAGACAACAGGTTATGTGGATCCTTGCAACTTGGGTCCATCGGGGATGGCATTGGTGGCCTCGTGAGATGGGGTGGAAGCAGAAGCATTGGCAGAAGGATCGACAAGGGGATCGAGGGAGGGAGGATGACACTCAGTAGAGACTAGGCAGGCTAGCGGCCAGGCGACGTGGGAATTAAGGCATGTTCCCAATAGGAAAGCACCATGCATTTGCAGGTCCAACAGCCATCGAGCAAGGGTGTCCAGACAATGGAGCAAAGTTTGATTGGTAAGTTCGTATCAAATGGACCAAGACCTAAGCTAGATCTGACCAAGAAATGGGTAGTTATGACTTGGGGCTTAGGGGAGATCAAGGTACGTAGTCTCTTGGAGGAATTACTCCTCTATATCTTCCACTCTACCATCAAAGGTAACAAAGTTCTCTTGGGGGGCCATGGCTTTATGGAGCTCGAGGCTTGGTGTTAACCCCTTGGCACCTAGGGGCACACAGGGACATGAACCTTTTCTCCCATGCGCCTGTGTGGATCTGGGCATCAGGCATCCCATGGAAGATGTGGATGCTTGACTTCTTGAAAACCCTCGCAAGGTTTTTTGGAGAGTTCATTACATTTGATAAGTTTACTAGTTCTATGGAATGAATGGGCTTCACTTGTTTCTATGTTTGGAGATCATTGTCCTCAAGAGACCTTGTGCAAGAGGTGGTCATGGACCTTCCATATGGGGAAGAGAAGGTCCTAGTGGAGTATGAAAACATCCCCGCAGATAAACCACACATCGACTAGATGGGCTCTAGTTGCACCATTTGTGGCAAGACAAACCATCTGTCAGCTGCATGCAGAGTTTGAGCCAAGGCGTTGGCACCTCCCAAGTAGGGCAAGGAGGGAAGCATGTGGGTGAGGTGACGTGGGTGTCCTACACTAGAACCGATTCCCGTTGTGGTTCTCGCACTAGAACCTATTGCTATAGTGATTCTTGCAGGGACTACATCCTCAAGAGGTGGCTCTTTCATAGCTTGGAGCACCTCCCATTCTCTAGATCCCACTCCAACAAGGAAGGGTGTTGATCTCCTCTGTTAGGGAAATTGGGTATCCATTGTGAGGGGAGACTCAATGCCTAGAATGGCCAAGAACTCAAAACCTGCTATGGAGGGTTCTAGAGCTTGTATAGTCTCACTAGGATAGGGGAAGGTTGGCAAGCCCTTAACGCCAATCACCCGCACCAAGAAGCCATAGCTAGAAATTGATTTGGGACTTCAGCCAACCTTGAAAAAGGTCTACAAGAAACGGTCGACTAGTAGGCCATGAGGATCCTCTGCTGAAACTGTAGGGGTCAAGGTACACCCTACAAAAGAAATACCCTAAAAGATATTTTCCAGAGTGAAGATTGCAATAGGGTATGTCTACAAGAGACAAAATTACAGCATACAGAATCCCACTTTTTATGATGGAACGGATGGCAAACACAAATGGTCACCTATCAAAGTAGGGTAGGTGACTTGGCTATCCTTTTGCAATTGCCCTTCAATTTGGTGGACTCATCCACCTAGAGCATAACAACTTTTATCATTTCTTCTAATTTTTGGCTTACTAATGTCTATGGTGCATAGAACTAGGAAGCAAGGCTACAAGAGCTTAGGAGAATCGCACCGTTGGTACCTAACAAACACCAATGGGTCTTAGTGGGTGACTTCAACCAATGCTTATATCCATGGGAGAAATCTGGGAATGGCAACATAGACCCTCTAGGTTCCCAACAATTTCTATCATTCCTGGATTCCCATGACCTAGTGGACACGAAGATCACAGACTACCTTTTCACCTGGAGCAACAAGCAATGAGGAAAGTATCAAGTCATGTCCAAAATTGATAGGGTGGGCAGGACCCAGAAACACACCCCCAATTGGAGCTTGTAATACATTGCTTCAATTGTTTACAAAAATGTTGGTATGATGCATGATCCCAATGATGCCGCACCTCATGGAAGCACACCAAGCTGATTTCATCAAAGGTTAATTTCTACAAGATTAGGTCATTCTATTGCAAGAGGCCCTTCATTCACTGCAAACTATCAATTTTCAAGGATGTGTTTGAAGTTGAACATTACAAAAGCCTATGACAAAATCAATTGGAAAGCACTACAGGAAATTATGTTAGGCAAGGGGTTTCATCCCAAGTTTGTTGATTTATGTATTCAGTCATAGGAGTCAAGAGCATATTGTTTTGACATTGGTGGTAAACTATGGGGGTTTTCCTCCCCTAGCCAAGGACTTCGACAAGAACTTTTTGCAGCAGGTGAGTAGATTAAGAGTAGTTTTTTCAGTCTTTATTTATTTTTTGGAAATCTATGTATTGTGGCTTCCCATTTTTATTTCAGTGTGTTTTCACGTAGGGGACCAATTCTATAAACTCACCATATTTCTCTTTTCCCATTATTATATCATTGATGTATCTTAAGTACAAGCACACCAATTTATTTCAAAAATTGCACCAGAGGAAAACTTTCGTAGTAAACCAAGAATGTAGATAAAGTGCAACATGCCAAACATAAATTAGATAAGAACAATAAAAGCATACATCAATGCCTCCATCATAAGTCTTTAAACCTGCTTCCTTGAATACGTTGATAACTGGTTTTGCTCCTATTCCAACGACAACCTACACAAACCAAAAAGAAGTTAACCAAACTTACATAATGCTTATTAGTTAGCATGGACAAATAAAGGATCATCACCTGAATACTCAATGCTCATCATGCCAAGTGAAGGGCCAATAAATAAGTGAAAGCCTAACCTCTTCTAGAGTGGGTAAGCCTAAGATTGAACCTAGGTCTTATGACTTAGAAACGAGCATGAATGATGATTGGAGGTAACTTGGAAAGCATATAACACAAAGCCCCAAGCAATAGAGTTAATGAAGAACAAATTCCAAATGAAATAACGTAATCAAAAAAATAAAACCAGGATTAGATATAAACATACCATATCAGCATCAATAGTTGGTCCATTTTGTAACTCAACGGCAGCTACGTTCCCATCATTTCCAGCAACAAGACGCTTTACTAATGCACCCTTTTAATCAAAATCAGAGTAACATCATGCAACAAATCAACACTTAATTGCTCATTACTTGAATTATAAATGATTTTCTTACTTTTATAAATTTGATTCCATTTTCTTCGTAAAGTTGTTCATATTTAGTTGCCACTGAAGCGGTGAACAGTCTAGACATCACATGCTTCCCTGGAAACACAACCTGCATATTTTATAATTATTAGGTAAGGTGACATTAAAGTATAGTGCATAAAAAATATCTTAATATAAAGGATAACAACGTGTGTAAAATATGTGATATATACATATGCAAAAGAAAAGAATTTAAAAAAAATTTATAATTCAAAAATAGTTTATCCGCCCATATAAAAATTTTACAAAATATCTTAATAACTATTCTCCACCATTGCCAATCCCAAGCTTGGATGCAAAACAAGGGCTAGCATAGATCAGCAGCCAACTGTGAAACTATGTCAAATCTCATGGATGAGTACTTTTTCAAATTTTACAAAGGCTAAAGCATACCTTATATGCAATGTAAAGTAGTTATAGAGCCTAGTTGTGAAAAATGGGCAAAGGCTTTATACAACATCCTTCATAAAGGACATGCAACATTAGCACCCATGTGTTATAGAAAGTGGGCAAGGGTTCTTAGATCAAGGACAAGTGTAGGTAAAGAAGCAAATCCAGCATCTGAAATGCCTTTGTAATTATTGGTGCAATGAAAAGATGGAAGATCAAAATTATCTATCTTCAAGAAACAAAATGGAAAGGAGAAAAGGCTCAAAGATTAAACAAGGGTGATGCCTATGAAGGTAGAGCTATGGAGAAGGGGTAAGGAGGGTTTCGAGTAGCAGGAGAGGGAAAACAGATACCAAGAGGATGAGGAGGAAGAGCTAGATGAGGCCTACTCTTAGCATGATGTTGTCAAGGAACTTGAGGTTGGAGACCAAAAGGAGGCAAAGGCATAGAGGTTGTCATTGCAATAGGTGGAGAGATAGGTGCTCAAGAATAAGTGAACCAAGGAGATAGGGCTAGATCACATATCCCCTCACAAGCGGCAAAGCGTGCATAGTGGCAACCTAGCAATGGAGGGATTGAGGCGACTAATTTTCTGGACAAGGTCCTCAATCTTAGGGTTTCAAAGGAGATCGCTACCAAGGAGCTACAAGAGATGGAGCATAGCCTACTAGGCAAGTTCATTTCTGCTGGTGCTTGTTCAAGGGTAGAACAAATTAAAACATGGATTTCTTCCTAGAAGGTGTCTAATGAGGAGATATATATTCTGTATAGTAACCTACTGTTGTTCATTTTTTAGTCGGTTGCCAATAAGAACTCAATTCTGCTAGAGATAGTGTGAAATGCAACACCTTCATTCAAGCACAAGTCGAAAGGTCTAAGTCAAGATTCCAAGTTCAAATCTCATTTGAAGACTTTTTTAATTGTTAATTAGTTAGTCACGTAACATACAACCAAAGCTGTGTAATATAGTTGTCATTTTGTAACATATGTTACAATTATTGTAAAATGAACCTTGTTGAAAAGGTACATTGTAATAACAAGCATGTCTATTGAGGAAACCTAGTTTCACTAAGGTATTTATACTGGTAACTTAGGGATCAGGCCAACATAAAGTTGCAAAGCCAACAATGGTAAGTCACAAGAGACAAATGAAACAAGATAGGAAAGGACTTGGCCACCCCTTCTGGTCAAGTTTTGGCCTAATCATGGTGACAGTGCTAGATTGCCTCTAGGAGATATATGCTGAAGGAAGATAACCCTTGAAACCCTCAAAGCATGAAAAAGAAACACTCATTTATTTCTAATTTTATCATTAATAAAAATCATCATCCTTTCTCATGCATTTTCCTTATATTGATTCTAACATATAACGTATATTTGACTTTTTTCATGGCATTCAAAATGGGATATCATAACTAAGAAAAGAGAAACTATATAATTTTTACACATCATATATCCATAGCCTTGAACTAACTATAGAGGTTGCAAAGAAGTTCTTAACATTTCTAGACCTAAAATTGAAACTTAATCTAAATTTTTACTTACATTCACTAAGATTCTCTTGGATCTTGTCCATAGTTTAGTGTTACCCCTTAAAATCGAAATCATTTCTTGACTTCCCCATGTCAAGACTCTTATGGCTAAGCTAACACCATCTTGTTAGCATGCCAACTATTTTTCCCCTCAAAAAGTAAAGGTCAAGATATCAATACCTAGAAAATAAAATGTACATCAAAATGTGAGTGAAAAGCTCACAAAGCATCAAAAAGCCTACATATGAGGATCAAGCTTGAAACAAAAATATACAAAGAAAATGAAAGGCAAACTAAAAATAGTTGGGCCAAAGGGCCTACCAAGTTACTAAAAATAGCATCATTCCAAAAACCTAAAACAACCTTAAAGCCTATAAACCATTGAATGTCATGAACAAATTAACAAATCTACAATACATTATGTGGGAAAAGGTAAGGAACACATCTTGGAGGGGCTCGTCATAGTGGGATGCCACATCTTGCTTTCTTGGCCCACTCATCCAGATATATTGGTCCAAGATCCATTGGAAAGTCTCAGTGAGTGGCATAACAATACCAAGGGTGGGAAGGAACTCCCACCCATTTATTTGGATAATTTCGAAACAACGCTTTTCTTCTATTTCCTGGTGGTCCAATGGTAGGCCCACCTACATCTTTGCACACAAAAAGTTGTATCATTCTTCATCAAGTGCCATGTGTTCAGGCAATTGGTGTGGCTGTCTAAGAGACTACCATTGTGGTCGCACCGGGCTAGGCAGTCGCTCAACATCCACTACATGTTGAACAGGGTGGGGCACCTCCAAGCTTAGGGAAACAACCGAGGTGTTAACAAGGTTCATTTTCACTGTATCAGAAAAGAGGTGAGAAGAAGAGAGACTTGCAAGAAATGTTCAAATGCAGTAAATTTTAAGCTAAAACAGTTAAGTACACAAATTGTAAAGAAAATAGACCAAAAATGGCTAAGTCTGAAAATGCTAGAAAAACGGTTATTTGTGCTATTATGCTTGTTATGCTCTAAGGGTCTATTACGCTGACAGGGTTGTCACGCTCTACAAAACACTTAGAGCTTGACACAGTGAATGGTTTGGGATTTCCGTCCTATGAGGTTCCAGGGGAACCATCAACTAGGACCAATCTGCACCAACCAGAATGTAGACAACTCCTACACTAGCCTATGATCCAACTACTACCATGGCAGGTCCATAGGGGTGCTACGTCTACGCTAGCCTGCTGCTAATGATAGAGGTACAGAAAGCATGCAGGACTACCTGTGGCACATAGAAGGAACATGGAGGCCCTCCTTCTAGCACCAAAAACTGTGACGTCCAAGAACATCGGTGGCTGAAACACCGAGAGGTCATCGGGCGTACAGCCTAACCCCGAGTCCGTGGAAGGGCTGTGTTGGAAAAAATGGAAATGGGGTACCTTAAATGGTCTGGTCGATCAGACAGGGACTTACCTGGTGTAATAATAACCATTTGTAAAAGCTCGAAAATAGTATCGTGAATAAACAAACATACACGTTAGCAATGGAAAACGCAAGAAATTATGTTAAAATTTCAAGCAAATGCTAAAGGAAAGTGAAATGAAAGGTTTGAGTGAAGAAATGCACCACCCCAAGATTGGGGAACATGGCTTTTGATTAAACAGTGTGTAGAACTGGTACGTAGTATCAGACAGGCACAGCAGGGCAACATGGCAGTCTGGTCACAATCTCTGGGACATTGCAGACGCGATGCTGGTAGCTACAAAGGAGGCTGGACCTGTCGGGCTTACAGTTGTCACGCTGTGCAGGTGCTAGGAAGACTAGCCTTAGCCAAGTGTCAAGCTCGGGTGCTCGAGTGCAAGAGTGATGAAGATGCTAACAATGCTCTAATGCCTGATGCTTAGAATGATTTGTCAATCATCCATCCCACAAAATGCTAATTATCGGGGTATTTATAGAGTTAGGGTTGACAGGAGATGTGGATTGGGTGCCACATGGCCTGGATCCCACGTAGCACGAATGAGAACAAGTCACACTGACATGCTACACTCAAAATGTCAAGCTCTAAGTGTCAAGCTCAACGATGTCACGCTCTGCAGGACAGGAATAGAAACTGAGAATCTGCCAAACTGTGACCACATCGCCCAGGCTGCATGTGCCAAAGTCTGAGGGACTGCCATGTACCTACAAACAGTGCCAAAATGAATGCAGCTTGGAGCCTATGCTCCAGGACTATGTCTTCCCCCTCTTCCAAGTAGGGTCAAGCGTAGGAACAATTTTGGGGATAAATAGGGGGTGCAAAAACAAAGCAAATTGCTAATCTTGGCTGCCAAATGGGAGCTTCTGGAGGCATTCAGGGGCATTTCCCAAGTGTCACACTATCTACGCTACACAACGTAGCAAAGCGTAGCATGAACACTTAGAAAATTTTTGCAAATTTTAGCTTGTCACGTTGTCTACGCTGCGCAGCGTAGCAAAGCATAGCACCCATGTTTTGATGAACTTTGCCAAAATTTACAATGTTCCTTCATGGCATCCTGACCACATTCTAGGGGTGAAGCAAGACAAGCAGCCTCGGAAGTCAGAAAATTGCCAAATGCACCTTCTATGTCTAGATAGCTTGACAGACTTTTGGTCCAACACTTCGAAAAATTTGAGCCTTGAAAATTGTCCTATGTTGTCTACGTTGTGCGGCATAGTAGAGCGTGACAGGCCCAAAAGATAGAAAACTTGCCAAACTATTTTTTTCATCCTGAGCACTTTTGACAACTCCTAGCCTAGCACTTGGGTGGATTGGCAACCAGGACATGTGTCAAGCTAGGCAAGCTAAAGAATGTAGCGAGCTTGACAACCCGGGAGATAGAAAATTTGCCAAACTGTTTGGTCCATCCCAAGTGACCCTTGACCTCTTCTAGCTTAACATTTGTGCAAACTAGCCTTGGAAACATGTGCTACACTAGCTATGTTGGGGAGCGTAGCAGGTAGACTTAGAAAAATTTTGGACTCCCAGTGTGCTACGTCGTCTACGCTGCACAACGTGACACTAGACTTAGAAAAATTTTGCCCAAGTTTTGACACTTGGGACAAATTTGCCATTGAACTACAGGAGCCCGAAATTAGTGGTGTTTCATTGGTCCCTCTTTGTTGATGTCTGGAGGATTGGCCCGAGAGACATCGACAAAGAATATGAAACACCACAATGAACATGACACCAACACCGTTTGTTAGTGCCCACTTGGACAATGCTTTGCTAAGCTTGAGAGTGCCGAGGAAACGAAGTGTGATAGAAAATAGTCTAGGAAGATAGGTCAAGGGACAATGGATAGCATGGATAGCTGTGGGATGTAATGCTATGATGGCTTGTTGCCATAGCATGATCCCTCATTGAAGTGCTTGTGAGGGAGCCAGCATGCAAAGGTGTCCTTCCCTTTGGAGTTTGACCTCTCATCAGAGTGCTTACGAGACAGTCGATCCAAGGCCAGACCGATTGCAAAACGGCAATTGTGTCATTTGACTCGAGCACTTGACTTATCCCATTTTTCATCATTTTTTTCTTCTTCCTTTCTTTTTTTTTTTCTTTTTTTTTTTTTGCATTGTTGGGCAAACTGTATGCCATATTTGCTTAGAGGCAATCGCATCACATCTGTAGGACAAGTGTTTCCTCCCCGAGATGAGCTGTGTTACATCCGTTTGGGGCTTTGACCAACCCACAAAGGCTCCTCATGGGACAAGTTGCGTTATGTCCATCATGGGTTCAACGGCTGACTGCGGGAAAGGTTACATGTGCATTGGGGAAGCTTACAAGGGATGAGGAAGATTGCAAGATCAAGAGGTAGAGGTTAGGTTGGCTAAGGGTATATTAGGGATATGCACTCTCAAGCAACTAGGTGAGCCGAAGCAGACACATCGGAACAATGTAGTGTCTTGCCATCGCAGTGGAACGCACCCTTGAACGACATCACCTTGGCTTCATCCTGCAAACGTAACATAGAGAAAACAAGAAAAACAATAACCATGTGAGATGAGGGCAAAGTCCTATCTGCCTGGGACATTGCGAGGGTTGTGAGTGTTGCATCAAGTGCGTGCAATGTCCAAAGCAGGAAGGCCAGTGCAGGAGTCGACAATGGCAAGCTGCAAAGCTCCAATAGCCACACAAGAAGTGAGCACTCAAGAGGCTAGGAGCAATGGTGATGTAGGTGCTTAGGAGTTCTCACCAAAGCCAGAACCCAAGAAACTCAGCCGCAGGGTGAAGAGCCATGTTGTTGAATGCTCTTCTAGACTTTGACAATGGCGAGGGCTGGAGGATGGTAGTGCTGAGGCTAGGCCACAGTACTTTTGGGACTCCAGCGGATGCTGCTGATGACGAGAGCTATAACCAAGATGATTGGCGATGGTGACAGTAGCTCCAGAAGGTCAGCAAGATGCCAAACGGCACCTCTGGAAGATCAGCAAGATGTCAAGGATGGCGACGTTGCAAATGTCCCAAAGGGTTTTTCCTTGATGTTGTGAATTTCATTCTGGAACTGCAACGCTCCACCTCGTCCTGCTCGAGAGGTGTGGGCAGGCAACGAAAGATGGGAAGTATTCTCGCTCGCTTGTTCGTAGAACCATGTATGTTGGACTGTAGGTGCTGAATCGTGAACCCAGTTTTAGGTCTTGGTAGAATGTCGGTTGTGCTAGTTTAAGGTCCCAGCAGACCATGGTCCCAATTTAAGGCACAGGCGGACCATGATGTGCTGGCTTAAGGTCCCAGCAGACCGTTGTGCTAGTTTAACATCGTAGCGGACGATGTATGGCCAATTCAAGGTCATAGCAAACCATGTTGTGGGTGCCAGTTTAATGTCATAGCCCAAAGACATTTTGTGCCAATTTAACGTCATAGCGGACGTTTTGTGCCAGTTTAACGTCATAGTGGACGATCTATGGTAGTTTAAAGTCATAGTAAATGATCTGCTTACCTTGCTTTTGTTGTCGATGTGATATTGCATGTTAGGTGTAGTATGGCTTCAAGTACAAGTGGTTAACAAGGTTGGCAAACTCATTGGCATCTAGATCAGTGAGCTTGAAAGCTTCATTGTTGTACACCTTAGTGACCAAGAAAGGCCCTTCCCAGTTGGCTGAGAAATTGTCAGTGAACTTGTGGATGACCTTGAGGACCAAGCCCCCTCTCTTGATTGGGCATTGATGCTGGTTGTGGCGATGCTTTTGCCGTTGTTTCTCTTGGTACCGCTCAATGCAATCAAGTGTTTGGATGCGCTCTTCCTCTATAGAGTCAAGGTCAATGGTTCTCAACTTGTTGTTCCGAGCCTAATCCATGAAGCTCAAGAGGATCATGCAAAGTGACAAGACCTACAATTCAAGAGGCAACACTGCTTCAGATCCGTACACAAGACTATATGGCATTTTACTTGTTGCGGTTTTGCATGTCGTGCAGTAGGTCCATAGTGTGTAGACTAATTGCTCGTGCCATCGTCGCTTGCTATTGTTAAGCATCCTCTTCAGGAGGTTGACGACAACCTTATTTGAAGCCTCTGCTTGGCCATACGCCTAAGGGAAGTATGGTGACGAAAAAGAGTGTTTGATGCCGAAGTTTTCACAGAAGGCTTTGGTTTATGCACTGCTAAATTGTGGCCCGTTATCTGTTACTATAGTCATGGGGAGACCAAATTGGGTCACTATGTTGTCAAGAATGAATTTGCAAACTTGCTGGGATGTTGTCTTCCTAAGGGGGATAGCTTCAACCCACTTTGTGAAATACTCAATTGCGGTAATGATGAAGCTGTGTCCTACGGAAGACTTAGACGTTATAGGCCCTATGATGTCCAACCCCCAACATTGAAATGGCCATGTGATTTGCATAATATGCAATTCAATAGGTGACACATGCATTAGATTCCCATGCCGCTAACACATGTCACATGTTCTGACCTTGGATACGCAAGCACGCTCCATGTAAGGCCAGTAATAGCCTAGACATCGAATTTTTGTTGCCATTGCCCTAGGAGCTATATGACCCCCACATAGTCCTTCATGGACTTGGTCAACGATCTTTTGTGCTTCACTATTGCTAACACAAGTTAACAGTATCCCATCATAGGATCTACGACATAAGGTACTGTTACCTACAAGGATGTACTGCTGCAATCGTTTTCGCACCTTTTCTAAGCTAGTACAAGCAATACATCATTCTAAGCATCAGGCATTAGTGCACTCTTAGCATCTTCATCACTCCCGCACTCGAGCACCTGAGCTTGACATTTGGCTGAGCCCAGTCTTCCTAGCACCCACACAATGTGACAACTCTGTAAGCCCGATAGCTCTAGCCTCCTTTGCAGCTACCAACATCACATTCGCAATGTCCCAAAGACTGTGACCACACTGCCACGCTGCCCTGATGTGCCTATCTGATACTGTGTACCAATTCTACACATTGTTTAATCAAAAGCCACATTCCCCAATCTTGGGGTGGGGCATTTCTTCACTCAAACCTTCCATTTCACTTTCCTTCAACATTTGTTTCAAATTTTAGCATAATTTCATACGTTTTCCATTGCTAACGCGTATGTTTGTTTATTCACAATACTATTTTCGAGCTTTTGCAAACAGTTATTATTGCACCATGTAAGTCCCTATCTAATCGATCAGACCATTCAGGGCACCCTATTTCCGTTTTCTCCAGCACGGCCCTTCCATAGACTTGGGGTTAGGCTATACGCCCAACGACCTCTCTGTGTTCCAGCCACCAACGTTTTCAGACGTCATAGTTTTTGGAGCTAAAAGGAGGGCCTCCCTGTTCCTTCTATGTGCCACGGGTAGTCCTACATGCTTTCTGTACCTCCGTCACTAGCAACAGGCTAGCATAGACATAACACCCCTATGGACCTGCCATGGCAGTAGCTGGATCATAGGCCAACACAGGAGTTGTCTACATTCTGGTTGGTGCAGATTGGTCCCAGTTGACGGTTCCCCTGGAACCCCGTAGGACGAAAAGCCCAAACCATTCACTGCATCAAGCTCTAAGTGTTCTGTAGAGCATGACAACCCTATCAGCGTAACAGACCCTTAGAGCGTAACAAGCATAATAGCACAGATAATAGCACAGACCCCACCGTCTACCTCTATGTTCCAATCACACCAGTCACAATGTTTTGCCTCCTTCGTGACAGCTATGACACTTCCACAACCCAAACCTTCGCTGGTGGTAGGTAGCCACCATATGCTGACAACGCAACCAAATGTAGGGCCTTCTACCTATTTTCCCATTATTACTCCCTTGCAATCTGCTCAATTTTCACAGTCAATGTCTGTGACGCCCACATTGCCATACGTGCACACTATGCCCATATCGCAGCCACAAACAAGCCATGTTCCCATTACCCCTTCTATGTCAATCCCACCACCAACAATAGCTTCAGCCTCAACTGTGTGGTGGGCAGCAACGTCTTTCCCGTCGTATATGCAATCGCAAATGTATCAAGCATCACATATGGCACAACCATGGGGCTGTGGGCCGCTCTGACGGCACCACCAACGGGAGCCACTCCGATGGCACCCCCAACAGGGCTAGCAAATGCTCCGATGCAACCACCAATGGCAGCTGCTCCAATAGCACCCCTAGTGGGCCTGGGAGCTACTCCAATAGCACCACCAACGGGAGCCGCTCCGACGGCACCCCCAACAAGGCTAGTAGCTACTCCGATGGCACCACCAATGGGAGCCACTCCGATAGCGCCCCCAGTGGAGCTAGGAGCCGCTCCGATAGCATCACCAATGGTAGCCGCTCCAACGGCACCACCAACAATACAACTAATGCAACCCTCTACAACATCCCCGAGTCTAGATCAAGCATTCCAGCTCATCCAAACCCTCACTAAGGAGGTCAAGCAGCTTAAGGCCACCGGCTCTAAAACAGTCCACGTAATGGACTTCTATCAGGATGATCCTATTAGCCCTGCCGTTCCTCTGCTCACGTTGCCTCCTGGAATCCAGCTTCCCCAATTTACGAAATACAACGGAGAAGGTGACCCAAATGTCCACCTCATCACTTTTCGTTCTGAGTCTTTGTTACTGCAACCGTGGCCACACTCGGTCATTTGTGTCTTCGCCATGTCTCTGATTGGCAAAGCCTTAGATTGGTATCAAGTGCTCCCTCACGCTTCCATTTCAACCTTGGAGGAGTTGCTAAGTCAGTTCGTAACCCACTTCAAGTACAACTTGAAGCCAGAAGCCACGTTGGACCAGCTCATGAATGTTAAGCAAGAAGCACTAAAACCCATCCAAAAGTTCATACAACGTTGGAGCGCTTCCCTAAATGAGATTCATGAACCCATTGCTAAAACCCACTTGCTGGCCATTTTTAAGGGCACCATAAACGATTTCATTATCTAAGCTATATTATTTAGCCCTGTGCTCCCTTAGCTAAGCTTTTGCTCAAACAAAGAGCATACAGGATGTCGTAGAGGCTAGCAAGGACCCGGCTTACATAGCCTACAAGAATGCACATGCAAAAAGAGATAAAGAAAAGAGGAAAGCCACAACAACCATTGTGGTGGTTGTGGCTGATGAAGCCAAGCCCAACAACAACAAACAAGCGGCCAAGGTGCCTAAGGTCCTGACCACTACCAACAAACCATCGAGCTCTAGCAACGCGGGAACCAACCAACCCGCATCATCAATGGCCACAGGGCAAGCTCCACCAAGGCCAAACTTTGAGCACAAGGATCGCTCAAAATCTACCCCTTTGTCGATTAAGCCATCAAAACTTCTAGATCAACTACTTAGTGTCGGGCATATTCAACACAAGCAAATGTCAGAAGATGCCTGCAAATGTCATGAGAGGTACTGCGAGATCCTCCGAGACCCCTCTCCAGCTATGCACAATGAGCCTCCGGAGCCCAAAAATTTTAGACTGGACCAGTTCTACAACTACCATCAATTGCACAACCATGACACAGATTACTGCCTAGCGCTAAACTTGACAAAAGTAATCCTGTCCGGCCAGAGAACCAACCCATGAACGTTTATAAAGACCCATTAAACACGAGTGGTGCAAGATATACCATTAATGCTATCAGCGTTGATGACGATGAAGAGGCAACACATGAACCATTTGTGGTTTGTGTGCCTTCCAATGACATTGAAACCTCGGCGTCAACCAAGCCACAGGCCCCCTTTGTCATCAAGGTACCACCCCAAGTGCCTATCACACCTTTCGTGGTTAGGGCCCCGCAACACATTGCAGCAACAACCCAAGCACCTTTTGTTATAAGGGTGTCAACACGTACAAATCCTCCATCTACCCAGAGTTTAGTGGTTGGGACTACATCACAACTTTCTCGCCTGAAAAAACGTGATGAGCATCTAGCTGACAAGATGGCAAGGGAACACACTGAATTAGGTCCCCCTAAGCCTACCCCCTTGTCAGCAGTTCCCATGGTTCCATCGCCTAAAGTTACCAACATAGATATGTACACACAACAGGTAATCACTAAGGTCCAAAAGCCCACTGCCCAACTAAGGTTGGACCTGTCGAGCTTACAGTTGTCACATTATCCAGGTCCTAGGAAGACCGGGCTCAGCCAAGTGTCAAGCTCGGGTGCTTGAGTGCAGGAGTGATGAAGATGCTAACAGTGCTCTAATGCCTGATGCTTAGAATGATTTGTTAATCATCCATCCCACAAAATGCTGATTAGCAGGGTATTTATAGAGCTAGGGTTGACAAGAGATGTGGATTGGGTGCCACATGGCCTGGGTCCCACGTAGCATGAATGAGAACAAGTCACACTGACATGCTACACTCAAAATGTCAAGCTCTAAGTGTCAAGCTCAACGGTGTCACGCTCTGCAGGACAGGAATGGAAACTGAGAATCTGCCAAAATGTGACCACATCGCCCAGGCTGCATGTGCCAAAGTCTGAGGGACTGCCATGTACCTACAAACAGTGCCAAAATGAATGTTGCTTGGAGCCTATGCTCCAGGACTACGTCTTCCCCCTCTTCTGAGTAGCGTCAAGCGTAGGAACAATTTTGGGGATTGATAGGGGGTGCAAAAACAAAGCAAATTGCTAATCTTCGCTACCAAAGGGACGTCAGAGCTGAAATAAAGGTCGATGCTGAGTTCTAGGAGCTTTCAGAGGCATTCAGGGGCATTTCCCAAGTGTCACACTGTCTCCACTGCACAGCGTAGCAAAGTGTAGGGTGAACACTCAGAAAATTTTTGCAAATTTTGGCTTGTCACGCTGTCTATGCTGCACAGCATAGCAAAGCGTAGCACCCACATTTTGATGAACTTTGCCAAAATTTGCAATGTTCCTTCATGGCATCTTGACCACATTCTAGGCATGAAGCAGGACAAGCAGCCTCAAAAGTCAGAAAATTGCCAAATGCACCTTCCATGTCTAGATAGCTTGACAAACTTTTGGTCCAACACTTCGAAAAATTTGAGCCTTGAAACTTGTGCTATGTTGTCTACGCTATGCAACATAGTAGAGCGTAATAGGCCCAAAAGATAGAAAACTCGCCAAACTATTTTTTCCATCCTGAGAACTTTTGACAACTCCTAGCCTAGCACTTGGGTGGATTGGCAACTAGGACATGTGTCAAGATGGGCAAGCTAAAGAGCGTAGCAAGGTTGACAGCCTGAGAGATAGAAAATTTGCCAAACTGTTTGGTCCATCCTAAGTGACCCTCGACCTCTGCTGGCTTGACATTTGTGCAAACTAGCCTTGGAAACATGTGCTATGCTGGTTGTGCCGGGGAGAGTAGCAGGAAAACTTAGAAAAATTTTGGACTCCCAGTGTGCTACACTGTCTACGTTGCACAACATGACACTAGACTTAGAAAAATTTTGCCCAAGTTTTGACACTTAGACAAATCTGCCATTGAACTGCAGGAGCCTGAAATTAGTGGTGTTTCACCTTCATTGCAAAGGTATCGAAGGATGTGACAAGGTGAGGGGAGGGGGTGTGGTGGTGTGATGTCAGGCTTTCCTACTGTTGTTGGGGGTGGAACCCCTCAATATCAAGATTATCCTCCAAAGGAAGAAGGGAGCAAGCTTGCCCCGTTGGGGAACTAGGTGTTTATGGTGCAAGGATCTTCAATGCCAAAAATTGTGTAGGTCTAGGGGGCTGTCATTGCAACGACTGTTGGGTTCCCTATAGCGTCAAGGTCTAGAAAGGTCGAATGACCAATAGGGCCGATGGTTTGCAACAAAAAGAGACAATTGGAGATTGACCTAGGATCACGAACAACCCTGAAGGGGGTATACAAAAAACGATCTACAATTCGACCATGAGAATCCTATCTTGGAACTGTAGGGGTCAGGGTACACCCTATAAAAGAAATACCCTGAGACACATTATGCATGGGGAAGACTATAATGTAGTTTGTCTACAAGAAACCAAACTGTAGCATAGAGAATCTCACTTACTGCATTGGCATGGATAGCAAGCCCATTTTTTCGCCTATCAAAGTCAAGCAGGTGACATTGCCACTATCTCACAGCTACGTTTTGATCTGGTGGATTCCTCCACATGGAGCATGATCATACTCTTACCATCAACAAGGATATGGCTTACTAATTTTTATGGGACAAAGGACTAAGAAGCGTAGTTAGGGGAGCTTGGTCGGATTTCCATGCTAATTCCAAATCGTCGACATTGGATCCTAATTGGAGATTTCAATCAACGGCTCCATGGATGGGAGAAAACTAGTGGTGATGCTGAGGACCCACCTAGCAATCAACAATTCTTGCATTTTCTCAACTCCCATGACCTAGTGAACATCAAGATCAAAGGCTGCCATTTCACATGGAGCAACACACACTATGGGAAGGACCGAGTAATGTCTAGAATTGACAAAGTCTGGATTAGCACGAATATCCTAATAAACTTTGATGTCTAGCTATTTGGGAAGGAACAACAGGCTTCAGATCATTTCTCGCCCGTGTGTTGGGTGGGGAATGATTTGCACCATGCATCCATGCCTTTCCATTTCAAGTAGTCTTGGTTGTCCAAGCCATGGCTGTGACCTTTGGTTACGGACATCTAGGTTGACGATCTTGCCTAGATGGATCCACATGACTTCCATAAGCACATGCTTATCAACCTTAAGATGGAGGTCCACTCCAAGAAGGCCAAGGAGAAGTTTTCCTTCTAGGCCACCAGGAAGACATTGCAAGAGAAGTTAGCAAAAATCCAAGCAAAACAAGAGCTCGGTGAATCCCTGGAAGAAGTAGAACTGAAAGAGTAAAAGAAGCTCTAGGTGTTGTCTGCCGAAGAGGAGCTATACTAAAGACAACATTCCATGATCCATTGGGTAAAGGAGGGGCACATAAACATGCATTTCTTCTTCATAGCAACCAAATCCAACAACCAACTAAAAGAATTTATCATCTAATGTATGAGGGCAACAACCTTTAGAAAACCCACGACATTGCTTAGGCAATGCATGCATATTGGACAGGCATTTGGCATTGAAAGGATACCCTTCCCCTATTCATCCCATTCATCCCAATCCACATGGTGCTCGAGGTGGAGGAGAATTGAAAGCTGCTTGAACCATTCACTTGGGGTGAAGTGGAGGAGGCCATGGCCTCCCTAAAAGCGCTAAGGCTACGAGGCCTAATGGGTGGCTGATAGAATTCTTTAGGGAGTTTGCTAACATTTTGGGCAGGAATGTTTTGGATACATTCAACATGATGCTCCAATGGCAATAGGTTCGATGCAAGATAAACTCTTCCAGAATTGAGCTTATCCCCAAGGTGGCGAATCCGACTAACCCTTCCCAATTTAACCCCATTGGGATTTGCAAAACTTTGCTTCTCCTTTTTACAAAAATGTCGATTAGGAGAATGACCCCGCTAATGCCAACCCTGGTAGTTGCACATTAGGTTGGATTTATCAAAGGACAGTTCATTGGATTTATCAAAGGACAATTCATTCAAGACCAAATCATCCTATTACAAGAAATCTTGCACTCCCTCCAAATGGCCAAATATCTAGGTATGTGGCTCAAATTGGATATTATGAAAGCTTACAATACTATCAGCTAGGATGCTCTAATAGAAATAATGATACACGAGGGATTTCATCTGAAGTTTCTTAACTTGTGCATTCACCTGCAAGCTTCTAGTGCTTATTCTTTTGATATTGAAGGGAGGCTTTGTGGGTTTTCCTCCTCTAGCTGTAGATTGAGGCAAGGAGACCCCCTATCCCCTTACCTCTTTATTATAGCAACGGACATGATGCAATTATACTATCAAACAAAAGGCATTAGAAGGCTAGAAATTACGGGGGTGGAGTACTTGGCGGAACACTACACTGATGACATGGTTTTTTTTCTTGCGCTACTATGCTACAGGCTTATGTGGTGAATAGAACTCTTAGTCACATGGCTAAGGAGGTTGGGTTAGAAATCAACAGAGGAAAAGCTACGCTATACTTGCTTAATACAAATGGGCGCATGAGAGGAATGATTGCCCAAGCACTAGGTATCCTCTTAGGGATGGAATGGGGCTCCTACTTGGGGATGCCTATGTATGCTTGGCATAGGAGAAAATCATGGTCCACCTTGATCCAAAGGTTATAGCAGCGCATTGGGCATGGGATGACACACTTCTTCACCAAGAAAGGAAAAATTCTTCTTGCAACATCTGTCCTCTCAGCCATCACCAAATTCACAGCTTTAGTTGCTCACCCCCAAAGGACATAATCTTCAGAGTGGACAAGTAAATAAGAAATTTTATCTAGTCAAGGGGGTTGGTGAGGGGAAGGCAAGGGGTAAAGGAGGAAAAACACATGCATCTTGTTTGCTAGGACACTGTGGCTAGGCCTAAGGTGGCTAAGGGTCTCAAGGTCTTGAAATTCCGTGATGCCATCACCATGGGATACTAGCTTCTCTCCAACTAGCTGCTGCAAGTAAATAAAAACTTGGCCCAATGGATTGCAGGGACTCGAGACCCGCACATTTGGAGGACCTTTTGTAAACACGTTCAGGTTGTAGCGCAAGGGAAAATGCTAGGGATACATCCAAGCAACATAATCAAGAATAAATACCCTGCTATTCAAGGGTGGAAGGTGATTTGGAAAGGGAGGCTTCCTAATAAAATAAAAGTTTTCCTATGACTTGCATGTCATGCAGTGCTACCGATGCACACCATGCTTCAAGCATGGTGATTGAACATTAATGACACCTATCCTCTTTGTACATCCATACCCAAAACACTACATCATTTTCTTAATCAATGCCATTTTGTTGTGGCTACTTGGCAAGCTGCTGCACTGCAACCTTCGATTAAGCTAGACATAGACTCCAAGGTTGCAACGGTGCTCTAGTACCTATGCCCCCCCCCCCCCCCCCCCCCAAAAAAAAAGCCTTCCACATAGATTGTACCTCTTGGGTTGTGGTTGTGGCATGAGGCCTCCTGCACAATGGGGATTGCCCCCACTTACAAGCCTTCCAATATGGGATATCATGATAATTAGGTGTTGTGGGGTCTAGTGGCATGGGTTGGATGGGCTGACCTCCTTCCCCTGTTGAAGGGGGGCTTGAACCTAGTGGAAAGTTCCTTCTTCAGAAACTAGAGGGCTAAATCCACCATTTTTCAAGAAGTTCAAATTGCCCTCACTAAGATGGCCTTGTCAAGGTTCTAGTGGATGGGAAGGTTATCTTGCCCATTGGGCATGGATTACAAGATGCGAAGGGCTTCTTCCCTAGTGCTGTACCTAAAACCACAAGCAGTCATGTTCCCAAGTCAGCCTTGCCACAATTGTGGTAGGATATTGCTGAACTCATTGATCATTTTTTCATCCAATCTAGCCATGTTTGAAAATTACAAGGGGTGCACTTCATGTTCCTAAAGTACCTATGCCTAGGCCACAACATCGACATCCCAAGGTATCTTCTTGCATCATTGCAACATCAGTGGTGGGGTTAGCATTTGAGCTTGATCTTGGCCCTTTAGAACGTTGTGTGGCCGCTTGAACCACAGACTATTCAACATATGACATGCATGGTGGCTTATGGACGTCGACAGCCAATTGTGTAGCTGAGTGCTTCCCCAACCTTCCAAATGTCGTGAGACCTAGAGGTGGAAGAGGGTGATACTCAGCTGCTGCTGGTCATTGCTTCTAGGACTCCTTCCCATAGTCCTGCACTACCCCATGATTTGCGACAAGAAATCAAATGAAAATTTGAGGCCAATTTGAACAGGGCTACTCAAGAACCTACTAAGGGGGCTCCAGCAGAGGAGCAAGCCACCTAGGAAGCCAAATGGCAAGGGAGGGAAGAGGAATATTGGCACCTAGCAGAGTAGGCAAAGCTGGGCTGCAAAGAGATGGCTAAGGAAAAGAAAAGACAAAGGGACTTGTGGGAGGCGATTGCCAAGAATGAGCTCAAAGAGGAGCTACGCAAACAAATTAGAGGTGAAATGCAATGGGAGGAGTAAGAACAAAAGATGCAAGAGGCTGCAAAATTGGGAAAAAAGAGAGAGAGAGAGACTTGAAGAAGAGTAGTTGCAATAGCAACAGGACAAAGCTTGGGCCATGGGGGGGGGTGGTGTTGTTCCTCCCCCCATTTTTTGTTGTACATAATACTTGGGGATTTGACACTAGTATAATTACCTGAATTCTTCTTTAAAAAAAAGATAGATAAAATGAAAAGAAAAAAGATAATGATGTGCTTTGTGATAAAAGAATTCCTGATATATTGAAGGGAAAGTTCTACAAAATTGTTATCAACCTACAATCTTATTTAATGCAAAACAGATAGAATCAATCATCCTCTTATTAGGGGAAACCTGAGGGTTGCATCTACATATGAAAAGATAAGGTAAGTCATCATAGATGGTTTAGTTATATACAAAGAAGACAAAATAGTGGCTGTATTAAAAGAACATGCTTAATTGAAGAAGAGGAAATATAACAAAGGGATAGGCTACTTGCCTACCTAGTACGTGAGAATAATGAAAAATAACCAAGGTCTAGGAATTGATGGTATTTTGGTTCCTAACAAAAGTGAATGGTGGAAAAGATTTCACATACAACTAACTTTATTTTGTTGGGATAAGATTCATATGATGATCAATAATTTTGATTTATCTACCATTAAGTGCCACCTAAGAAAGAAAAACAAGAAAAATAACTTATGCTGATCGAATTTCAAATTGGCTTAGTGTTGGATCTGCAATTAATCACAAGCATTTGCAAAGTTTTAAATCTACAAGCATGTCTTACAATAACATTCTAAATGGAGGGTGAAAAGCGATGGGCAGAGGAGAGGGTACGGGTGTGGGTGCGAGTGCGAGTGCGACAGCAGGGGTCAATGAGGGAGTCGATGACGAAGATGGCAGCGGGTTGAGTGGCATCAGCTTGGTTGTCGAGGGGGTGGTGGGGATGGTCAAACAGCAAGTACGATGCTCCTGGGACTGGGTTGGAGGCTAGGGGACAAGGGCATTGAAGCGTGCTCACAAAGGGAGGGTGCGATGTGGCTACAAGTTCATGAACCACCCTATGAGGGGGTTTGCACCATGGAGTGAAGCTTGATTGGTAAGTTCATGTCCTTGGGAGCTCACCCAAAGCTGGAACTGATTCCGAAATGGGTGTCAAATTCATGGGGTTTGAAGGAGGTGGAGATACGAAGCCTCTCAAAGGAGCTCATTTTGTTTGTTTTTAGATCAATGGAAGGCTATGACATGGGCCTGTTATAGGGGCCGTGGTTGTATGGCTTTAGAGGACCTTCTCTAACACTATGGCGGCCAAGTGCCCATCGGGATGCTTATTTATTTTCCAAGGCACCTATTTGGATTTGCATCTCAGTGATTCCCTGGGAAATGTGGACACCAAATTACTTTAAAACCCTCGCCAATTTCTTCAAGGACTTCATCTCCTTCACTAGGTTTACTAGATCCATGGAGAGGATGGGGTTTGCCCATTTCTGTGTGTGTGGATGTCCTTCTCATCTAAGGATTTGGTGAAAGAAATCATCCTAGAGCTCCAGTTGGGAGAGGAGACAACACAAGTGGAATATGAGAACCTGGTTGTGGAGCAAAAGGAGGTTGTGCTGCTAGGCGTAGGCTATTCCATCTGTGGGAAGGGAAACCACACAGCAGTGACATGCAGATTTCAAGGCAAAGGTCGGGCGCCTATTAAGGCACATGCACCACCATAGAAGAAGGACAGAGAATGGGTTCATGTGGGGCATTGTAGGCTTCCAATGACAGCACCGATGGTAGTGGTTGCCCTCCAAAGAGGACAATGGTGTTTTTCATGGCTAGGCCTTGGTTGGGTGAGGGAAGTCCTTGCAAGGGGCAAGAGCCTGCCGATTCCCTAGTAGCTTCCCCAACAAGAGAGGGGATGGAGCTCCTCCCGTTGGGGGACTGGGTGTCAATCATCAAGGGGGCATCAATGCCCCAAATGTCTAAAGTGTCTACCTAGGTACCAGAGGTTCCCAGGAATTTTCCTGTTTTACCAAGCTCAGGGAGGCTAGGCAGGCCTTTCACACCGCTTGCTTGAGGAAAAAAGATAGATGAATATCGATTTAGAAGTACATCTAACCTTGAAAGAGGTCTACAAATAGCGTTCCATTGGTAAACTATGAAGATTTTGTCATGGAACTATAGGGGATAGGGAAAGCCCTACAAAAGAAATACCCTGAAGGAGATTACTAAAAGTGAAGAGTGTGATGTAATTTGCCTCCAGAAGACAAAATTGTAGTTGACTAAGTGTCATCATTTGAGGTGGGAAGCTTGGAATTCACAAATGGTGGCTTGTCAAGGCCGAGCAGGGGGTTTAGCAATTTTGTCAAAAGCCCTTTTTTACCTATTGGATTCTTCAATCTAGAGTATTATAGTTGACATGCCCTTGATCAGGATCTGGCTGACCAATTTCTATGGCGTCCAAGTATGGGAGACTAGGTTGTAGGAATTGAGGCGGGTGGCAAATCTGGTGCCTAATGCATGACGATGGATTATTGTCAATGATTTCAATCAACGTCTACATCTGTGGGATAAAGTGGGGACTAATAATACGAATCCTCCTAAGGCCCAATAGTTTTAGGGATTCCTAGAAGCATATGTGCTAGTGGATATGGAGATAGACAACTATTGCCTCATGTGAAGTAACAGGAGGTGAGGGAAAGATTGAGTTCAATCTAGAATCGACCGAGTATGGATAAGTTCAAAACTTCCACTGCAATTTGATATGCAAGTTTTGGGGGAAAACAGGCAAGCATCGAACCATCGTTCCATTGTTTGTCATTTAGGGAGGCAACAAAGAAGGTTGTCTCCTCCTTTTATGTTTGAGTGTTCATGGTTACTCAAGCCCTGGTTGCATCTGCTAATGGAGGAGATTTTGGATGGGTATACCAATGGGGGGACCCGAGGGATTTCCTTCATGATGGTTTACTCAAGCTCAAGTGGGCAATCATATCTAAAAAACTTGAAGACCAATTCTCCTTTAGAGCATGCAAAAGGGACCTCCAAGGTGGTCTGAGAGATGTTTAAACCCAACAAGTATGGGGGACGCAGTTAGAGAAAGAAGAGGACGATATTCTAAAGTAGCTACAAATTCTCAATATGGAAAAGGAAGTGTATTGGAAGTAATGATGTAGTTAGATGGCTCAAGGAGGGGGACTAGAACACACGGTTCTTTTTCATGGTAGCCAAATCCAAAGGGCAAGGAAAACGCACACTCCATCTGATGCAAGATGGGGCCACCATTGAGGATCCCTAGGCCATTACAAAGGTGATGGGAGACTAATGGGAGACTAATGGACAAACATTTGGGGTAAAAGGTAGACGCCACTTCTTTCAGTGCAAGTTCAACACGTGTTGGATGAAGAGGAGAACCAATCGTTGCTAGCCCCTTTCACAATGTAGGAATTGAGTGCAACAATGGCATGTATGAAGGTGGGCAAGGCTCCTAGCCCGAATGGCTAGAATATTGTGTTCTTCAAGGAGTTTGTGGACCTCCTCAAACAAAATGTGTTAGATGCTTTCAATTTGATGTTAGGGAGAACACGAGCTTAACTACTCTAGGATTGTTTTCCTTCCCAAGCAACCTAATCCGTTAGATCCAATGCATTTTCAGTTGATTCAGGTCTGTAATATGCTAATCCAGGTCTTCACAAAGATGTTGGTAAGATGGTTGGTTCCAATTACGCCAAGGCGGGTTGGGGAACACCATGCGGGATTCATTAGAGGCAAATTATTATAGGACCAAGTGATCCTAATGCAGGAGATTCTTCATGGCATGAGGGAGGCTAATTTTTTGGGGATGTGCCTAAAATTAGACATTACAAAAGCTTATGATACAGTAAGCTAGGAGGCTTTGTCCACGATTATGTTAAATAAAGATTTTGATCACAGTTTTGTTAGCCTGTGTATTCAGTTACAAGCCTCGAGACCATATTCATTTGACATTGGGGGGAGGCTTTGGGGGTTCTCCTCTCCTGGTAGAGGTCTTCAACAAGGTGATCCGCTCTCTCCTTTGTTGTTTGTCATTGCAATGGATACTCTACAATTATATTGCACGATGGAGGGGGTTAGAGGGCTTAAGATCATAGGGGTGGAATGCTTGGCCAAGCATTACACTAACGACACCATGCTATTATCTAGGGCCACGATTCCATAGGCAGTGGGGATTGATTGGGCCCCCAAACACATGGCCCTAGAGATAGGTTTAGACATCAATCGTGGCAAATCAACACTCCACTGACTTAAAGTTGATCCATGGGTTGGAATCAGAATCTCACAAGTGCTAGGGATCCTTCACAGTATGGCACAGGACTCATACTTAGGTATCCCCCTATTCAAATAGGGGAAGAATCATATGTGGACTAAGTTGGTGCAAAAGCTAGAAACTCGAAGTGGCCACTAGGCTAACTATTTCTTAACTCGAAAAGGGTGGATTTTGCTTGCAATGACAGCCTTAACTGCCATAGCCTAGTTCGTGGCGTATGTGGCATCTCCCCCACAAGCCACTATTAAGAAGCTCGATCAACTGGTGCACAACTTTATTTGGTCCGGGGGAAAAGGGGGTAACCACATACATTTGATTGGATGGGAAGCTATTGCTCACCCTAGGGAGGCTAGTGGACTAGCTATCTTTAAATTTGAAGATGAAACCTTGATGGGACATCAACAATTAATGAATCACCTATTACAAAACCAGGAGAGGGCCACTCAATGGATTAAAATAATGGACCCAAAAACAGATGTTGGGAAGCATACCAACATGACTCACCGATGTAGAAGACACTTTGTAGGCATGCACAGGAGGTGCTAGGGAGGGGCTTGTTGGGGGAGCCTATGCAACAACTTATCCAGGTGAAATACCCTCTTGTTGATGGCTAGAAAAAAATTTGGAGGGGCCGGCTACAAGAAAAAATTAAGACATTTATCTAGCTTATTAGCCATGATGTGCTTCCAATGCGGGTTGTTTTGCATTGGTGGGGGTTACAAATTAATCATGAATGTCCATTATATTCTGACAACCCCAAGATCGTGGCACACTTTGTTTATCAAAGCCCGTATGTGGTAAAAACTTGGTGGGCTACGACACTGCATGGGCATGTTGGATTAAGTGGAGATTCTAAGGCAACAACAATTCTCTGAGAACTGTGGAGAATCTGTAACAGGATTATTTTCCAGTTGGTGTGTTTACCTTCGCCAACGCAGGTTGTGGCTAATGGTGCTCGAATCTAGTGGAAAGTGAGAACGACAATGGGTGTGACATCCATGTTTGAGCTGGCATGCATGGTCTACTATGTGAATCTAATGCCTTGGCAACTTGTTGATGAGGTCAGGTGGGCAGAGGTCCTCCCTTAACTAGAGGAGGATTCAGAGTTGGTCGACGGGCCCTTCTTTTCCAATTAGACCAGGGATGCTACTTTCTTTCATGGGGTCAAAATTGAGCTAACAGAGATGGCGCTAGCAATGTATCCGGGGTGTCCGCAATGGGAGAAATGATTTTTCCGACGAACCACGGCCTACAAGATGCTGAAATTTTCTTTAACAACGTGGTGTCGTAGACTAGTAGCGGGTAAGTGCTGAAGTCGGCATTGCCTCTAATTTGGCAATAGGCAGTGGAGCTTGTGCATTATTTCCTGGTCCAATCTAGAAATGCATGGAAACTACAAAGTATGCACTTCACAATGATGAAGTGTATGCAACTTGGATGTGCAATGAACCTACCGAAGTTTTTCTTGGAGTCACTCCGCAAGCAATGTCAAGGAGAACACTCAGGGTTGATACTTGCTTTACAACAGGCAGCTTCATCGAGACCCATGACCCCATGCAAGGTTGTGTACACTCATAGGCCAGCTGCACTGCGAAGGCTACCAACCTATCAAAGAGGGTTTGTGCAAAGGGGGATAGTTTGCAATTGTAGAGGCGGATGAAGACGTTCCGAGGAGTTTTGGCTTGGTGATTGAGAGCATGTTATCCGATGAGCTGTTGTGCACCACAAAGGACACGGCTGCGAAAGCAAGGGGGCGGAGGAGCGGCATACTTGGGAAGCCAAATGGTGCACCTAGGAGGAGGAATATCAATGCAAGATGACACACCTAGAGGCCCAATTCGTGGAGAGAGAAAAGGAGTTGGTGCGTCAACATATGCTTCAAGAAGAGATGACTCGGGCAGCTCTGATTGATGACCTATGGGCACAAATTAGGGCAAAGTTGAGGCAAGAAGAGGAACAAAGTGTAGCGCAAGAAAGATTGGAACTGTTAGCGAAGGTGTGAGAGCAAGAGAAAGCTAAATAGCTGCAATGGCAGCAAGATGAACTGCATGCCCAAAATGCCAAAATGTGATTGTAGAATGGGTGCTGCCCTATGTTGTCTTGAGTATCAACATCAACACCACCTAGTCAATGCTTCGCCAACACATCAGAAGATCTTCTGCCAAGCTCCATCTTGATGGGAAGGGGATTGTTGAAGAGTGTGCCAAAAAGGAAGCAACCTTCAAGGAATTCCAGCAAGTTGCTGCTTTTGTTGATTCATAATATCATCAGGGGAGATGCTAAGAAATATCCACAGCCAAGAAGCCCCTGATTCTGATTGCTCCACCCTGTCCAAGAGTCTATAGCCTAGTGGGGACTATCGGTCCTACGGAATTAGTTTTGTGTCTTTCATGTCGGTACCTCTGGGGCCATTTATGGGGCCCTGTTTTTGATGTGGGGTTTCTTGCGTGGAGGTTTGGTTGGTAGGTGTTTGGTTGAATGTGGCCCCATTTCTTAAGGGGTCTTTGGTGTTCGGCGGGGAAGACATCTCCCCACCACCAAAATAGATATTTTTTGATTGTACAATTGCTTCTTTTTCAGTAATATAATCCCAGACATTCTCTCAAAAAAATAACATTCTAAACAGTTTCAAATTTCTATGTTGAAAAAGAGTGCAAAAAAGTATGGCAAAAGCAGCAAAACTTAATTTTAAAAATATAAAAACAAATTTGTTGCTACCGTGGTGTCAAGCTTCCAACCAGATGTGGCCGCAGCAACCTCCATGCCAATGTAGCCACCACCAACTATCACAACTTTATGCGCCTTCTCCTGCAATTAAAACAAAAGCCTGTTTAATAAGCTAGTTTATAAATCCTGAAAACATATAAAAGATGGATTAAACATCCAAAATCATCATATAACAAAAGGAGACAAAGATGACTGTCCAGCAGACACTTGAAATTAACAAATTTCAAAGAAGGAATGCATTATGAGTGTAAAAAATAATTAATGAATTATTAAAAGAATCTCTACATTCATCCTTGGCCAGAAAATAGATGCGTAGACATATACACAGCTCCTTCCATTGCTTTTGTCATCAAGGAAAAATCTAAAGAATGTTCAAAACTATTTTTGTGTTGTATGAAAGCAGAAAACTTTAATAAAGAATATCAGTTAAATGCATTCTTCTGCTCTGTCAGTTCTTTAACCAATTACGGTATGGGGTCAAGCTCTTCATGGAGCTCAAAAGTTTTGGACTGCAGAGTGTTTTGACTGGCCTGCAACTTCATCATTTTCACCATCAACTCCACCACTCTATTTGCTAATTCAAGATCAGAACTGGAGCTCACGATGTTTCTTTCTTGTTTCAGTGCTGCTAACTCCTCAGATTGCTTCTTTCTAAGCAAGAGAGCAACTTCTACCTCCTATTTAAACTTCAAAAAAACTATAGCATATTTATCTTTGTCTTCATAGGCAGTTTTTAAATCATTATTTAATACCTCATTTTATGCCAGAGTTGATTCAAAACTTTGTTTCTTACATCTTAGCACCTCACCATAGGCTCTTGATCAGAAATAGCATCCCACCATGGTATAATTGGCAATCACTGAATCATACAAGAAATCATTACCCAACATGATGGGATGAACCTTTGATAGTTTGCTAAGCTATAGGACCCCTAATAACCACCCTTCAGTACATTTTTTTTTTCTTTTCCAATCCTCTAAAAACATGGAACTATACATACATTAGCAACTAACAATGATGTGGAACTATACATACATTAGCAACTAACAATGATGTGATTCATAATAATAGGATGATTAGAGGGCCTACTTACCTCCTTCTCTCCTTAGACTTAACAAGTTGTTAATAGGATGATACCTTGTCACTTCTCATAATTCTAAGGATTGATACAACTATTGCATATCATCTAACTTGAGTAGCACTATGACATTTAAGAAGACCTAGCACCATCCAAGGTGACTGCTAACACTTCGCATCACTTTCAAAGCTAGAAAATATCAAACATTTGTGTGACTCACTTGCTTCAAGTTTTATTTTACAAGCAACAACAATCGATGTGGTTGGATGTACTCCTAGTCCTTCACTATGTTTCCACCATACAAAATCATTTAATCTATAATAGGCTTCAAACAATGGCTGGTAATCAAAAATATAGGCTTCAACAGCTCTGTCCATGCAATATGGTGTTGCATTCCCACATTGAGGGCCATCCAACTCGAAGAATCTAGTCACCATTCGGCCATGAGTTAGGTTATCTTCAGGTTCTAAACTGCACAAACAACGCTTGGCCCAACCATCATTTTTGGACTAGAACTTGATATGCCCCTAAGAGAGGTGACCAAGCATCATACATGAGGTAGGTACACACTTATGAATGGTGCCTACATCATTGAAAACCTTTAGGTATTGTGCAACTCAACCACCTTGGGTCCAATGGCTCAGGATATTAAGCTAAAGTAAGCATATGTATGGGTAGGGTTGGATAGTGGTGCTTATCTCCATATCCAAGGCAAGGTGTATGCAAAATAAATAAACACAATGCACACCAATTAAATGCATCATCCACCTAAATTACTAATTGTGAGTTGAGGTGAATTGCCTAACCTAGGACCCAAAGGGCTTCTACTCATCATTCATGTAGGTTAATTTTATGGAAAGCAAATAAATATACATGATCACATATTTTTTTCTTTTTTTTCTTTGCATGAATAAAATAATATAATTGCTAATCAGTAAATGGCATTAGCATATTAAAGCAAAAATAAATAAATGATATTTACTTTGCATAAAAGGAAAATCTAACTATGACAAAGTGTACAAAACATTCATGTAAAGAAAGACATACTCCAAGGAGACTTCTAGCCTTCCAAGATGTAATATTCCCATCACACAAATGAAAGAAGTAGCTATGCATCTCAAGTGTATTTTAAATGCCCTATAAGAACTAGCTCACATCATACAATGGAGAGAGTTACAATAGATAGGGATTGTTTTTCGTAGGATTAACTAATGTTTTCCTCTATTTTTAGGCATCCAAAATTGGGGAAACAAACTTTGAAAGTAGGGCCTGAACTTTTAACAATCAAATCTATGTTTAGCAGAGATGGAGGGCCTGAAAATAAATCCAAGATTATGATTCACACAACTCATGGGACTTGGGATTTGACAAGGTTTTGTTTTAATTTTTGTTTTTTATTTTTTTTTCTCTTAGCCTAAGGTATCTTTCAGGCTTTGCAATATCAATAATTGGAAGGTAGAGTTTATATGCTATGAGGGTTTCTAATTTATTTTTGGACTTTTATCTATTTTATATATTTCCTAAGATTTATCTAGTTAAAATCATTGATAATAAACTTTTTGTCCATCCAACATTTTACACATGTCGAACATGTTGTAACGAGCACAAACATGCCATAACTACCATGTTAGAAATTAATATTTTGAATGAATCAAGGAAAATATGGTTCCACCAAGTACTTTTTAATTGGTTAACATTAAAATCTCAATCTAAAAAGCTTGAATTGAAAACCTAATTGTAGATCTATACTGTAGTCATAAAACTGAGTTGGTCCACCAAATTTGAGTGCGGCCGACAACTTTGAATTTTGACATATTTTAATTAAATAAATATTTAAAAATTTAAAAATTCTCACTAAACATCAAAATAAACCATAGATCCACATCACATTAATTTCCTAGTATTTTTCTAAAATAATGCTAGACTTTGCAATGTTCATTAATTAATAATTTTATATAATATATAACTTAAAATAATAAAAAATTAGACCAGAAATTAGAAATAAATAGTAATCTTGCTTATGTCACTCAAACAAAGGTCTTCATATTGCTAAGAAGCATTAGACACGTCTACAAATATATATATAAGCTGTAAAACAAATTAAAGTCTACATATTTAATAGAGTACTAAGGTCACATGTACAAATGTGGAGCATTGCATAAGCTCTTTATTGACCATACCTCTAACCACTACTAGAAAGTCATCATTTATTTCAACAAAATCNGGAGCTGTTTACAGGCACAATCCGGCCGAATCAGCTCATGCAGGAGATCCAAGGTATTGCGGTGCTCCTCCGTATCCATGAAACTGGCAGCCTGCTGGAGACGCTGCATGGCCGCCTGCCTTCTATTCCTGTCGTCCGTGGAGGTGCCGGCGTCGGGGTGGCACTGTGCCGAGGTTCGGCGGATGTGCCTTCGAAGGCGACCCCAGGAACTTTCGCTATTAATACCTAACATGAGGTATGGGCATCGTCCCCCCCGCTGCCACTGCCGGGCACTATGCTCGTGGGCGCGGTCGAGCTGCCGTTGTCTCTGCTCTTCCTCCTCCCTAAGTCGGGTCTGTTCCTCCTGCTCCGCCTGCTGCCGCTGTCTCTGGGACTCCGCCTCCTGTGCAAGCTCCTCCCGCACCTGGGCTCTGATTTCGTCGGCAAGCCTGGCCTTTGCCGCCTCCGTCATGAGGTCCTGATGTCTAGCCCTCTCTTGCTCCCTGGCCTGGAACTGGGCTTCCAGTTCGTTGCAGGCCTGGGCCAGGGCCGCCTCCCATTTCGCCTCCCACTCCCTCCGTTCCGCCGCCCTGGCCTCCGCCATCAGCTTTTGCCGTTGCTCCTCAGTCCATGCGGAACTCGTGGGGGGGGGAGAGGATTCAACAAAATCCTTTCACATAGCTTAATTAAACAATTTTTCTTCCAATGGGCTCCTTTTGACCATCATCTTGAAAACATAAATTGTGGCTTCCATATGAACAATATTTTCAAAGCTACAGTGTTGCATAAGTGTTGCATAACTGCTCTCACCGTAGCTAGTTAGGTAGTCAAATTCAAGTTTATCCCACCCCTCAACCTAGATGTTGGTGGATTGTGTCAAGGAAGGCAAGTCTGTGATAATCTGCTCCTTCCTCAAGAAAGCATCCAAAAAAAATTGTGATACCAACTCTTTCTTTCGTTCTCTCACCACCACACTGACTGCAGTTAAATTTGCACTTTTGAAGAATTTAATAAATCTAGAAAGGAGATTATTGTAGGAGAAATGTGGTGTAGAAGAACAGTCATAGACAAGTAATTATCCATTCATTTCTAACTTTAACAATGAAATTCAATCCACATGGCTCCCCTCCTTCACTGCAACATAAAGGAGACTCAGTAGAAGCCAAGATATTGTATTTTTCCTATCTTTAACAATTACTCAGCAGGCAACTATATCTATCAGCCCAGAGTATGGCATCTTCAATTGGCTAATCAAAATTCTGGCAATGGTAGAGATACATGCCTTTGTACATTCTTCCTCACTGACAAAACATTCCATCAAATGTTGCCTGGAAATTGTTACTTCATTCAAAGCATAGTTGTTTTTCACCTTCTTGAAGCAAAACCATAAATACCTCTTCTAAATATTAGAAAACTACGAGGTCTTCACAGATTTGAAATATGAACTAACCATTATTATAAGTCCTCACAAAGTTCTCCACCAATGTCTGATCTTTCAACACCATGAATTCAACAAACTGTGTTAGACCAGATCTCTGCAACTCTACATTGTAACCTTCCCTAACCAACTTTGTTGCCAAAGAGAGATCGAAATGATGATACTGAACAGTGACTCTAGGAGCTAGATATCTGATATGCTCTTCCTTTGACAATAGCAAATCAAAACTGTCTTATTTGCAACAGCTTCATAATGTGTTGACATTGTAGAATGAAGCTTTATATTCTTGGTGGAGTCTTTTGCCATGGAGGAGGATCCTTCACTGTGATTACTTCCACCATGAACTTTCAACAGTGGTGCCAACAATGGAGATGGTGATGGTGTTCTAGAGAACTCTCATTCAAAACCTTCTGAAGTAGGCATTCTTGTATCGTGCTCTCTTTGAGAACCCTGATGACTATCCTCTACCTCTACCTTTGTTAGCCATTTATTCAAACAATTGGTATAGAAGCTCAACTTTACATGCAGATACCTACCAAAACATTACAAATACCTCACGGTGTTGGTATATTTTTTTCATCAAAACCTGGCTCCGATACCATGTTAAGTTTTGTGATAATTAAATCATCAGGTCCAAGGAAACTAGAAACAATTTAACGACTCTTACAAGTAGAGAACATATTGAAGTTATAACACACCATGGATACTACAATCATCATGGTGTTGTGTGTTAAAGTTATACTCTCATAGTTAAGATGTATAAATAGAGTGACAGCTAACAGACAATGTTCTTTTGTTTCTATTTTATGTAATGTATATTATGACCAAACCATATTCAACATATATATAGGTAAGAAAGAACAATCACATCGATAAAACGAATGGAGATGACAAGTGGTTAATACTGATTAAGGCACAAATAATAAAATTACTTATAACCCATTTTAACTAACAAATAATATAATGTACCAACACCGTGGAGATGTTGTGTACCGTGACAATGTATACAAATATTCATGGTTACATTATATAGACTTTAATCATCATGTTGCACTTGGTAGAATATATCATATTTTTAACACAAATGAGTTCTTATTTAAGCAAGGATGGATATAAGCTACCAAAAAGGAACTACATTATTTCAGAATCAAAGGAAATGGCTATAAAAATTTAACCAAATGAGTGTAGAAAAACCTAACAATTTAACACCACATCTTTTTATAATACTTCAGAATAGGTTCTTTAAGGATGAAATAGGAAATAAGTGCTGAAAATTTGTTATTTTTCAAGCAACCACGTCCAAACTCGATATTTTACAAAAGAAGTACATGAAGCTTGCAATATGTATATAGATCCTATTTCATAGAACCAAAGAGTCTATCACAAATGAATTGAGCTATCAGTTGTAGTTTTCACATTGTTTTCCTTTCTTCCTTAATGCATTTTAGACGCAATAAACTTCATCGTCAAAGGATTTATTACTTCGTTGGAATCTGGAATCACTATCCTTTGTTTTAGTCACACAAAAATTTGCTCGCAGGAATTTCTCAATCCTTTGTGATTTCTCATTTTTAGAAAACCTGAATTAATGCGCTTGAAATGCTCCAATAAGGACTTTTTAAATATGTGTTTTCCTTTACTTAGTCTTCTGTAACTAGTTTGGATATGAAACGAAGGCACATATAAGCTATATTACATAAGATAAATATTAGCTATATTATTTCTAGTGCAGCATGGATCAATAAATCAACAGATGCTACACGTATAACATAATTTTAAGAAAACATATTTATTATACAAAATTAGCTCTTCCCTTACCATTGCAGATACCAATGAATCAGCATCAGCAACATCTCGAATATAATGAACACCGGCCAGATCACCTCCAATGCTATTTGGCAACCTACAAGAACAAAATATGAACTCATTACTATCCTTGCCATCTAAGCGATATCCCATATATGCACAGGTATGAAATCTACACAACCTAAAAAATTTTAAATTTCACTTTGAATGTTTGTCAGCCAAACAAATTTTTAAAAGTTTGTGCTGGAATAGCAAAAGCCTCTTATATACTCTTAAAGTACAGGAAATTTCCAATTGCTATCACCCATAAATCATTTTGAAAAGCAATCATAAAAACAAGTGCAGATCCCGAAAAGCAATCATAAAAACAAGTGCAGATCCCGGATAAGGCTAGGATGACGATCATAAAAACAACAAGAGAATTGGCCTTAAACCTTGCTGCTGTGCATCCAGTAGCAATAATGAGGGATCCATATTTAAGTTGGGTCCCAGATGCTGTTCTCAGAGTTTGTGATGTTACATCCAAGCCTGTCACTGTTGTATTATACAGAACCTTCATAGAATACATTAAGAGTTAGACAGACAACGAGGGAAAGTTGATTCTTAAATTCCATTTTACAAGGAAATAGATAAATAAAAACCTGTGAAAAAAAAAAACAGAAACAGAAAGAATTAGAAGGAAGCCTCCTTGATTCTAATATAAGTCAAAAACGTCTGACCTCAATCCCTTTTTCCTTGTACCAGTCAGACGTTTGCCTTTCACCACCAGATCCCACACATGTATGAAACCCCTGGGACAGAAGCACTTGTATCTATATAAGAATCATAAAGAAAGCATACAAATGATAGGATTAATAGTTTTTTAAAACATTCAATTATCTAAAATATATGCTTCTTTCTACCGGTAGTCTAGCAGGCTTTTTATCCAGCGGAAAAAGATAGCCTTTTGTCAAAGCAGGTCTTTCATATGGTGCAACATTCTGCAAATCAAAGCTGGTCAACATTGGAATGAATAACTATAGTGCAAAAAAGTAATACTCATACATGAGTGACATATAATCCATTATCACAACTGCAAACTACAAATGATATCACAGACATAAATTTAGTGTATTTGCTTCTGCTAGAAGAAGTCACTTGATTAAAGTTAAAGGAAACCCATAAAGAGGTAGAGCAAAACATACTTGGTTTGCTTGTATAAGGAAAGACATCCAAGATTTGCGTATTAATGCTTATTTGGTTCTTCATAGAAATGAATCGTGTAAAAGAACATATATAACAGAGCCCCTGTAGTTAGGATAAGGCTAGGATGATAATGATGATGATAAACTTAGTATATTTCATGCACAGCTTTTCAGGCATGTTTAACAGGAAATAAATTTCACAAAAACCTTGCAACATACTCCAGAAATAACATTCTACAGAAAGCAGTTATCTCCATCTTTCATGAAAGTTGATGAATAAGTTGAAGGAAATAGCAAACATCAGGTCGATTAGGAAACTTCTACAGTTATGACGGTTTGGCTGTTGAGGTGTGGGGGGGTCCTATTTTCAGTGCTAACAGTCCTGCCATAGCTGCTGCCGTGGCATGATGCCCCTGCCCTAAAGAGATGACGTTTCAACAACGTGGGATGAAAGTTTCATTTGCAAGGAGCTTAAAGGGTCACAAAGAGTGGAAGCTGAGAAGAAATATGTAAAAGCTAGGGTCAATTTCTGCACTACAAGGACAGAGGAGGGTTTCAAGAATGGATATTTAAAGCAGCCAATGCCTGTCAAAGGGCATTTTACCTGTAAAATAAATTTAAAATACATTTCAAATAAAATGCATTTTTTCAAAAAAAAAAATCTTATAGCAACCTATCATCATCTTAAACTTTAAAATGTATAAGTAATTCTTGACTATTATTTATATTTTTTAGTGTGCCTGCTAATTTCTATCCTTGAATTAAATCAACAAAAACGTTTCCAGCATGCCTGGATCAGGACTTTCTCTAGAAGGGCTCCAGCTTTTCATGACATGTAGACCTGGGTCACGAAGGATTGGCCCAGATTAGCGGTGGAACTTGCCCTTATCCAGGGTAGCACCTTTTAAAATTCACTAAAGAAGCTAGCACACATGAAGTGGAGGTGAAGTTGGCTTGGCACATCAACAATATTGTCATGCAGGTGGAAAACCGTTTTGGGGTTCTAGTTGGCTGAAAGAGAGAAACCAGGCACAATGGGGTCATTTGTGTCATTAATGTGAAGCTAGATCTTGTAGCTTTATTACTTAATTGATAAATATCACTTTCTGCAAGGGATGACCTACTATTAGTTAAAAAGTTCTTTCTAGATGGTTCTATCGGGGTGTATTTTTACTTTAAAAGTGATTCTCTAGCATGTTCTACAATGTTAAATTCCTTCAAGAAGGATAACTTCCAAATGTTTCTAGAATAGAATTTGTAACATAGCTTTGCCTATTTATCTAAGAATTGGATTCCTAGTCATTGTATGTGAGCACCTCATTTGGATCAATTTAGCAATAAAAGTTGGGCTTCTCTTGTAGAGGTTTTCATCTATTCTTGAGTGGTTTACCTTGTAAATCTTGTGTTTTTTATTTGCCATTTTTATCAACTATTGTATTGCTTCTAATTTCGATTTTGTATTTCATTAATTATCTTCAGGATTTTTTATAGTGTCATCTCTATGTTTTATCTTACATGTTGGTGTTTTTTCTAGCCATATGCTCCACTATATTGTTCTTCGCCAACACAATGATATTAGAGAGAGGTTGAGGGCTTGCTAGTTTTCTTTGTAACAGGTTTTCATCTATTCTTGAGTGGTTTACACTTTGAAGAGCTTTGATGGTGAAGCTCAACTTAGTGTTGATTTTGTGCAAGAGATGAGGGGTCTCCATGCACAAGTAAAATCAAATCTTCGAAAAAAGGCTGAAGAGAGAGTCCTCAAGAGGAATGAGGGCAAACGAAAGCCTAATTTTGTTGTTGGTGACTTGGTTTGGGTGCACTTGAAGAAGAAGCAATTGAGAAGTGTTAACTTCTCCAAATTGAAAACTAAGAAGATTGGGCCTTTCAAATTCAATGCTAAAATTAATGACAATGCTTTGGAAATTGATTTACCAAATGATGTCGGTATGTCTTTTGTGTTTAATGTTTTAGATCTTGTGCACTATCATGGACTAGTTGATGAGGATTCCATACAGGGAAGCATCCATGAGCTGAAGGAGGCTATTGATAAGTCCAAGCCTTCAATGGAGAAGAAGGCAATCGTACTCAAGCAGGAGGAACCTTCTAGCACTTGGGAAGCCAAGAGGCATGAAAATTTAATCCATTGGCAAGATCAATCCATTGATGATGTTGTATGGGTCCATGAGACCAAACTTGTTGAGTGGAGGATCACTTCTACTCCCTTGTTCACATGAGTTCACTTTTTGAAAGGTGGGAGAGCTGGTGTAGAAACACCTCTTCTAATTTCCTTGTGCTTGTCCTACAAGTTGTTTTTGCAAGTTTCAAGCTTGGAGAAGACTTGGATGTGTGTGTCTAGTTTTTTTTTTTTATTATTTGAGAGAGAGAGAGAGAGAGAATGTTCAGGATAATATTACTAGAAAGTAAAATACAAAAGAGAGTACAAATTTGGGTCACCAACAATGGCCCACATGGGAGATCTCAAGCTCCAACAACTGTAAACCAGGAAACCGAGGGAGGGGGGAAACCCCCAAAACCTAATTCCATCCTAACACCAACGAATACATGGCCGATAGCAGGCAACGCAGCTCACATTCCAACCACCCCAATGATTGCATTTGCAGTGCATGGCTGCAAAGTGTATGCCAAGGCCTCCAATCATGTGCCCCTAACTACCACCGAATGTACTTGGCATTCATGATCCTGATCCACTAGGCCGTCTCTTCAGTTTGGCAGGTGAAACAAAGCAATAGCCGTTGCTGACCGAGTGTCAGTTCATCTTCGAATTTTGAAATCCTCAAACCCCCACAAATTGAGGGTGCACAATCTGATCCTAGCTGGCCAAGTGCAACTTGCAACACCCCGCCCTTTCCAAACCCTTCAAGGCCCATCTCCCGTAGGCCAGTTAGTCCACCATTGTCGTGCGTACCATTACCACGTGCATTGTGACTACTCCCTCCATTTGCCTCGTTTACTCCACGTGTGACATGTGTTCCGCCCATGACTCCCTCATGCATGTGTTCTAACTAAAAGACCTTTCATTTATGGCCTCATGTGTCCAGTTTTTGTGTGTGTTTTTGTGTTGAATTTTTATGATGAAGATTCTTGGATGTTTTGGCATGTTTCGAGGTGTTTTTGGCTTATTTTGATGAGTTTAGGAGGTTCCAAGGTCTATGGGGACTTGTTGGGAGGCATTCAGAGCCTCCTAGCATCAAAACAAGCATTTTTATTTTTGGCACCTTCAGGATAGATGTCTCCCCAATAGGAAAGACGTCTTTCCAAAGACGTCTTTCCTAAAGTGAGGACATCTCCAGTCCATAGAAGACATCTACCAAAAATAGTAGATGTCTCTCCTGAGAGCAAAGCTTTCACAGAAGACGTCTCCTTAGAAAGATAGACATTTCCTCACAGACATCTCCCCTGAAGTGTAGACATCTCCAATCCAAAGAAGACGTCTCCCAAAAATAGTAGACATCTCTCCTAAGAACAAAGCCCACACAAGAGATGTCTACATGAAACAAAAGACGTCTATGTCAACAAAGAAAAAAAGCTCTGACATGGCATTTCGACTGGGAAACATCCAAAAGACTCCAAATCTGTGTGGGAAACATCTAGGGAGGCAAATAGAAAGCTTCCTAGGGTTTTGGATCTTTATAATCATGTATGCCTTCATCCATGAAGAGGGAGGAGGGTTTGTATGCAAGGAGAACTAAGCAAGAGAAATGGGGTGAGCGCATTGGGTGAGTGCAATAGGTGATTGCAACTCCAAGATCAACTTGTGGTGTGTTGATCTATGTGTTCTATTCTCTTGTATCTCACTTGTGAGTTGAGATCTTAGTCCCGAGTTGTAGGAAATATTTCTCTTAGTTGTGTCTTACGTTGAGAACAACCATTGTGTGATTGTAGAGCCTCATGCTCTGCAATATCGTTTGAGTGTAATAGGTTTTTAGATGCTTGTGGGTTGTGTGAACCCCATTGTAATCTTCAAATAATTTAATTGAAGATAGCTAGCTTTCTTGTTTTTCTAGCAAATAAATTTATCTTTACATAATATCTAGATTTAATGCATTGAAGGTAATTTAATTGTGAAGCAAACCTAGTCCAAACATTCAAACAAAGCCCAAATCAACTACAGCTTTAAGTTCATTGATCAACATCAGACACACTCACTAGGACCACCATTATCACCTTTGAATCAGCTCAACAACAACATTAGTACCATGGCCATGCTTCTTTCTAGGAGTACCATCAAATGCCAGAGGCAAAGGTGACAACATGAAGATGAGCATTGAGCTGCCAATTCCAAGTGGGTTCGTCATGGCAGTGCAAACAATGAATAATAAAACAACATCCAAAGCAATGACAATGGCAAATTGTTGTACTAGTGGAAGAACAACAACAACAAGAGGAGGAAGCACCAAATTGCAAGTGCAGCTGGGCTTGCGCTATGTGAAGTCTCTATCAGATGCTACTATATTCATGGTGGTTGCCATTGCTGTGGATTTGAGCATGGACATTTGTTGTTCCTTCTCCAAAAGGCTTACCACAGATCTTGCCTTCTCCTGCACATTGCTCTCATGATTTGTATGTATAATTCATGTTTGTTTTCAAATATTATTTCCTGTGATATACAATTCAGGCTTTCCAATGGGAATGAGTGAATTATTTAACAAAAAGAAGAAGAGAAGAAAAGAGAAATACAGTTATTTTTTCAAGAAGAAAGAGAATTTATAAGGCAATTATTCAACGTCCTATATGTATGGAACAAGTGTCAATTGTAACTTTTAATATATATGGTAGTTATAATTAACTACCACAGTGGTTGTAACTACCAAACATAACACTTGGCAACTATAGCATTTTACTTCTAAGGTGGTTATAACTAATTCTCATTAATTCATATGGTGGTTATAACCAACTCCCATAGTATTTATAACACACTTAAATTTCCTATGATGATTGTAACTACGCAAAAGCCACTATAAAAAGAGCTTCAAGGGTAGAATAAGGGGAAGGGAGATCAAGAAGAATTATTAAAGACTACTTGCAAAAATGGCCTGCTAATTGCATCATCAATTCAGCTACTTTGTTTAAATCCTGTGAGTTCTTTTCTTCTCATTTTGTCTTAGTTGCTTAATTAATGGTTTAGATAATACTATGGTTGGCATTTAATTTTGGGATTTTCTGATTGCTCTTATAGCTCTATTTTCACGCAATACTAGACTTCTATTTGGTTGCCATGTAAGAGCTCATGTTGTCTTTTGAAAAGCATCTTGAGAAATTTAATAGTAATGTCTTTATGAAATGCCTGTTTGAGTCTATAGGGTTTAAAAAATCTTTGATATTTTGAGCTGACTTGAAATAACTTCAATTTTTAAAGTCTTTTCCTTTATGCTTCAATCTTGAAATTGTTAAATCTTTTTTGATAGCTCTATTATTTGCAATTCTTGACAACAATTTAACTAGCCAAATAATAGGTTGTATTTTGCTGTTTACGAAGCATTTTGATAGTTTAATAAGAGTGTCTTTTACGGAATTGTTTGTTGAGCTTAGAGGATTTGGACAATTTGTAACACTTCAGCTTGAATTGGAATAGCTTTATTTCTAAGTGTTTCCTCATGTTCAATTTATCTCGCTTAAATGTTTGAGGTTTCACACAAATCTGCTTTTCTTTCTTTTTCTCTTTTAAAATCCATTGAATCTCGCTCTTTTTTTATTTTTCTTGCGAATCTTTCTCTCTGAGGAAAACTAGGAGTAGATTTCTACAAAATTGTGTTTAAGCACTTTGGTGAAATTTTATTTGTTTCAAGCAACATACTATATGGACTATATAGACTAAGTGACTTGACAAAATAGAAATCCTTAATGACTCACAATATTCAACAAGGTTAGTTGAATTTCTGTTATAATAGCTAATTATAGTTTCATACACAAACCCAAGCATTTCAACATTCATAACATTAAACACACATTTATGCTTAGTTTACTCTATCACCACTGAGTTTATTTGGAGGTATCTAGGCCTTGGTGTTTCCAAAGACTAGCAAACACTTAAACTCAAGTTTGAAAGAACACCTTCATTTCCCGTGATCCTAATCATGAGACTGAAGGAATACGTTGGTGCTCCCAAATGGTTGCCAACAACTTTCAATGGCCTATGACCTTGACTTTGATTTAAGTCTAGCTCAAAGAGAAAGATTAATAAATCTAAACATGCTAGATGAGAACCAATTAGTGGCCCTATCCTTAAATGAAGTGCACAAGGCACACAACAAGCAATGCCATGACCTCAGGATATGAAAAGTCAAATTTCAACTAGGAGATAAGGTGCTCTACTAGAACCCCATGCATGTACCTCAATGTACAAAATTCCAAACACTATGGAAGGACCCTTACATTATCCATAAAACTTTTCCATCTGGGGCCATGATGATCTACAATCCTACTAGCCCAAGCAAATGATTATTGATCAACATGCAATAAGTCAAACCTTTCCTAAAGACAAGAGTAACCAGTGGCTACAACACCTCAACCTCAACCGATGACCAAGCTCATTCTATTTTTTGGATCTCTCATTTCCAACTCAATCATGGAGAAGATGGTCATCTATGTTTACATTTCATAATGGCTCCTTAGTTTTTCAACTTTTTTGTTTTACATCGTTCTTTATACATTTTCCATTTTCTTGAAGTATTTTGCAACTTCTTTTTATATTTTTCCTTCTTTGAATTTTCTTACATGTGTTTTTTCTTCTTTATTGCCATCAGAACTTTGGTGCTTGATACAATTGCTAATTGTTGGAGGTTTATTGAACTATAATTGGTTGAATTGATTGCTTAATGACTAGATTTTATCTTTGAATTATGACATCGATTAATGGAACAATGGTTTTCATATGATATCAGGTAGTGAGTTCACGTCATCCACCCATTCCACTCAACTCCATAATGTTCTCTCATCTTGGAAACATGAGGTCATTTCTCAATAACAACTTAAAAGAATCTATGACCTTGGTACTTACCAAACTTGGAACAAATCAAGTGGAATTGATAAGGATGTGGCTTCAAGGGGACTTGTCACCTTTTGTACCTACCTACCGTGTAGAGTTTTATAGGTATTCTCATTGATTCCTCACCATTCCTAACGTCGACCATTAACAAAAAGTAATGTCTTTGCACGGTGTGGTTCCCATGAAAAAGAAAACAACACATGGAAATTCAAAGCACATGTCTTAGATGAAATAATGGGCTACAAGCACTAGTTATGGGGTTGCAAAGACATGTTACCAATGCTTGAAGACACCCCTCCAACTAAGGCCCTTCATAACTTCTTGCTTCTTTTTTCTTCTCTATTTGGAATGGTGGGTGATCTTTGAAAGTGTTCATGAACTTTAGGAATCAAACAATCTAAAGGTGCTAATGTGAAGCCAATGAAAGTGCATGGACTTGGATCCAACTAAGGATGGAACAATATTGGGTCACATTAATCATAAAATCCACAAAGGACTTCATGTGACCAAGATGGGAGACTCTATTACCACTCTCTCTCTCCCTCTCATCATTTACTCTTACCATCTACCACCTCACTACCTCTTATCATGGTTGATCAATGTGTCTGTTTTGGTATGTCCTATTTTTTTCATGGTTTCTTATGTGGATTTGATTTTTCACAATCCATAGTTATTAATCATCCTTGGTGCCTACAAACTCCTAGGTATGAGGGCATGCAAGGGCATTAAGGACATGAGCCTGCTATGGGAAGGACCCACTTGCATACTCCTTGGTTTAGGGTGTTAAACTTCCTATCCCTTAGTTACATTGCACTCAATTCTATTGTTTTGCAACAAGAAACATTTAGTTTTTGTGCTCTTTGGCAATATAATTTTCTTCAAATCTCCTTTCCCAACTCAATTTCAAGCCCTCTTCCATGATTTATCATCATTCTAGGTTTTTTTAGTTTCCTTTGGACTCAAATTTCATCACCAAACTCTTCCCCAACACTTAGTTTTTTATTGTGGAAAATTGTCTCAATAGGCTGCATTGACACAGCCCCATCAACGCATCACAAAAAGTCTATAAATATGTGCCAACACTAAGCAAATTTTTCACATTTGCTTCATAATGCAAAGGGAGTTTTTGCAATTTTCAAAGCCTAGAGCACCTTCCAAGCACCATAACTTGCAAACCACTTATCTAATTAATCTCATTCTTCGACCCTCTAGCTACTAGAGGTGAGCTTTACATCGTGGGGGCCACAAATCTATGCTTTATGATGGAAAATTTTTCACAAATTTTTCTAACTCCCCAAGGTTTAACTATCAAAATAATATTAAAATCCCCATCTACACCAACTTAAACCTCATAAAAAAACTTTGGTGGCTAAATGAATAAAATAATCAATCTGCCATTATCACAACTAACCTAAGTGTAACTTAACCAAAAGTGAAAGGTATCAAAGAGCACTAAGGGTTACACATGAATTACTAATCCTTGGTTACATTTGTGAGCATAGATGGCACCAAAGAGGGGACCACCTGCAAAGGGACCATCCCAACCAAAAGAGAAACAGCCACGAGGAGGAAGGGGCTAGCAGCCACAACAACCCCAAGAATAGGAGGCCAAAACCAATGCAACAAGACCTCTTCAAGAGGAGCTCGAAGTGGAATCTGTCCATCAGATTCCCATAGCAAAAATCAGCCAATCCCAGCATGATGAGGTGCCAAGGCCAAGTCGAAATCTAAAAGTCACATTGACTGAGGCCTACCTTGAAAGAATTCATTCCAAGGAGGTCCAAAGTTCAATCCTCTAAGAACTTAACTTTGGTCCCTTCTTGGAGTTGGTGCCTAAGGAAGTCCATACTCGACTGCAAGGGTCTCCCATGTGGCCCATTCTCTCATCCAATGAAGAGTGGTATATGGGAGAGACATACCTCTTTTGGAACAACTGGCAAGGAGATGCAACATTTAAGATCAAGAACATAACTATCTCCTCTTTGGTTGAGGCCATTGTGAAGGCCCTCAGCTTGCCCTTTTCCATGCCTCATCTAAAAACTCTGCCAAAGGGAAGGCATAGCACGTTATGCCAATGACACACTCTGCCATGCTCCTGTTGCATCTTGGCAAGAGATGATGAAGGACAAAGCAACTGCCAAGTTGTTGGAAGAGAAGCGACCACCTCCACCACCTATTGGTCTATTCAACACCTCCTCATGTTGGGCTGCACTTAGCCAACCACTTCCTGCTTCTGCGGAAACTTGTACATCTTTGAAAGAAACAATGTTAGGCATAGTTGTCATAGGAGTGTTCAAGGCTTTGGCCACTCTATCGACCACCACTTTCGCTGATGTTTCTTAATCCGTGGTGCTGCATCACTAGGACAATCACCCCCTCATCTTCCTCCAAGTGCATCGCTTCCAAAGATCATTGATCTTTCGTATGAGATCATAGCAACCCAGTCAAAGCTACTAGAGAGAAAGGGCAAGCTCATCATCGCCAATGCCCAACTAGAGGCAACCAGATCCGAAAATCATCAGTTGGCTGTCAAGGTTGCAAAATTGAGGGCCCATCTCTCTGACACTGCCATTCTCAGCCAAGACATCAACAAAGATGAAGCTTTCCTACAGCTTTAGCAGAAATTAAGGGAGGCTACAAATGCTAAGGAGATGGTGATCTTTGACACCTCCATATTGGAAGCATTAGCCATAAACACCAATAAGGACTTGGCTTAAGTCCACAAGGAAAACTTGATCCTCACAAAGGATATTCACTGCTTGCGGAATGTCAAAGAGCAAAAAGACCAAATGGTCAAATTTATGAGACAATAGCAGGAGTAGCTAGCCAAAGTGAACCTTGACTTAAGGAGGTTGACAGCAGAAGATCGCAATCTCTCTATGGAGGAAGTCCAAGCACTTCGTCAAAAGATGGCCATTGAGGTACTTGCGTGGAAAAATGAGGCCCTAAAGTTTGAACAAGTGAAAAATCACTACAGGGACCAAGTGGGACTCCTCTTCAAAGAAGTGAATGAGAAGGAAATCCAATTGGCCAAGGCAAAGATAAACGAGGCACTCCAACAACTCTAACAAAGAGGCAATGTGTGATAGCCGATCTTTGATGACTTAAATGCATATAACAAAGCCAAAATTTGCTTGAAAGAGTTGCAAATTGAAGAGATAACAAAATACATGGAGCTTGCCAACCTCTAATATGCCAACTTGGCTATGCTGACTGCATGGAGGTCAAGGACAAAGTTAGAAAAGTAAGTGGCTAGTTCATCCCTCATTTATGAGGCCAAATTCAAGCATCACAAAGAGACCAAGCAAAAATTGGAGATAGCCAACGCTGAGCTTGAAGTCCTCAAAAACCGGTTCACTGATCAACAATCAATTGTTGAGGATTTGGCCAAAAGAATGAATAACTACCACAAGCTACAAAACCTCATCAAGACGTTCAATATTGAACGAAAACAATTTGTAGTGTGATTTGTAAATGTCAAGGAGTTGTTTCCAACAATGCCTTCTCGTGGGACATTCCCGTACCACATCGGCGAAGCCACGTGGACTATATACAACCCACAAGGCAAAGAAGAGAAAATGAAAGCATTGTTGGAGGCTTTCCACCTTCCACTAGAAGCAGCAGCTACAGTAGGACAACCTCAGCCACTACCACCACAAGCGTCAAAGCCTAGTGAAGGTCCTTCAACATCCCAGGAGCCTCCACCTCCTGGCACTATCTAATCTTCACCTTGTCTTCAGCAATCAAAGGGTTCATGTTGCCAATTTTGTAAAGGTGTCCAATTTTGTTGTCAAAGACACCAATTTTTGTAATCTTTGTAATTTCGTACAATTCAACACTCATAGTCAATCAGAGTCAATCAGTCAATAATCTCATACCTTCCCAATTTTGTAAGAAACTCAATCCTACTTTTGTTCACTCGAGGACAAGTTTTCACTTAGTCGTAGGGGTATGATGAGTCATCGACTAGCTATGTCAACAGGCATGCATCAATGTCACCCCATCAACCTAGCCCTATTAACACAACCCCATCAACGCATGGAAAGATGCATTGACACAAATGAGTTGATGCAATGTCATGTCACGCCTATATAAATGTGCATACCCACTACATTTATGGCATATTATGTCATTAGTGTAGCCAAGTTCTTGCAGTTTTATTTCTCCAGAGTTAAAATATTTTCTAAGTGCACATAGTAGGAACTCAAGCAATTGTACAGATCTTTGTTCAAACATCCTATACCTAAACACATTGATGTGACCGGCAATAAAGATGAGATTCTTGATATTCTTTACAGCACTTGGAATAGTTTAATGTTTCTTACATGCACTTTATCATTAATGCATTTTATATTCTTGTTTTAATTAATTAATGCACTCCATAATGAACACATAAGTATGACCACTTCGAGCATACTATTTAATGCTTGGTAATCCCAATAGTGGTAATTTGGTATGCCCAATAATTGACACTTGGTAATTCATTAGCATTGGTACAAGTTTAGGATGTGTACTGAAAGTGGACACGAGTACTTATGTTAGGCTAGTTAGTCTTAGGACCGTTAGATAGTTAGATTAGTTAAATTACCAACCATTTGTCTTTTCAACACTTAGGATTAAAAACATTAAAATATAAAATATAAATAAATATCAGATGTCTTAGCTCACACTTAACCATACATATGAGCCTACACAAGTGAGAGTTAAGAAGACAATGATCATATTTCCCCAAGACACTATCTTTGTCTATAGGCACACTTAGGAGCTAAGTCCACAAAATTCGACCAGATCACTAGTGCACACTTGTGATTTGTATGGTTGGGTAGAGAGACTATTTGCTACTCATCAACAATGTATAAATCTAATTTAAAGATTAGATTTTGATTGTTCTCATATCATAATAATAATTCATATGTTCATCAATAGACTTGTCCAACCCAACAGTTAGCCACAAGAAATGTATAAATCAGTAATATCAAATCCATTTTGCACAATAATGCTGACTTATTTTCTTCCTGCAACCTTGAGAATCAAAATCTTTTCAGTAACTTTTCTAAACTGAAATAATAAACTACACACCACTAACATTTAATCAAACTATCTAATTTACCATAATAGAAAATAAAGAAAGCACCTACATTTAACAGCCATGATTTAACATCACTAACATTTACCCCACAATCCCTACATAAGTCTCATAAAAAGATAACAAAATCAATCTTGAGAAGCTATGCAAATAAGAATCAAAATTCAATCCAAGGATTAAGCGTTCAAGAGGAACATCAAGCCAATTTCCAGCCAAAAACCAAGAATTCAATAATTTTGTAAATTTCAAAAAATCACAAAATAGACATGGTCCTAGGGATACTCTCACTTTTTGTCAATGGTACCAATCCTCATATAAGGGATCCTTCACACCTATTGGCAAATCATTATGCCAATATGCCCCAAATCATTATGGGTGTTTCTAAATCACTACAGAAACAATGCTCATCCAAGTCATTTAGGCCTGAGAGTGCAAATAATAGGTAGAGAGATCCTTTAACAAAATTAAGGATTCAACAATCCAAAATCTCTACAACAAATCTTGTCAAAGTTGATTCTAACATAAAACGACATTCAAGGCAAAGAAAAGAGATGAACTAAGAAATTAAGATTATCAACCAACATTATCCATCACACATAGCAAAAGAAAGATTCATCTTACCTTCTTGCTTAGATTTCTTGGTTACCAAAAACAATTAATTAAAATATTAGATTGCTCCTCAGCTCAAGTTTCCATTTCATTTGTTGATTTCTATAGCAACTACAATATTTCCTTGTTGCAATAGTATTCTCTTCTTGTTGTTCATTTGCTACTTCAACTACAATTTTCCTGTGTTGTTGATCTTCTCTTTTAGTTATCATCTTCTTGTTGTTGTTCATTTGCTGTTCCAGCCACCTCCCTTGTGATTGAACTCTCCTTTCCTTAACATGCACACACACTCTTTGTTTCTCCTTTTCCTCTCCCCTCTCTCCTCTCTTTATAATTGTTGGTGAAATTCAAGAGACAATGGGTTGTTTCTAGTAACAAATGCTCTTTTTTTTTGGCAAAAAGGTCAAGCATTAAAATAAAGTAAAAGCAATTACAGAGAAACACCATCATCCAACGGGGAAGGACCCCAAGGAACAACTACAAGGATTAAAAACCCCCCAAGATGGAGGAGGAAAACCCCCCATAGAAGAAAAAATAGTAACAGAAAATAAAACAAAGTCTCCTCCATGAGACTAAAGCAGCCTAAAAAAAAGGGGGCGCTTGACCACCAAAAGCAAAACTGGTCCATCCCTGGGCTCTTCAAAGCATTACATTCAATTTCATAACCTAAGAAAACCAACACCCTTGTAGGGCAACTCCACTTAGTCATAGTAAAAGAAGTCATCCAGGAGATCACTGCAACTTAGTACACGGGCAAATGTGGTCCTCTATGGACCAAATCTGTTCTTGTAAAGACATTAGGCAATTTGTGGTGGAGCTTTGCTAGTTTGGATCCTCCCCCACCCCTGTCGACACCTTCCTTTCCTCTAAAACAACCGTAGCCAATGAAGAAGACTCACCCTCCTAGGGGGATCTGCATCTCATGTATGTCATCCTAACAAAGATGGGCTTTGCTGATGGTGGCTCAATAGGTTGCACCGCTGTCCAAAAGGTGAGAATCAGACCAAAGTGATGCCCCCTTCTTCCCCATTGGAGCAACGCCAAGAAGAACTTCAGAAGGTTAGGCGACTGGCCTAGCTACATACAGCAAAGGAAAGCAAAATGCACCCCCTGGAGTTTCCACATGTTCCCTAACTAGATGAAGAAGCACTCCACAAGTTCTACAGCATCCCGCCAAAGAGGGGACAAGGATGACTTGGGAACCTGCCCACTCTCAATCTTAGGGACTAGACCAAGAAAAAAACTTTCTATGTCTTGAAGCCCTCATCCCAAGCCAAGAGACCAAGATACTCCACAATCCCAAGGTCAATAAGCCAAATGCAAACTCCCTTGAAAGTGATAAAATCCCTGCACCAACATGAGAAGAAAGACACGTCAGCAAGGTACAAATCGCCAACCATGAGGGGGAGCAGGTCCTCCCATCCCATCTACACAATCAACCCCCAAAGTGGCTAGTTAGCCCTAAAGCTATGACAATCCGATTCAAAAATATGTGTGAACCCCATGGCAATTGTGGCCTCCTACCAAAGTCTTGACGTACAAAGGGTAATATTGGCAAGTGAGGGCAATGGCACAACTTGAAAGATATATTCATTCCTAGCCCACCAGAGCGACCAAAGAATCACTCCTGCAAGAGAATCCCCACATAATTGTGGCGTTGCCACCCAAACCACATGAGTGAAAGGGCAAAGAAAGGCAAAATGCTATGCAGTTTCAAATACATCGTGGCAAAGAGGGCATGTGTTATCTATAGGGAGGCTATGCTCCTAGAGTAGTGCCTGTAGGAGTAGTGCCCCTATGTAATAAGCAATAAAAAGCATTTAATGTAACAAATTCTTTATTGAAAACTATTTTGCTTCTCTCTTCTAAAAAAAAGAAATAAAACCTTTTTCCATACCACCTAGTCATGAGTTCAATTTTTCCATGATCATTGATAAAAGTACATTCTAACATGTTGCAAGTTGCAAGAGCGGGAGCAAGAGGAGGCAAAGTAGATGCAATAGCAACAGGATCAGGCACATACGAATAGTGCCCAATTGTGACTACATGATGGCAGATGTCCATATATTGTTATGGATATAAATTATAATATTTCTTGGCTGGCCTTGCAGTAGCACATCAAGTGTTCTACTACAAAGCTCCACCCAAATGGCAAGCGAGGTGCAACTGAATGCGCAAGGAAAGAAGTTGCATTTAAGCAATTTCAGTAGGTGGTCGCGTTCATTGACACTGAACAACATCATGACGTCCTACAAGTCATTCACTGCCAATAATGCCCTAATTGTGAATGCAATAGGCTCCCCAAGTGCCTCTAGAGGAGTGGGTCCTATGGGTACCATTTTTTCCTTGTCTATGATGGTCATTACCCATGGCCCCTTGTTTTGGCTGTCTATTCACAATTTTTGGGGACAATCATCTTCATCTTTTTTCTGTTGTTTTGTCTATTAGCCTTCAAATAGAGTTCAACATGTTAAGAGAGGAGAAAACCCCCCACTGTCAATAGGGTATCCCACCCCAAACACAATTTTGATTGTATATAATCTGTGATATTTGCTTAATATAATCCCAAACGTTCTCTCAAAAAAATAGGTTGCAAGTTCAATTCCCTTAGTTGCAACTTTCAATATTTTGAAATTCTAATTCTACCAAGTCTCAAGTTCAATTCCTCTTTATTGCACATGGCAAAAAATTGACATGCATAAAGTATTAAAACATAAGATCCACCTTTGTTACTTCTTTCCTTAGCAACATGTCACTTCTAAATTTATCAGCGATAAATATGTAGTTGTGCTTCATTTCTAGCAACATTTCTCTTAGAAATCAAGTCATAAGGTGCAATGGAAGAGATTTCAAACTCAGAATATGAAAAAGTGCAAGTCCAAGACATAAAATCAAGAAACACCTTCTGTTTAGGCCATCAACAATGCAAGAGCTTCCATTTTATGTTCATATTTTATTATCGCATTGTCTTACAATGTCTTGAAAGGTCATCACATGACCTTTCTATAGCCATGGCGGGGGTACTTATATTCCTATTAACTAATGAAACTCTAAAGAACAATGAATCAACATACAGAACACTCAACATTTTCATTATTTAAAGGTGGTGGCATCCATATAACAAATGGTGTTTTAGGCTTTAGGTTCTGGGGCCAGGTGCTAGCTGGTGGTACTTTGATGACAAACAATTCTCTAGGAGAACTAGACCAATTAGATGTGGTCAATGAGACTATGGTGTAAGGGTCACTGTTGGTGTTTGGAGAGTTGGATTCATTCAACACTAGCTCTCCATGACCAATCACCTTTCAAGGCTAAGCAAAAATCAGTATCATGACCAACTAGTTGACGATAGTGATAAAATCTGTCAAGCTTGAAGTACTTTGGTAGCTGAAAATCATCTTTGGTTGCTACCATTGGATCTTGGGCAATCTCACAAAGATGATCGGGTCTCTTATGAGCATTTTTGAACAATTGCTTATATTGGATATGGTTATTTTTAAGTAATTGTTATAGAAGCTCAAAAGGCTTCATTGGCAATTTTGTGTACTTGGATCAATCTTTACACTTGAAGTTTGGTCTTGTTTGGTTAGAAACATATGAAGAAGATGGTTGTGATGGGGTGGAAGATGTGTTGGGTGGTGGTGACTTTTGCCCTTTTGCTTGTTTTGCATCTTTTGCTACTATGACCACGGTTGTTTGTGCTTGCTTAGTCTTATCCTTATCCTTCCTCGTATGTTGGTTCTTATAGGTCACATAGGCCAAATCGTTGTTGGCCTTAGCAACCTCCTCAATGCTCTTAATCTGTGAAAAGGCTTGAATAAGCAATCGAGGGTCTAGATGGCAAAGTTTTGACTTAATAAAATCATTGAATGCCTCCTTGAAAATGGCTAACAAATGGATTTCAAAGATGGGCTCTAGAATCTCATTTAGTGTTCCATTCCATCTCTAAATAAACTTTTGGTAAACTTTTGGATTGGTCCAAGTGGCCTCTACCTCACTTTCATGAGTTGGTCTAAAGTTGTATATAAAATGGTTAACAAACTAGGTAATCAAGTCGTCAAGTGAAGAGATAGACCCCCTCAGCAATGTCCTTTACCAATCTAATGCCTTCCCCATCAAGGACAAGGAAAATGTATAGCACCGTGTGAGGCCATGCTTGTAATAGGAGGCACTCAAAACAAAACGTGATAAGATGCACGTTAGGGTCTCCTTCACCATTGTATTTGGTGAAGCGTGGAATAGGCATACTTATGGACAATGTTAATTAGGGAACTCCAAGGCTAATGAGATCATCCTAGTAAAAGTCCATGACCTTCACAGTTTGAGTTGTGTTAACCCTGAGCTTACATAACTCCTTAGTAAGGTCATGGATCATCTAGAAGGATTGATCCAGGCCTTGTGGAGCTCCTAAGGATTGCATTGATGGTTGAACAATTTGCTGCTGTGTAATGGGCAATGGTATGGACAAAAGAGGTCGTGTAGTCATTGTTGCAGGAGGGTTAAACATTAAAAATGATGTTTGCACAAGGATGTGTGAAACAAAGGGGGCATTAGTGACAAACGGGTTACATGAAAAAACTTGAAGTTTGAGGTCCAAAAGAGGGATCGGCTGAAACTGTAAAAGGTTGTGACACAGAAGGAATTACTGGTGGAGGTTGGGGTACTATGGCAAAAGGTGTTGAGGTAAACATGGAAGCAAACAAGGAAGCAGGTAGAGAAACTTGATCCATGGAGGTCACAGGAGGTACTTGGTTTATTACTAAGATAGGGGGCACAAAGTTGAACATAGTTACTTCAAGGACAGATTGCTATGAATGATCCCCTAGGTAAGTATTAGTCTCAAAATAATCTCCAAGCTCATCCTGATCCTCTTGATCTTGATGTAAACTAGCTTCTTCACTTGTTGTGACCTCATCGCCAGCATCTACCAATTGTTCTAACATGTTCACATATAGTTTTGACAGTTCTATGTGGTCATATGGGGAAGGGATACATTTCTTCTCGTTTCTATGGATAATTTCGAATTGGCACTTGGAGTCCAATTCCTTGCACAAGATATGCAAACTGGCCTATATCTTAGCACAGATGAAGTTATAATATTCCTCACTAAAGTTGGTATGTAAGGGATTCTGGCCAAGATGCCTAAGTGATTGACAACGTTCAACCATAGTTGGGTCTTTTGGGTTGTAGATGTGGGCAGGGACTTGATTGGAGGCCATAGCGATGATGTTATGTGGCAAAATGGTCAACACAAAAGGCATAAATGGTGCAAAACTGAGGGATCAAGTAGATGTCGCAAAGGCTTTAACAATGTAAATGAAGCTTTGTATGCAGTGTGAACACTGTAACAGCATGAATGAAATGTAGTGTAAATGTAACTACTAGCATAAATAAAAAAAACTTTGTAAAAATGTATGTACAAAAACAGAAAAAGTACAGCGAACTGAAAATGTAAAAATAATTTTTGTAAATGTAAAGGGGTTAATTGGCTTCAACGTTTTTACTACAACATTTTTGAGGCAATGCTGGGATTTCAAGGGAAATAGGAGTAGAGTTTGAGGATTTGGGAAGCCCTGGGTCAACATATTTGCAGAGTTTTCACTGAACGAGAGACGTTCTAGCCAATGAAAAATGCTAGTGTAGGGAGAAAAAACAAAAAACACTAAGGCTCAAAAACATTAGTACGAAGAATCACTCAAAAATAGCTCCTCCATGCTGCATATGCTGATGTAAACTGGTCAAATCAGGCAAACAGTGGTTATGGTCGGGTTTGGGCAAACAAAGTAGCCAAAGGCCCTCCTTCTCGTGCTAGAAAACTATAACAACAGAAAAAATTGACACTGGAAATTGAATAGATCTGTGTGTAACAGTTTTACCTCAAAATTCTCAGGCCTCAAAAAAGATCTAAGGCACCTTAGGCAATCTTGTCGATCACCTATGGACTTAAAAGTCTATTATAGTGTGAGAACATGCGCTAACAAGCGATAACTTGCAAATAATTAGTCCAATGATGAATCCTAGAATGAATCAACAAATAATACAAAAAATAACATAAAAATATGGCCAAACACTGCAAACCTTGTATTAATTTTGAAAGTACAAGGTGAGAAAATACAAATCAAAAGCCTCTAACGTTCCACAAATCTTTGTAAAAATACTGTTAAAAGTCTGGCATGTAGGTGGGCAAGGTATGTTCCACAGTCATCCCAAACATGCCTAACTTTGCTCAATCTATAGGCTGTAAACAGGTTCTCAACACTCTCAATGATCAATGCTAGGGAATGGCTTCAGGCTTTCAGATCTCTGTTTTGCTCTAAAAGTCTCAAGTTTGGAAGAGTTTTCATGATCCAAAAGTCCCCATACATGGTGTTGATTCGTGTTTAAATATGTCTTGGTTTGTTGTTTCCATGTTGGCTTGGCTTAGGCAAGTTTCCAAGCATCATGCACAGCATTTTTGACACTCACAATGGCTAGAAACTACAGCATTTTCACACTTTCATTGGGAATGTCAACGTTTTTACATTATGAGGCTCAATTACGTTGTTCTAGCATAATTCATGTCATTTTTCATGTCCCATACCATGAATTACACTTTACAAAATGATAATGCTCCAAGATTTTGGCAAAACAGGGCTACAAGATTGATTTTCTAAAGGGAAATTGAGGCATTTTTTTTGCTCTCAAAACCGATCAAAATTACAATCAAAATAACAAGGCTTTATTGTTTACAACTGAGTTTTCTTTGAGGTGTTTCAACAAAGAGATTATCAAAGGCACCATATGCTATGATGTCCAAAAAGTTTAGCATTTCTTCATCAACAATCACATTTTGTTATCATGATGTGATTCCAATAGCTGCATCAACCTTCCTAACCATTGCTTGAGGTTGCACCTTAAATCATCAAGTAAATAATGAGGTGTTAGCCTAATGGTAAGACACTTGATTTGAAAGCTCCAAGTCATGAGTTTGATTCTAGTAGGCAATGCTGAGTTATATATTTTGGGGTATACCTATATTATAATTATTTCAAGGTTCCAACACCACCCCTTCCTAAATCATCAAGTATTTCATCCTTGACAAATGGGTTAAATTACGTTTGGGTTTTCACTTCAAAATGTCTTGTTAGTTACATCTCAACAACATAGAGGTCCATTTAGACCTTCCTTCCTTCCTGGTAAAGGAGTTGCAAAAAGAGCTCACTTACACTACCCACACTTAGGTTTTCCTTATCTACCATGAGCTCATGTTCAAACTTCTGCTCAACACCACTTGCAGCCTTGCTCCTCCTCCTAACATGCTTGTTTCAGCATTGCCTCCTCCTTCCACAATGACATTGCTTCATACAAAGCCTATCTCTGTAGTTGTTTCTTCATTGTCCCCATCCCTCTACGATGCTTAGTCTTCCTCACACTCAAATGATGTGGATGAGGTGGTTACTTTGGCCACATGCAGGGTTGCTTTCCATCTCCCCACCTTTCACCTACAATGCTCTACCCCACTTGCGAGCCTCATCCCTAGTTCTCCTCAACATTGGTTTGCACTAAAATGACTCCCACCTTCTTTATAGGTTTCTCCGTGGCCTGTTATTATTGAAGATAGGGAGGGTATAGGCTCCTCTATCAATGGTGCTTGCTTCTTTTCAAGTGTCGGTAGAGCTCACAGCATCCTCTAGTTGGTTGGCCCCCTCTCTACTAGCACACGACACTATATTATTCAGCATGCTTCCCCCTACAAGGCACTTTTAGCTCTCAGATTCTGACTTCAACCATCCAAGATGCACTATTTCTCTCAATGTCAAGGCAACACACTTGCTCCATTAAACACCGGCATTGCTCTGCATCTCCCTTTATGGCTCTACAAATGGACAACTAGCTCTATCACATCATTGTTCCCCCTTCCTGCCCTGTTCAACACATGTGCCGTCAATGCAACGGGAGGATGTACAGGCAGAGTTTGTTGTAAATATCACGTTAGATCCCCCATCGGGTAAGCTTAATAACTAAGAGTTTTTTCTATCCTACCTTCCTATGAGTGAACAGATCTTTTTGTTCTCCCCTGGCCTGGTTGCTAGTTTCTTTTTGTGCCCACCATTTTGGGATTTTATTCTGTGTATGGGCGTTCTGATAAGTGGTCATCCAACCCCTTAGAACCAATGTATAAGGTTTTTGGTAGCTGTTTCTTAATATATCTCTACTCCCTTTCCCTTGAAAAACTGGCTTAACTCGGAAAAGTACTCACAAGCAATGTTTGATAGGGGAAGCAACCTTGGACAAAAACTTATGGTTCGGCTTATAGCTTCAGTGAAAAAATAGGAAGTTCACAATTGTATGAGGCCTGTGTATTTTTTATGTCTGGTATAAAATGTCATAACCAATACTGCTCTTGCTTTATTTTCATTTTGAACAGGTAAAATGAAGATTTGGTTAAGAAACTGCTCAGAAGTTGAGCAGGGCATTTCTTCACATTGTCATTCTTTTGAAAACAATCAGAGATAGTACAGTTCAAGTATTTTGAAAAGAAAAAACTAGATCTAGTTACAGATCAGAAAAATCTTAATTAGCTGAAATACATCATATACAGGACAGGTCAGACCTTTTTTTCCAAAGTCAAATGGAAACAAGGTTTTAAAAACTAGATATCTAAAGGCTAATCTCAGGATATTTATTTCTAATATATACGTTTCATAATTCTCTCTCAAAGTACTTACAAAATATCTCTAACGTAACAAAATCAAGATTCAAATAAACTGCCATAAACTATAAAACTCTAAAAAATGGAAAGTAACTGCTAGTGCACAATACAGTTGGCTCAGCTTTTTCTAACTAAGCATCATTGTTCTACAGTTAACTTGAAGTTACTCCTGTCATTATTTTTAGTTCGTCATATCCAGACAACATTTCTACATATATAAACTTCCAAAACTCTCTTCAATGGAGGAAACAATAACAGCATTTCCAACTGTGCAGTCCAATAGACCCATGTGCAAGTGCAAAAGTCATTGTCATAACTAGTTTTAATAGACAAAAGCTTACATAGTGCTGGTTATAGTGTTCAAAGAAGGAGCCAATATGTTAGAAATATGTAAATCCCGTCTTACAGCCAGCTGATTATAGCCCCTCCCAGTGATACTTGTGCCTTGAACGACATAAACATCCACAGGTACAGACATTCAAAAGAGTTCTCCCCACTCCACCTTTTGGTGGTTTGTTCATTTGTTGAACTATATGTACGTAGAAGATATAGCCAACTTAAAACTTAAGATGAAGTTAAGCAGAAACTTTTATGACTCAGAGGTAGCCATTAGAATCGAATGCATAACTTCCAAGTTAAAGAGTTTTAACACAAAGCCTAACACCTTGTTGTTTTTCGCTTTCTTTGAATTTTTGTTACTCGCCATTATAAAAATTAGACAATTTCTACATATCAAGGTAAGTAATAATTACTGCTTTGAACAAATTCCAAAAGATAAAAGCAGCACCTCTTTGGAAACAATACAGAGCTTGCCATCTGCCATTCCATTTTCCACCATTGATCGGGCAACGTATCCGGCAGCATTTCCTCCTCCAACGATGACGAACCTTGGGTTGCAAACAGAGACAAAACTTTCATTGAGAACGGCTGATTCATGAAAGAAAGGGAAAATTTGAATTCACGAAATCACTCACTCTCTGTTCTCGTTGACAAAGGATGTGGAGCAAGTGACAGGCGAAGCTTTTGAGGCGATGTTTCTGGTGTAGTAGGCATGCGAGGTGCAGAAGTGACGAGGACAAATAGAGACCTTGACAAGTGATCTCAAACTGAAACATGAAGAAGAAGAAGACGATGCCATTACCATTTTCGCGCACCTTGCCAAACAATTACGCGCATCGACCGTGGTCATTATCGTTGTGATATGTCTCTGCGTTCGTAAATATAATAGCATTTGCCCAGCCTGTAGGTACTACGCTCGGAATTTGTTGATGATCCATGGAGCAGGGCAGGGTCAGCATACTTGGCAAAGCATTTGCATGAATTTGGCTTTTGCTTTTTGCATGAATTTGGCTTTTGCTTGCTTGCTTGCAAGCTAATCGAGGATTCGTTTCGTGATTCTGAACGTGTTTGGATACGTGTGCTTTAAGAAAAAGTGGGGACAGGTAAATATATTAATTTTTTTTTAAAGTTAAATTTCATGTATCATAAAAATACATTGTAAAGTATAAAACAAGTACAATGTAAATTCAAACTATTGTTAAGATTGCAATATCACCATTAAATTAAATTGAAGCAAGAAAATTTGCAAAGGTATGGAGGACAGTGAATCCATTTCCTTACTCAAGGAGCCATAATCTGGCCAAACATATAATTTCTGCAACAACCAAAATGACAACAATAAAATGAAACCTTTTTGTTACTCAATCCAATATTTCCAAAAATGAAATTAAGCCTCAAGCCTTAACCAAATTTATAACAAATCAGGTCTGCTAATACTTTTGTTCAAGATGAGTAGTGCCATAGGGCCACATCCAAGATGACCACATTACAAGAAAACACAACTTAACTAAACTAGGCACAGCCCAGTAACTCACCTCCCCTGCAATGATCGAAAACCTATCAAACGCTGGAAAATTGGCACTAATCATGATGAAGGGGAAAGTAAAAACAGAGCACCATGACCTTGCATATGGCGATTGGCCATGTGCTGGTGAGCTTCATTGCTTTATAAGCAAATAGATTTTTAACAAGCATCCATCCATCATCATCATGTTCATGACTCATGACCCATGATGATGACCCTGTTTTGTTTTTTCTTTTTTCAGCAGAGATACGAGAAAAAGAGCAAAAATCAGCAATGAACAATAAACACGCGTGAATGTGTGAGTCATGGTGGAACCTTTGACGCTCCCAAAGGCAAGCCAATCCATGCACATGCAATGTTTTCCTCGCACGCCCCGTCCAAAACTTGGGAAAACACTTTAACAACCATTCCATCGTTGGTCCGCCCTACGTTGTTATCGACCTTTTCATCCCCCCAAGTAAAACTAGGAATTTGATGGCCGATTTCCGTATGACCCATACTTGCCCCTTCGGCCTTCGGTTACCATAGTAGCCCTTTCGTGATTTCCGTGTGTTTGTTTATTTCTTATGTGGTCCGTCTCATGCCGATGCCATTGCCACTTAACAATGAAATGAAATTTTTGCACATAAGATTTTAATACAAAATGCAGACATCGCAAGAAAAAGGCAAGAACAATAGGAGGCAAGGCAAAGTGACCATTTCAATGTATATGTATATATCTACAAATTTAGACAAAATTTCATTGGAAATTATGAAATACGTACCCATTGCCAATTTAATGCGTTTCTGTACGTGTACCGTTCCTTAAAATTTATCCGGAATCGCGAATCTCCAGCACATAGGTTGCAAGAGACACCTCCACTGGACTCTTTTCTCCGAACCCACCACGTGCCTGCGTTCACCAGCTGACTGACAGCTGACTTTTGTTTTGGGAAATCGTAACTGACCACTTTTTTAAAAGTCCAATATTTATCTTGAGATATAGGGTAAGCATTGTACATTAACATTGAACTTACAATTAGGAGTTTTAAAATTAAAAGTGTAATCTTCCACATCAATAGTTTTATCAGTGGGTTAAGATTAAATTGTTTTGTTGTTTGTATCATCATGGATAGTTGTTTCCAATATTCATAAAAGTGATTAACGTTGAATGTGTAAGCTGGTTAAGACACTTGTACACTAAAAAAACACTCATCTTTTGCTTGAGAGGTTGTGGTTTCAATTCTTACCCCTATTCATATGCGACAACAATAGAGTAGCCTTTATCTTTATCTTATCTTGCTAACTAGTGTTATCTATAAATAATGATAGGTTTATGTTAATTAGATATGGGCCTCGTTGCAGATTTTGTCAAAAATGCATTTATTGGTTTTGATGTCTTTATGATCAAGACTTATTTATTATGAATGCTAGAGATTTATGATAGTGGCCTAAACAATAGAGTAGCCTTTATCTTTATCTTATCTTGCTAACTAGTGTTATCTATAAATAATGATAGGTTTATGTTAATTAGATATGGGCCTCGTTGCAGATTTTGTCAAAAATGCATTTATTGGTTTTGATGTCTTTATGATCAAGACTTATTTATTATGAGTGCTAGAGATTTATGATAGTGGCCTAAGACTTTGGCTATGTGAGTGAAACATAATTATTTATAGAACTTTGGGGAACTTAGCATCATTTTCCTTATTTTTTCATTAAATAAAGGATTTGAGATATTACAATCAACATTGATTTTATTTTTCATCCAATCTTTGTTACATCTTGACACACTCTCAAATATTTTTTTCATCACCAATATCGTTCTCTAGTGTTGCTACGATTTTTCCTTCCATCATTAGTTTTTCACTTTGCAAAGGTAGAGAAGCATCTTCCATTTTTCACTTTTTACACAGTTATTTTATTTTTATTGTATAATTCATGTCTGATTTTATTTCATGCTTTCTTTCTTCTCCATAATTAATGGTTGCTCTGACCCTTTGTTTAGCAAGTTGTGTGAACATTGTCTTTGCATATTAGTTTTGAATAAGGAAACATCCTTGCCAAGGGATTATACTAATTTGGTTCCAAGACAACATCTTTACAAACAAGGTTTCAAACAATTTCTCATGCATGCACCAAATTTGTGGTTTATCGATGTTGGCTCACCTAAAGGATGCGATCTTTTGGTCATTATCAAAGAGGAATTTAAGTTACATAGGACTTGTGATAAGTAGTGAAAGTTCCCAACATTTAAACATACAATTCACAAGCATGCATACACGACCAAATCATAATCCATGGATGGAATAATATAAGTATACTAGCATATTGATAACAAGTCCGTGATCATTGTCTTCTCACTAGAGTTAGTGAAGTTCAAAGTATATGGTTTAACATTGAGTAAAATAAATGATTAAGTGATATTGAAAGGCTCATAAATGCCTAAATGAAAATATTATAAAATGAATAATCGATTCTATCAACTATAAGCAATGGTGATGAGCGACGAGGTACCCCTACGCCCAACCATATGAATCACAAGCATTTACACGTAATCCAGTCAAATTTCGCAGATCTTAAGTTCTTAAGTACACTAGTTCCAAAACGTGAAATCTAATTATGACAATCCTTGTCTTCTCAACTACACTTGTGGAGCTTAATTGTATGGTTAAGTGTAATTGAGGCACATGATTTTTATTATTTTGTATTTTATTTGTCTACAATTAAGAACAAGTTGAAACTTAATATCGTGTCCTACCTCATCTTCTATAAATAAGAGGCAGCGCCCTTTGTTCCCGATAGTTAGACTTAGACCCTTAGCCAAACTCTTGCAGTTTTACCATTCCAAAGTTAGAATAATTTCTATGTGCCCACAGTAGGAGTCATAGAGTGAATGGATCTTTATTCGAGCAAATTGTACCTGAGCACACATTTGTGTATGGCAATAAAGATGAACTTTATGATAAACCTTGCAGCATACGGACTAAGCTAATTAGTAATTCATTCTTATTGAATGTTTAACTTTTTCCTAGTTAATTAATTTCTCTCTCAACCCTTGATCTTCGTAGTTAAGTGCACTCAATACGACCACTCCGAGCATGCATGTAGCACTTGGTAACCCAGTAACGATTAGCATTTGGTAATCCCAGCAGCATTGCACTGGTTCAAGATGTGTACGACAAGTGGGAACGAATACTGGTGTTAGGACAATTAGAACTTAGTTAATGAATAGTTAAAGTAAGTAAGTCACTTAGTTCTCTTTCCCTTTCCTTTATTAGCATAAGACCTCAAAAAGATAAAAGTTATAAAAATCATGTACCTCAACCTTACTTAACCATACAACCGTGACAATACAAGTAAGTTTGGGAAGACAATGACTAATTAACCCTGAGTGTTCCATTAAGGCATGTAAGCACTTAGTCCTTGGAGTTCGACCAGATTGTGTGCGAGACGCTTGTATTCATATGGTTGAGTGTAGGGGTACCTCGCCACTCATCATTGGTGCCATTACCGAGGACTTAGTTGTTTGTGCACTGCGTAGAACATAGGAAATCATCCATATTGTTGGAATGCTAGAACAAACCCTTAGGATTAATCAAAGAAAGATAAGCCAACGGTACATCGCACATCGAATAAGACAAAAATGTCTTCTTCTTTGCATAAGAGCATTTCACCGCCTAGGACTAACACAAGAGACAATCGGCAAGATAATACATGTAACCAAGATCCGCCAGTTCCTCAACAGTTTCGAGTAGTATATACTCATCATGATGAGTATGTACCCGATTTCACCTTTATTCTCCACCAAGATGAACAATTGCATTGGAGAGACTTGGAGGGTAACATAGTGTTGCCTCAAGACCGATTAATCCCCAACATGCTCTTTCGTGCTCTCACACAAATAGGCATGCCGCTTTTATACGTGAAATACATTGCATGCGATCATGACACAAGGGACTTTCATCCCACAAAAGCGCAATGTCAATGAGACTTGTGACAGGAGAGTTACCAAACATCCTTGAAAGATAAATGGTCCCATAATGCCCCACACGTCTTAAGCGAAACTGAGGGTGATGAACCTGCTTCAATAGGTTCCCCACCAAACGATGTTCCCCCTCCTAACAATGGTCAGGAGGTGGTGTATTAGAACCTCCACTTCACGGTTCACAACCCTGGTTCCGATCCCCATGAACACAAAGTGTTCAACGAGGGAACACAAACACACAATAAGGGTGAATGTTCTAATCGTAATCACGATCAAGGCCAAGAGCACTGAAGAGAAGGTAGAAAACACCGCCATGGTGATGGTTCTCCTTCTTCTTCACCTTCATTGTCACATTCACCCTCTCCTTCACTGTCCGAACGTAGTCATAAGGAAACCAACCGTGAGGATAAAGGAAAACAGAGTGAAAAACATTGACAAGACAGTCGAGAACGAGGATGAGGGCACTCTAAGGAATCAAGGCATAGAAGAAGGGAGAGTAGGGAACTGCGTAGATGCCACAGATGCTATGAACGAGATGACCACGAAGAACCCCTACTCACAACTAGAAGCATGCTAGATATAATGGAGGCTGTAAGAGTTCCCACAAGGCACCAAAAGGATAGTAGGATCAAGAGGTTAGACATGAACAATATCCCATGATTTGAAGGGGGATACAATGCTTGATGAGATGTCATTTGGGGCAACTGTAATATTGCGTACGTGATATCGCATGCCCAGACACGATATCATGTCCTTTACTACGATATCGTGTACGCGATATTGTAGCCTGCCGCCAGTCCTATAAATAAGAGGCAGCTCTCCCTTGTTTCACAACTTAGATTTAGACTGTAGTGAAACTCTGATAGTTTTATCCCTCTAGAGATAGAATTATTTCCCAGTGTATGCCCGCAGTGTGGTGAATGCAATTGTATGACATCCTTTATTCAAGTGTGACGTACTTGAACACGCACATGATCGAACATAAAGATCGAGATTACTTCATCATTGTAGCATTCACTTAGTTTAATTATTTAATTAATTGTTATTTACTGCTTTCCTAGTTAATCTCTCTCACCCTTAAACTCACGTTAGAACGGGAAATGAGTACAACTTAATTACAAGCATTTAAGTGTGACTATTTGGTAACCCAGTAGCATACTTAGGATCTGTGCTTGGTAATCCTAGTGGTAGTCATGCACGAAGTCCAAGATGTGTATGGATAATCAAGGAATGGATGCTCATCACACTTAGGCTAGTTTAGATTCTCTTACCCTTTCTTTCTTAGCTTAGATAATATTACTTTCCATTTTCTTCAGGAGTAGCATTAGATTAGAAACCTATCATACACCTCACGCTAGACTAACCCATACGTGACAAAGCTAATACTAGTCTAGGTGGGAAGACAACGAACTGCGACCTAAGGCTAACTGTCTAGATGCCACAACTAGTCCGTCTGCGGAGTTTGACCGGATTGCATGTGTAACGCTCGTATTCGTATGGTTGAGTGTAGGGGTACCTCGCCACTCATCATTGGCACCATTGTCGGGGACGGTGCTAGTTATCTAGATTAGTTATATCATACAAGGTCGCTGTAAAGGACTTAATGATATATCTTTTAGAAAAAGTAATTATTAAAAGTCACACGTAATTCACACACAACTTTACAACAATGCCTCTCCTACAAGATTACAATAATGCCACACTTAGTGAGGAAGTTCATTGGAGAACCAACGAACTATATGATGATGAAGATTGGAGTACACAANGTGTGTTGGGATGATGTTGCTTTTGTTCATGTTTATAAGAAATCCCCAANCAGGAGGCTATTCGAATCTCCCGTAGGCATCGTAAAGAGAGCCGTCTACCCAAGCTCGATTTAAACAACTTTCCTAAATTTTTAGGAGGCTATGACTTAGATCCACATCAACATTTACAAGCCTTCTACAATGCCTACACATGGAACAACATTGATAATGGTTGGCAAAAACTTAAGCTCTTTCCTATGACACTCGTTGACCAAGCAAAAGTATGGTATAGATCGTTAAAACCAAATTCGATACGACACTGGTCAACAATGGTAGAAGTCTTTAACGAAAAATATCAAACCTACACAAGAGTGTCAGCCTCAAGGAAAAAAATCCAAGGATGGAAACAAGCACAACATGAACCCTTGGACATGGCCTTAGAAAGATATTATTCACTGTTAAACAACTGTCTAGGCCATGGGTTTTCCGAGGAAAGGCTAATGTACCATATTATTGATGGGCTTCGTGATGCAACAAGAGAGACCTTAGGAATGTATGCCCAAGGTCAACTATACGAACTATGAACCCATCAAGTCAAAGAGCTTATTAAGTAGGTAACAAAAGAAGAAGGAGAAATGGCTTGATGGGAGAGTCTTCAAAAACATTAACGGGACCAAAATCTCAACTTAACAAAGGTCCATGATCATAAAAAGGAGAAATTAATCAATCACAAGGAGAAAGAATCATCTTTGCCAATACAACAATCATTAGAAGAAGTTGAGGCAAAGATCAATAAGATGTTGGAATGGACGTATCAAAAGTGTGGAGAATTTATCAACATTATTGGAGATAGAGTTTTGACAACCCAAGAAGCAGGACACAACATTAGACAATTGGAAAGAAGGGATAAAGAAAATAAGAGCTCAACTACCAATCATACGTATGAATGCAACATATGCCTGTATGATCACCCCAAGGGTCAATGCCCAATATTGTTACATTTACATGAGCATTGGGGAAACACATTACATCTAGAGTTCGTATAGAGATACTGTGTTCGATCATAATGGAAACAACCCCAATCATGGGGAAGAACACCACTAGACTGGAGACACCCTTCATATCATCCGAATCCAAATGCTTATCTTGTTCAACATCCTGTTTCTCCAATTGGGCCAACACACTTTATCTCACCACAGTACCATTCTCCTCAATACTATCAGCCCATACCTTTAACACAACCACCACCTTGTGCACCTTATACTCCTTCTAACTTTCAACATTCTCATCCTTTCCCTCCTTCCACAGTGCCACCAACTATTCATACAGTACCTGCACCACAGCAACAACCCACGAACATCACTTGTGCTACTACTACCAACAACAGTGAGAAACCTTAGCAACATCAAAAGCGCCCCTTCTTTAAACATGGCCGTAAGAAGGGATAACACAATTCCGAGGCCACTGCATCCTCCAACTCAGCACAAGCTCAACACTGTGGTGCACCCTTACCTTCCAACCTAATGCCTCATGTTACTTCATCAAGGCCACCATCTAACACTCCAACAACCATACAGCCCAATGAACACAACCATGGGAGGCATCAACCCGATCCTTGCATACCATCTAATGGTCCCAAATATCATAGTGGGTCAACTTGTTATCTAGGAACTACATTGTATAAATTACCCCACTATACTTATTATAATCAGGTGTGTGAACCCCGACAAGGTAAGTATGACTAGGCCCTAATATTTCCAACATGCAAGGATCCTCATTTTCCATTTATTAATCCTTGCCATCCTCAACCGATTAGTTATGGGGGATATCCCCCATTCTAGTAACAAGCAAGATTAATAACCATTTTTTATTTTGTTTGATTTTACAACTTTTTGTTTTCTAGTTTTTCATTTTTCAGCTTCTTGTTTTATCTTTTTGTCTTTTTGGTATTTTTGTCTTTTTATAAGTAATCTCGTCTAGGAATAAAACACTCATGTGGATCGTTGGTTGAGGTGTGTTCTATGTTATTAAGTTTCGAGTGATCAATTATTTGGAACAGTGAGCCCATTACACCCACTTACCCACTCTACAAATAAGAGGGTCTATTTGAGGGTACAGTGATATTCTTGACATTCTTAAAACTTAAAATTAATTTTGTGTTCATTGTACCCAAAATGAAGAATGATGTACCAAGAGGGAATGATTAGGGTGTGACATCAAGGGGACTTGCAGATTCTCTTTGGTGACGTCTGTGGGAGTTATCATGCAACATGGTTGTACTAAGATCCTTGTAGATCTAATGAAAAATGGGAGTAAGAGTAATCAAAAGGGCACCCAAAAATCCAATGTTGTTCTAGGGGGTCCCATTGGAAAGACATGCACCCATGCCTAAAGGTTGGTGGCTTCTCTAGATTTAGTATTCAAAAAGAAAGAAGAAGAAAGAGAAAACAAAAAGAAAAAGAAAAGTGTCACAAAACAAAAATCACTCCTCGCTTGAACAAAATGCCAAGTGATCGTATGCCTTGTTGTTATGGTACTCTCATAGTTGCTCATCATGGGATGAAACAATGTGATGTCACTGATTAAAGGAATGGACTTGGTCCTAATCTTGGAATGATGGGTTAATGACACCTTAATCACACTTTACACGCAAGATTCACTGTGCCCTGGGTTAGTTACCTCATGTCCCAATCTCTACAATCCCTTTCTATAGTTCGTCTCATCTCACTGTTCATGTAATTGTAGCTCATGTCCCATGTAGCATGGAATTTTCATCTCATTTCGGTGATATTTACATGTGTGTGTTTTGTGGAGTTAGTGTGAATTACATTTAACCCTTCTAGTGCCCATGGACACTTTAAGTGTGGTTACACAAGGGCATTATAGGTTGAAACTTGCTTTGGGGAGGACCCACTTGTGTAATTTTTTGTAATCTTCACTTATGACATAGCTCACACACACCATTTCTTACCCTCGACATAATTCTCAAATGATTTTCTTTCCCTACTATTATCCCTCTGAATTTCAATGTTCGTATGTACCATTACATAGCTTTTTTCTCCCATCCAAAGTTTTATTGGTAAATCCACACCATCATCATTAATTGTGCCTCTAGAAGTAATGAAATTGCCCTAAAAATCTTGATAATAGCCAATGTCCTCAATTTACAATGTTAATTTCAAAATAATCCTTAAAAAATTTGGTATTTTTGTGGTGTCTCATGTCACTAGGACCGTGATATCGTGTACACGATATCGCGTCCGATGGGATATCGCGTCGCCACAACTTATAAATAGGTGACCCCCCGCAACACTTAGCATAATTTTTGCCATTCACATGGGGGAGTTTTTGAATTTTTTTCTCTACGACTTGCAATTGAGTGACCCTTGCTTTTCTACTCATATCTTGCTCACTGGTGCTTCTATTTTCATTCCATCTGAACCTGCTTGAACCCGGAGTGTTCAGCTTAGTCGTGGGGGAGGGACACTTGCCGAAAAGTACCTAACTTTTTTGAAATTTATCATCACCCAAAGGACATCATCTAGGGTAATTAACTATAACACTTAGAATATTTGTGCCCAAAAATCATTTAATCCTTAGGTACACCGGGAAATTAAAAATTGAAAAACCACCTAAGTAAAAGGGGACCCATTATTACAAACTTTCGGGCAAGATCACATGGAGATAAAATAAGATCATTAATTAAGGCTAGTAGTAAGGTATAACTCAATTTCAAAAATAATCGTACTAACACTTGGCCTGTGTGATTGCATATGGTCCCAAAATGTGGACAACAGGAAGGTCCTACCCAAGGCGTAAGCAAATGATCTCAAAGAGGTGAAAGACAAAGACCTACCAGACAACATGTAGAATAGGAGGAGCAATCATTCAGCATTCATCAAGATGAATCTCCTACCAGACGGTCTAGGCAAGAAGGAGAAGCTGTAGCAGTGCCTGAACGGGGACAACAACTCATGTTGCCCCAAGATTGCATTCAGGCTATCCATGAGAAGTCCACATTCACTGTGATTTTGGAATTGAACTTTGAATCATTTGCAGAGTTCGCTCCTGAGGCCGTTAGGTATCACCTCAAAGGGTCTCCCTTATGGCCTATCCTCTCTGAAAGCAATGCCTGGTACCTAGAAGAGACGTACCAATTTTGGCACAATAAGGAGTAAGGCACCACTATTAATATTTGTGGTATGATAGTTGACTTCTCTACGCAGGCCATTTCAAAAGTGTTAAACCTTCCGAATATAGGGCCCAAGGTTGCTTGGTTATCCACCTGTTCAGACCCCGATGTGCAAAAGGATTGGTTGGAGAATGCTTATGGCAGAGATAAAACATTTGGTGAATTGACGACGAAAGAGAGGGTTTACTTTAAAATTGGAACATATCATCTCTTCAACACAAAGGGCCTAAAAAGAATATCGACGTATGCGGCTAGAGGATGTGTAGTGTTGATGGAAATGGTTAATGCTAACCTACCCCATCTATATTTGACAAAGATCTTGAGGCGGTTTGAAGAACGAAAGATAGGGAAGATGGCGCTGCCTTTCCCTTGTCTTATCAGAAAGCTTTGTCGACATGCTGGTATTCGGGGATACACCAATGATGTCCTCCGAAAAGCCCACACTACTTCATATGCTGAATTGCTAAAGGTGCCAGCTCCAAGGAAAAGCATTGGTGAAGAGCTGGGACCAGAACAAGAAGAGGAATAGATGGCTAGACCAACTGCAACTCAACTTGCAAGACCCAGTCAACCTATAGGCATGGGTCCTAGCCAACAATAGGAAGCAAGGCCCAGCATAGGCCAGGATCAGCCGCCACTACCACAAGACTACAGACCGTCGATGAGCCATCTTAGGACCATTGCTGAGACGGTCAGTAGGGGAAGTCATGATGATGCAAACCTCTTCCGTGTCATCAATGATGCCAATCAGCCTACGATTTTGTTAGATCGCACAAGGAGGGAAGTATCCATTCACATAGGAGGAGGGGAAAGTAGATGATCACAACAGATCTCAGGAAATGCGACATCTTTCTAGGTGTAGTTAGAGACTGGTGAAGGGGCCACTGTGGTGGTCATGTAATACTAGGATGCCGCAGGAGCTATAGAAGTGGTCATAGACCACATCAAAGAATACTTCAAGGTATCTGTTGTGCCACTAGCAGATCTCTCAGGAGCATGGGATGCTCAAACTTTGGTCAGAACCTCAATGACTCCTGCGGAACATGAGGATGTGCTTGATCGATTGCTTCAAATAGGGTAAGTAATGATGTCCTTGTTCGACATTCCTCAAGATGTTACAGCAATTCAATCAGACCTCATTTCCACAAAGGGGAAGTTGGTCTTAATAGAAGTGAGGGCCGAGCATGTTGAAGCTGAAGTGTAGAAACTACAAGAGTAGCTCATGGCCTTACAAGTAGCACAGCGGGGCCCTCTGCAATTTGTTCTCGTAGACCAACTCGATAACTTTAGAACTGAGCAACTAAGTAAGTTAATCATAGAGAATAAAAGGGTGGCTGATGAAAAGGAGAAGGCTTTTTGGGATGCCTCCGTAGCTCATGCGCAAACTCATGCACATCTTAAGGCACTCAAAACCTTACAAGAAGAAAACAAGCAACTGGTTGCAGAAAACCTTTGATTGACCACTGTAGAAAAGCAAAAGAATGTTCTCGATGAACACTTTCATCAATTACGAGAACAATTCATCTAGGTCAACTGAGATGTAAGCCGTTTAGCTAGAGAAAATCGAACCCTCTCGATGGAGGAGGTACGCGCCATTCGTCAAAAGTTAGCTATTGAGATAAGCGTGTGGAAGAACGAGGCTAAACGACATGAGAAGCTGAAGGAGCACTTTCGCAATTAGGTGGGGATGTATAAACATGTCCTTGAAAAGGAGATCCATATGGCCAAGGCCCAAATCAACACTATCAGTGCTCAACATACTAATTGACGGGCCATATTGGACACATATGCCTTTGCCCATCAAGCGGAAGTTAAAAGCCCAAACCTACAAATTCAAGATCTGATAGAGTACATGGAGTTGGCAAACCTGAGATATGCCAACCTTGCCATGTTAATAGTAGGGCACCCAAGGTTAGAGCTCAAGTAGTAGGTAGCAACCACCCACATCAAATACGAAGCAGAATTTGTAGAACACAAGAAGTTCGTGGAAAAACTGGAAGTTGCAAATTTTGAACTTGAGGTGGTAAAAGCCAGCTACCAAGGACAAAAAGGTGTCACAACAGACTTGGCTCAATGACTAGCAGATTTTCAGGAGTACAAGAATAAAGCCAGAGCTTATGAGGAGGAACGACAGGTGTTCGCGGCTTGGTATGTCAAGGCCAACCAAATGTTTCCGCAACTACCTTGTCTGTGGGAAGTTCTGACTCTATCAAACATTGGAACATTTGCATCAATGACACAAGACCCTCGGATTGAAGAGGAGAAGCTCCAGGCCATACTTTAATGCAATCAAGCCTTAAAGCCTGGAGCACAAGACAAAGGGAAAGCACCAATGGAGGAGCCATTACCACCAGGAACTACATGAATTCCAAATTTTTGTAGTTGTAGCATATTATGTGTGTTATGTGTTTATTTTGTTTTATTCCCAAACTACGGCATCATCCCATTTTTCCATCTAATAATCCCATACCTATCCACTGTGTAATCACTCTAACTTGAGGATGAGTTTTTATTCAGTCGTGGGGGTATGATGAAACGTCATTTGGGGCAATCACGATATCGCGTAAGCGATATCGCAGCTTGCTGCTAGTCCTATAAATAAGAGGCATCTCTCCCTTGTTTCACAACTTAGATTTCGAATGTAGTGAAACTCTGGTAGTTTTATCCCTCCAGAGATAGAATTATTTCCCAATGTATGCCCATAGTGTTGTGAATGTAATTGTATGACATCCTTTATTCGAGTGTGATGTACTTGGACACGCACATGACCAGAAATAAAGATCGAGATTACTTCATCATTGCAGCATTCACGTAGTTTAATTATTTAATTAATTGTTATTTATTGCTTTCCTAGTTAATCTCTCTCACCCTTAAACTCACGTTAGAATGCATAATGAGTACGACTTAATTACGAGCATTTAAGTGTGACTACTTGGTATCCTAGTAGCGTACCTAGGATCTACACTTGGTAATCCTAGTGGTAGTCGTGCACAAAGTTCAAGATGTGTACAGATAATCAAGGAACGGATGCTCATCACACTTAGGCTAGTTTAGATTCTCTTACCCTTTCTCTCTTAGCTTAGATAATATTACTTTCCATTGTCTTCAGGAGTAGCATTAGATTAGAAACAGATCATACACCTCACGCTAGACTAAACCATACGTGAAAAAGCTAATACTAGTCTAGGTGGGAAGACAGTGAACTGCGACCTAAGGCTAACTGTCTAGATGCCACAACTAGTCTGTCTGTAGAGTTTGACCGGATTGCACGTGTAATGCTCGTATTTGTATGGTTGAGTGTAGGGGTACATCGCCACTCATCAACGCTGATCCTCAAAATAATTTACAAGCATTTCACGATGCATGTGCCTTGCAAAACATAGAAAATAAATGACAAAAACTGAAGTTTTTCCCAAGGACACTAGTGAAAGAAGCTGAAAGCTGGTACCAATCCTTAGAACCAAAATCCATTTCGAGGTGGAGTATAATGTTAGAAATGTTTAATGATAAGTACCAAACGTACTTCTGAGTGTCTAACTTGCGAAAGCAAATTCAAGGATGGAAGCAAGAAAATCATGAACTCTTGGATGCTGCTATGGGTTGCTATTATGCACTGTTGCATCATTGCCCTGGCCATGGCTATTCACAGTGGGATCAAGTACACCATCTTGTGGATGGACTTAGGCATGAAACAAGAAGAACCCTTGGAACATATGCCCAAGGAAGATTATCAAAGCTTAGGTCTCATCAAATTCATAGATTGGTAGAGTAAGTAGCCAAAGAAGAAGGTGAGCTATGAAAGAGAGAAAGTGTGGAAGAGTACAACTGAGATCCTTCCCTCAGAAAAAGGGGAGTGAGATTCTGTGAGGAGGAAGAAGAGTCACCACTTGAAGAGATGATGAATAGGAAAACTTTGCCACTCCAAAAGTTAACAATAGAAGTATCGGCATAGGTAGACCAAATGTGGGACTCTTTGGATAGTAGGTTTGAAATTTTTCTTAAAATCGTAGAGGAGTCTAGGGAGTGAGGTAGTGACCATGACAAAAAGAAAAAGAGAGAAGTGGACAATGCACGTAACAAGGGTAAGGGAAAAATGGCCATGATCGAAGAGGTTGTGGATTTAGACACGAACAATGACAGTGGATGTGAGATATGCCAATACGATGATCCTAAGGGATGTTGCCCAGTGATCTCACATCTACAAGAGTCTGGGGTGTATGCACTCAGCCCACAACTTAATAAACAGTAAGCACCCCGACGGTGACCTTATTCCCAAGGTAACCCAAGGAAATTCCACCAACCTTGAACATATTATCCAAGTGGAACTCCACCACAACCTGTTGAGCAACATCAACAGTGGCAATACCCATAGTCATGGGGGATGCCACCACCAAGGTAACAATACCCCTACTAGAAATTGGATCCATATGGCTACTACGTGCAACATCCAATCTCTCCACATGACTCTGTTGGTCACGTGACACCACAACATCACTACCAAGATTTAGAGTATTATAGGACTCCTTCTCCTAGGGGAGATAACCCATAGACATACCATCCTCCAAATCTAGCTGCAACTCTCACACTGATAGCTCCATTACCACCCACTCCTGCAATGCATGGGGACTCCCCACTCAACCACAGCAACACAATGCCACAAGGGCTATGAACCCTCAGCCCGCAGTTGGTTTTGATAACCTTATGAAGAAAAGACCTTTCTTTAGAACCAACAGTCCAACCAAGCCCTCACACCCACAAGCGATTGAACCTCTGAATGCCTCTCCATCAAATAAGGCTTTAGAGCTCCCTTCAAACCAAACATCGAGCTCAACACATATGGTTATGTTAACACATGCCGTTACTGACTAGATTAAGGTGGGCCACCTTCCCAGGAAATTCTCTGATCTTGGAAGCCTCTAATCTATCTCCAAGTTGTTGGGAATGAACCATGTAAAGCTCTTTTGGACTCAGGTTCCAGAGTCAACCTAATATCACAAGAGATGTACAAAGCCTGGAACCTGCTTCCATTAAGAAAGAGAAATATTTGCCTAGATTTGGCTGACTAGTCCATCACTGTTCCCTTGGGACTGGTGGAGGACATTGTTACCACTATGTGTGGGTGGTCGTACCTAGCTGATTTCCTAGTGATACAAGTAAATAACGATAAAGGGGACTTCCCAATAATAATGGGAAGGGCATGGCTAAGTACTATAGATGCATGCCTAGGAATCTATGATCTTTCCCTAGAGATATCTAAGGAGAACACTTTTGGAAAGATCGAAAAGAAGAAGGTTCCATGCATTGGATACAGTGATACAGGGTGCCATTGTATGTAGAGATCAGGGGTTGAGCAAAGTTTAGCATTGCTTGCATGTAATTGGTGTGCATAAGACCTTACCCTACAAAAGTTCCTGTATGAAGAAACCACACGATAAAGAGACACCTAGTGGCTGATAGCTGATCAAGAGAGAAACTCACTAACGTGCATGGAACTAACTGAGGGAATAACTTGTGCTCACGTCAAAAGCATAGATGCATTGGAGCAAGATCATCGCCAACTTCCAAACCTTAACCTGGAAAACATCAATTGGGGGAAGTTGGAAATTCCTAAAAAGTCAGACAAAAACCTTAATAAAAGACTGTTAGTCAATGTGCAACGAGCCAAACCCTTCCATGAACTTAGAACGGCCAGTGTACATAATACCTCTAAGAAGGGATGACCCTGCTCATTATTTCAGATCTCCTCCTTCCAACTAAGTCATGGGGGAGATGGCCACCTCTGCTGATCATTTGAGGCCCTCAGTTCCTTTTTTAAGTTTTTCTTTTACACATTTTTTTTTACAAATTTCTTTTACTTTTCTTATTTTTGTTTTGCAACATCGTTTATACTTTTTCATTTCTTTGTGTGTTTGTTTGTTTTGTTAGGTTCATCACCTAATAATTGCTCTTGATGGTGGTTTGAACTATATTCTATTGATTGCTAATGTTTGGCTTTTACCTTGGAGTTATAATGTTGATATTAAGGTATGGCTCTTTTGATATAGTAGGCAATGAGTCCACGTCATCCATGCATTCATAAATTTCTATGGTTTCTCTTGGCTTGGAATTGTACGGTCCCTTTCTTAATAATAAAATTATTAACGAATTGGTGATTGGGCATTTCTAAAACTGATGAAGGACTTAAGGACTGAAAAGGGTGCGACTTCAAGGAGATTTGATGCATTTGTGCTAGCCATTCTCTTGGGTGCTTGGATGCTTTCTTCTTGAGTTTTCCTTACCATTCTGACATTGATCCATTATCGAGAAGCTAAGCTAATAAAAATAATAAGTCTTTGCATGGTGTGGTTGTCACGCAAAAAAAAAAAAACATAAAAGAGAGAAAGTGAGAATTCAAAGCACACCCCTTAGACAAAATAATCATCTGGGCTATAAGCACTAGTTATGGAACTAAACAAACATGTTCCCTCTAACTAAGGCCCTTTCTTGCTTCCTACTTTTCCCTTTCTCGTTTCCTCGGAATGGTGGTGACTCTTTGGTGGAAGCATTCCTATTACTTCAAGTGGATGGATTGGCCAAGTGTATTAATGCGAAGTCACTAGATGTGGATTGTTTGAGGTTAGATTTGGAATGAGATCTACTAAGTCACATTAACCATAAATACACAAGGGGCTGTACACCACCATGTTCTTGGGACTCCATTCCATTCTCTTCTTTCCATCATTTCTTTTGGATTTTCCACCTCATTGTCGGTCATATTAGTATTCTATATTTTGGTTGATGCATTGTTTTTTTTTTAGTAAATTCTTGTGGTTAAGACTTTAACTCTTGCTTTTGAATGATATTTTCAAAGCCTACGGACTCTTTAAATGTGGGTTTGTCAGGGCATAACGGGCATGAGCCTGCTTTGGGGAGGACCCACTGGCATTCCTATTTGATGCATCAGTTAACTTCTTTCCCTTAAACATTTATGCAATCAACATTTGTTTTGTTCATTCCCAGTTCTAACATTTATTTTATCGACGTTGATGTTGTTTCTTTTTCTCCATCTTTTTTATTCCTTATCTTTTTCCATTCTATCGCTACCAGAGGATTGCTCTTAGTCATGGGGGTCCTAGTCCAATTTTTTCAATTTTCTCCTATAACCCCTACACCTTGGGTAGTCACTAGTGTTATATCTCCAAAATCTGTATTAGCCATATCACAACTCAGCCAATGGACCTTACATCGAGGCAAGGTATCAACTACATTGTGATTTATTTATCCTTGCTAATATGAGACTGTGTTGTGTGTGCAGATGAAAATCATACAACAATGGACTGGATTTGCAGGAAACACTTAGGATGGACTGGTGCTGGAATAGTTATGCAAGGAACAAGATTGATGGCATGGTTACAGATGGAGAATGGAAGGTGCAATTCTGGTGTCGAAAGTAACACGCCTTCTTCTTTTCTTCTCTCTCTCTTCTCTCTCAGCTGCCAAATAAGGCTGGATGTCAAATGTGTATAGTGTTCACTCTTGTGGTCATGAACACTAATATTGTCATGTATTGTAATGATGATCCATTCACGTGTCACCCCATTCACTAGTAGTGTCATTCAAGTCAATAATCCCATACCTTCTCAATATTTTGTAAGGAACTCAAGGATGAGTTTTCATTCAGTCATGGGGGTATGATGAGCCGCGATATCGCGTATGCGATATCACATCCGCCACGCGATATTGCATCCTGCCTCATCTTCTATAAATAAGAGGTGACACCCTTTATTCCCGATAGTTAGACTTAGACCCTTAGCCAAACTCTGACAGTTTTACCATTCCAGAGTTAGAATAATTTTTGTGTGCCCGCAGTAGGAGTCATAGAGTGAATGGATCTTTATTTGAGCAAATTGTACCTGAGCACACATTTTTGTACATCAATAAAGACGAACTTTATGATAAACCTTGTAGCATGCAGACTAAGCTAATTAGTAATTAATTCTTATTGAATGTTTAACGCTTTCCTAGTTAATTAATTTCTCTCTCAACCCTTGATCCTCTTAGTTAATTGCACTTAGTACGACTGCTTCGAGCATGCGTGTAGTGCTTGGTAACCCAGTAACAATTAGCGTTTGGTAGTCCCAACAGTGTTGCACTAGTTCAGGATGTGTACGACAAGTGGGAACAGATACTGGTGTTAGGAAAATTAGAAATTAGTTAATGAATAGTTAAAGTAAGTAAGTCACTTAGTTCTCTTTCCCTTTCCCTTATTAGCATAAGACCTCAAAAAGATAAAAGTTATAAAAATTATGTACCTCAAGCTTAGTTAACCATACAGCCGTGACAATACAAGGAAGTTTGGGAAGACAACGATTAATTAACCCTAAGTGTTCCATTAAGGCGTGTAAGCACTTAGTCCTTGGAGTTCAACCGGATCATACGTGAGATGCTCATATTCATATGGTTGAGTGTAGGGGTACCTCGCCACTCATCAACATCATAAACACGTATAACACTGCTGGGTTACCAAACCTTAGGCATCGTTGGGATTAGCAAGAGTCATACACATGCTTGAAGCGCTCGTACTTATGTGCTTAATTAATTCTATTTAATCAAACTATCTTACTTTAGCTTGATTTCTTGGCAGTATTAAATGAAATTGCATAAAACATTAAATGCATAAATAAAATATTTAAGCTAGCCAAGGTGCTGCAAGGTTTGATCAGAAAGCTCATCTTTATTGTTGCACATACTATCGTGCTTAGGTACAATAGTGCTCGAATAAAGATCCATACACTCAATGACTCTTACTATGGGCACTTTGGAAAATATTCTAACTTTGGAGAAAAGAAATTATAAGAGCTTTGCTATGCTATGATAAAAACTATATGGAAACCATGTGCCCAAGCTCTATATTTATAGGTTATCACATACCGTGATATCGAATATCCAACATTGCATCTTGGGGCCCAATATCGGATACCCAACATCATGGATATGATATTAGAGCTGTGCAAAATACAATTCATCATACCCTCATGACTGAATGAAAACTTGTCCTTGAGTGAAGAAGAGGAGTAACAAGTTCCTTACAAAATATTGGGAAGGTATGGGATTATTGACTGACATGCAATCTAACTTAGATGGAACAAACAAACTCGAAGTGCCCAAGTGTATGGATTTACAGTTGTTTTACAAAATTGTGTGTTCATGATAATACAATTGAACACCCTAGACAAAACTAACATCCAACTCCACCAGCAATTGAAGAATGAGGGAGAAGATTCAACGATCATGAAGGGTCCTCATCACATGTTGTGTTGCCTCTTCCTTAGTAAAGATAGTCTTGCTTCTAGTCCACGCTTTCCACTACAATCACAACAAAATTGTAGATTTGTGTATGATGTGTGACATATAGCTTTTAAGTACCTTGTCTCATCGGTGGTTACACTGGGCTAGGTTGTGATTATGGTGGATTGATTCCGTTAATAATGTTAGTGGGAAGGCTAAAAAATAAGGTGAAATGAATAAGTGGTCCATTAAATTCTTGAAAAGTTCAAATGCAATGAAATGCTTGAAGATGATTTTGAGAATACAGAATAATAAAATGAGGATTTTACTGAAAAAATTTATGAGGATGCACATAACTGGATGTCATTGATGGTTCACACAAAAGGATTTGATTGTGAGGATGTCTAAGGGTAAAGAACTTAACTAATCCAACCAAAAGATATGCAAGTGGGTCCTCCCCAAAGTAGGCACATTCCCTTAATTGCCCTTGCATAACTTCAAACTGAGGAGTCCATGGGCCTCATGGATGATTAATGGTTACAAAAAGTTAAATATGAAAAATTGGAAGAAACTACCTAGAATTTTGACACTTCAAACCAAGAAATCAAAGATGAACATGAAATCAGTAGTAAGGTGAGACATGGAAAGCATAGATGGATGAGAGAGAGTGTGAAATGGAGTTCTCAGTTAAGGTCACATGAGGTCCGTTGTAAATTTTTTGGTTAAATGACTTGATAAAATTCATCCTTAGTCCAAACCAAAACCAACCACATTTAGTGACATCGCATTGTGACTGTAAGACCAATCCACCTCCCTAAGACACAAGAGTGCTTCCAGAAAACAACCACCATTCCTTATTGAAGAAGAAAAGAGAAGTAGGAAGTGAGAGGGGACCTTTAGGCATGGGTAACATGTCTTTCTAGTCCTATAACCAATGCTTATAGCCCATTTATTTTGTCTAGGAGATGTGCTTGAAATTCCCATCATATTTTTTGTTTTTTGTTTGGATGGGAATCACACCATGCAAAGACTTATTCAACTTCTTATTATTGGTTGACATGGAATGGTAAGAAATCCATGAAAACACACATGCACCCAAGTAAGTAGAAAAGCATAAAGGGTATCAAGTCCCCTTGAAGTCACACCTTGTTCAAACCTTTGAATCCTTTTCAAATCTAGAAACTACCAAGGTCATAAGTTTGTTAAAGGTTTATTAATAAAAAAGGGACCTCACACTTTCAGAACAAGGAAAACCATAGAGTTTGTAGATGGGTGGATGTTGTGGATTCACTACCTATTTCATGAAAAAGAAACCATGTCCTAGTTATTAGTAACAAAATTCAAAGCTAGAATCTAAACACTAATAATCAAATGATTAGATAGCACATGCCCACACCAATCAAACCACACTATACCCAGTTGGTAATAAGGCACATTATTATGAAAACATAATAAGAAAATTACATCCAAATAAAGGAAAATATACAAGAAATTATAAAATATTTAAGAAAAATAAAATGTACTAATGATGTTGTAAAACAAAAATTTCTGAAAAATTAATAACGTAAAAACAAAAAGGTATAAGATAAAGAATGTGTAAAACAAAAAAGTTGTAAAAATAACAAGGTGTAAAACAAAATGAAAAAAAAACGGAGGAGCCACTTATATAGCTAGCATGGATGACCATCTCCCCCATGTCTAATTTCAAAGGAGGAGATTCAAAAGATTGAGCTTGGTTGTCCATCCGATAAGGCGTTTGTTGCACTAGTTTGCTTAGGCTCATGTAAAGGTTTAACTTGTTGTATGTTGAGCAGTTGTTTCTTCTTTGGGCTCTCAGGTTTGTAGATTATCATGGACCTATAAAGGAAAGTTTTGTAGATGATATAAGGTACTTCCAACAACATATGGAACTTAGTTCATTAAGGTATATGTGTGGGGTTCTAGTAGAGGACCTTATCTCCTAGTTGAAATTTAACTCTCCTACTTTTTGTTAAATGCCTTATGTAACTCACTAGATGATAGGGCCATCAATCAGTTTTTGTCTAGCAAGTTAAGGTTTGTTAATCTTTCTTTTTGTGCTAAACTTAAGTCAAGGTCAAGGTTACAGGCTGTTGAAAGTGTACAAAGCTCAAATTGAATAAGAAGTGTTGGTAATTTTTTGTACACCAGCTTAGAGGGAGAATAGCCTATAAGAAGTTTCCATGTTGAATGATAGGCCCAGAGGGCATTGTTGAGTTTTGTGCTCTAGTCCCTCCTATATTTACTAATAGTTATTGTTAGCATCTTTGTGATTTTTCTATTTGTAACCTCAACTTGACCATTGACTTGTGGGTGATATGGTGTTATTAGTTTATGTCCAACCCCCAAGAATTGCATGAGTTTTTGAAAGGTAGTGCCTATAAAGTGGGTTCCATTATCAAAAATTAATGCATGTGGCATACCAAGCCTATTTACATCATTTTGTTGTATAAACCAAGTAGTAGTAGAGGATGTATAGTTGGTGACAACTGCTACTTCTGCCTATTTCATACAATAGTCAACAATGACTATGATATACACCTTTCCATTTGACATGGGTGTGATGGGACCCATGAAATCAATGCCCTAGATGTTGAAGGATTCCAGTAGTTGGATCCACTATTGAGGTTCCTCCATTTGAGTAATCATTCCACCATCTCATTGGCAATGTTTACAAGAGTGGACAAATTGGTGAGCATCCTTGAAAATTATTGGACAATAGTACCATGCCATTAATATTTTGATGATCATGTGTCTCCCAGCATAGTGGCCCCCACAAGGACCCTTATGAGTGTCTTAAAGAACGTAAAGTTGTTCAACATCAGGGACACACCAATGAACTAGGTGATTGATGCACACCTTGTAAATGTGTCTGTTGATCTTCATAAAGAATTTTACTTGGTGAAGAAACTATTATTTCTTCTAGTAGTCCAACCCTTATGGCATCTCTTAGGTGAGAAGATAGGTGAGAATGCCATTATACCATTTGGGCTTAGTAGGCAATTATTTAGTTATAGCCCTGGCAAAGAGGAGTTCATTAGGAAATATATCAAATAGTGGGCTTTCCTCCTCTTTGTTTTCTCATTGCAACTAAGACAAGTGGTTAGCGTCCACATTCTCAATTCCTTTTTGATCTACCATCATAAGATCAAATTCTTGTAAGATCACCAGCCACTATATGACACAAGGGCTCATTGTTGGCTTGTTCATGAGGAAGTGAATGGCACTGTGGTCTATGTGCACTAACACTTTGTATCCAAGCACATAATGCCTAAACTTCTCTAGAGAAAACACCACTATCATCAATTCTTTTTCTATGGTGGTGTAGTTTAGTTGTGCATCCATAATGCTTCAACTTGCATAGTGGATGTAATATGGATGTTTCTTGTCATCCAAATGCATAAGCATAGCCCTCAAGGCATAATTTGATGCATCTGTCATAACATAAAATGGTCTAAACTAGTCAGATTGGAGTTTCTATAAGTTTCTCCTTTGGTTGTTGGAATTCTTTTTCACATTCCTTAATTGAAACAAATGGAGCATCTTTCTTTGTTAGCTCAACCAATGGTTTTGAAATCTTAGAGAAATTCTCTATGAATTGCTAGTAGTAGCCTATGTGTCCAAGGAATGACTAAACATATTTGATGGTTTTTGGTTGGTAGGTAATTCCTTGGATGGCCCTTATCTTTTCAGGGTTGACCTCAATTCTTGCTTGTGAGATTTGGTGCCCCAATAAAATGCCTTCTTGGACCATGAGATGGTTCTTTTACCAATTGAGCCACAAATTTTTTTGCACACATCTTTTTAGCACTTGCTCAAGGTGGTCCAAGGCTTGCTAAAATGTAGTGCCATATGTGGAGAAGTCATCCATAAAGACTTCCACTTTGCTACCAATTTCTTGTTGAAAGATGCTTAAGACTAGGCATTGGAATGTAGTAGGAGCATTGCATAGACCAAAAGGCATCTTGCAATATGCAAAGGTTCCTCAGGGACTCGTGAATGTTGTTTTGGCCTAGTCCTTTGTACGATTTGGATTTGGTTATAGCCATTATAACCATCTAGAAAACTAACATATCAATGCCCAGATATGGTGTCTAACACTTAATCAACAAATGACAATGAAAAATGATCCTTGAATGTTGCCATATTCAATAGTCGAAAATTGATGTAGACCTATCACTTATCACCCTTTCTTGGAACAATCACGAGTGGGCTAACCCACTGACTATTCACAATGGGATAGATAAAGCCCACCTTGAGGAGTTATTTGATTTCCTCCTTGATGATCTGCTTCAATTTGAGGTTTAATTGCCTTTGTGGCTACTTCTTTGGCTTCATGGCTGGCTCAATGTAGATACGATGCTGGCATATCCTAGGATCAATCCCTATGAGTTCAAAATATGACCAAGCAAGGTTTGTCAACTATTTTTAAACCACATTCAACAACATTTGTTTCTATTCGAGAGTAAGATTTGCATTGATTATTACTAGATTCCCATTTTTTAAGAATGCATATTCCATACTAGTAGGTAGAATTTTTAATTCAAGGGGCTCTTGCTTAAAATTTTCAAGAATTCCCAACTCTCCCCAATAGGTATCATCATTTGCATTATCAGAGAGTTGGTGATGAACTTACTTTAGTTCATCCATTCCTGCAACATATGTGCATGTCAAGCTCTCAATAGGTTCCATGCAAAGTATCCTACTTTCAAAATTAGCGATTAGCCATTGGGTACCCTCTTGTTTTTTGGTTGTTGTGTACAGACACCTTTGGATATCTACTTTAGGTGCATATTTCTTGCATGTGGAAATTGATGCTTGTTTAACAAACTAAAGTTTCTACATGTAATTGCACCCTATATTACTGTACGTGATGCATGGAACTCACTTCTTCTCGATCTTTCCAAATGCATTTTCCTTAAATATTCCTAGGGAAAGATCTCTTATTCCCATTTTTGCATCAACAATGCTTAGCCATGCTATTCCCATGATGATTGAGAAATCCCCTTTACGGTTCTCAACCTTGATCACTAGAAAATCAATAGGATAAGACCAACCACAAATAGTGATCACAATGTCTTCCACTAGTTCCAATGGAACACTAATGGACTAGTCTACCAATTCCAATAAGATATTGCTCTTCTTGAGAGGCGGTAGGTTCCAGGTAGTATACATCTCATGAGAAATCAAATTCACATGGAAACTTGAATCAAGAAGAGCTTTACATGGTTCATTTCCAGCAATTTGCAAATAAATAAGAGGACTCCTAGTATTAGCTAATTTCTTGGGAAGGTTCCCAACACAGATCTAATCAAATACAACATGAGTGATCATAACAATATGGATCCTGGGTGGTATTTGGTTTGAAGGGGACTCGAGGAATTTGATATAGAGGAAGATGGAGAAGTAGGATTGCCAACTGCATGTATATGTGGGGGCTTAGGTGGACTGTTGGATTAGAAGAAATATCTTTTTCATGATCTATTAACTACTTAGTTGATGAATTGATTGTCGATTAATGACCCTCATAGTGCTACATTGTTGTGGTTGGGCTATAAGTTTACCTTGCATAGATAGAGCAAGCAGTAGTTGTGTTGAGGTTGGAGGAATAGGTGCAAAAACAAGAGGAGGATAAGGATAAAAAGTGGTGTCCCTTCTTGAATGTGGAGAATGAGTTCGATAATGTTTAAGAGGGTAGTAGTGATGTTGAAAAGTAGAAACGTGACTAGAAGAGTCACATGGAGACAAGGGTTGCTAAATGTAATACCCATATGGATCAGGTTATCTATAAGGGTATTGCTACCTTGGTGGTGGTAGCACCCATGATGAGTGGTAACAATGCCTAATGATGAGTAGCAAGGTACCCCTACATACAACCATATCAATCACAAGCATTCACACACGATCTGATTAAATTTCGTTGATGGGGCTAGTTGTGCATCTAGATCATTATGCCTTAATTTCAATTCACTGTCTTCCCACTTAGACTAGTGGTAGCTTTATCACATATGGTTTAGTCCAAAGTGAGGCATATGATGATTGATGTTGTTCAACCCTAAGCTGCTCCTAATGATAATAAAGAACTTAATTATTTAATCTAATTAACAATGGAAAGTGAAATGTAAACTAGCCTATGTGTGATGAGTATCCATCGCTAACCATTTGTGCATGCCTTGGACTTTGCGTAATTACCACTGGGGTTACCAAGCATACATCAGTGGGTGTACCAAATGATACACTACTGGGTTACTAAGTAATTAAACTTAAGTGCTCGTGAGTAGTCATACTCATTTTTCTTAATGATAGGAATAATAAAGAGCATTACATGGAAACATTAACTAATGAAAATAGTAAACATTTATGTACTTAAAGCAATAATAAATCTAAGTGGATGCTGCAATGATGAAAGTAATCTCGATTTTTATTGTCGATCATGTAATGCATCCAAGTATGTCACACTCCAACAAGGATGTTGTACAATCACTTAACATCACACTATGCGCATACACTAGGAACTAATAAAACTTGAAATAAAAAATATATGAATGTATTCTATCTCTCTATGCTATCTGCTATCTCCCAACCATGCACCCACATGTGGTATTTATAGGCTTGTATGAAAGGGATGATATTGGATGCTTGACATTGGAGGTTGTGCCTTGATATTGGATACCTGATATCATAGCCTCGATATTGGATACCTAATATCATAGCCCTACAAAACATGACTCATCATACACCCACAATTGAATGAAAACTCATCCTCTAGTTAAACAAAATGAGGAACAAATCATTTACAAAAAATTGGGAAGGTATGGGATTATTGACTAACTTAAATAAACACACAAATTGAATTTTTCATGCCGTAGTGGTGTTTTACAAAAAATATGGACACAACATGACAAGACACAAAATTGGGGAAGCTCATGTAGTTCCTGGAAGTGGTGGCTCTTCCATTAATCACTTCCCTTTGTTGCTAGTCTTCTAGAATGTGTAGCGGTTCAAATGCACCTGTAACGTTTCCTCCTCTATTCTTGGATCATGTATTATCTAGGCTTATGAGCCCATGTGTGTTGAAATCAATACATCCCATGGGCACGACAACTGTGGAAACATTTTGTTTGCTTTCACATACCAAGCTACAAATTGCCATCATTCCTCCTCGAAGGCCTTGCCTTTTCTTTCAATTCATGATTATCTATTAATCTTTTAGCTAGGTCTAAGGCTACATCTCTCTGCCCATGGTAGTGAGCCTTTATTGCTTGCAATTCTGAATTTGCCACATGAAGCTTCTATTGAGCATCTTTCCTATTAGAAAACTCTTTTTCATATAGTGCATAAGTGGCTACCACTTGCTACTCTAGCTTATTTCTAGGTCGACCTACTATTAATATGGCAAGGTTGGTGTAGTGAAGGTTAGCTAATGCCATGTACTCTTTCAAATTTTCAATTTGTAGGTTTTTGTTCTTTACTTTTGCTTGATGGCCCAATGCATAACTATTCAAGATTGGCCAGTAGTCAAGATTTTGGGTTGGCATGAAAATGGTGAAGGCCTTTGCCATTTGGACGTCTTTTTAGTTGATGTTTTTGTACATGCCAATTTGATCCTGAAAGTGCTCCTTCAACTTTACATGTTTCTTGGCCTCATTTTTCCATGCACTTATCTCAATTGCAAATTTTTGACATATCGCACAAACTTCCTTCATTTTCTCTAGCCAATCTAGTAATGTCTTGGCTGATCCTTACTAGTTGTTCTCTCAACTAGTGGACACTTTCTTCCAAGATATTTTCTTGTTTCTCAATAGTAATCAACCTTATGTTATCTATAGCAAGCTATTTATTCTCTTCTTGTGTAGTGGTCAATGTCTTCTTATGGTGCATATGCTTGAGCTTCAATAACTGAGCCATTCCAGACTGCATTCACCTTCTTTTTCTTAGCAACTTTATTCTATTTAATTAATTGGTTCAACTGCTTTATTCAAAATTGGTCTAGCTGGTTAGGCACAACAAATTGGGTAGGGTCCTATCTTTGAGCTCTCAGGGTGGCCAACTCTTATTGTAGTCGATGCACTTTTGTTTCTACATGATTTACCCTGGTCTCTGCAATAATTAGCTTTCCTCTTATGGTGATGAGGTCTGACTGAACTATAGTAACATCATTGGGGATGTCAAAAAGAGTTGTCATCACTTACCCAATTTGCAATAGTTTGTCAAGTACATTCTCATGGGTTGTAGGAGTCATTGATGTCCCAGCTAGCATTTGGACATCTCTGGTCCCAGGTAATAACCTTTGCTACACTTGCTACATCTTGGTGCCGCATGACCATGATGGTAGCACCTTCTTCTATTTTGAGCATTACTTGAAAAGATGTAGCATTACCAAAGATTTATTGTGACTACTAGGCTTCTCCTCCTAATTGTAAAGAAATCTGTGCCCTTGATGGATTGGCAGACACAGTGGGTTGCACGACATCATTGATAACTCTGGAGAGGTTTGATTCATTCCTACTTCCCCAACTGAGAGTTTTAGCTATTTGTTGTAGGTGGTGCATTTTGGGCTTGTAATCTTATGGCGATGGAGGTGGAACATGTGGCTCACATTGCTACTCAAGTTCTTACTCTATTTTCTTTTTTGGTTCTGGCTCCTTTTCTATTTCTTATTCCTCACCAAGGTCTTTCCTTAGTGCTACAGGTTTAAGCAACTTAACAAAAGAAGCATTTTGGTTCCTCCTAGGAATGTCATTGGTGTATTCTAGGATTCCAGTGCACTTGCATAGCTTCCTGATCAGGCAAGGGAATGGAAGTGTTGGCTTCCCTACCTTCTTTTCTTTGAACCACCTTTGGATTTCCATGAAGTACATTTGGGGAAGATTGGCATTGTAGTTTCCCATTAATACTGCACTTTCCTTAGCCACATAAGTTGATATTCTATTGAGCCCTTTAGTTGGGAAGAGGTGGTATGTGCCTATCTTAAAATAAGTTTTCTCTTCCAAAGTCAACTTATTATATGTCTTATTGTCTTTTTTGTACACCTACTTTAGCCACAACTTTTTGGTTTCTACATTGGGACTTGTGGATAGTTCTGCGAACTTGGCACTCATATTTGGTAGATTCAGAGCCTTTGTGATTGCCTTGAATGAGAAAGAAATAGTAAATTTGTCAATGCTGATTGTGGTGCCTTCTTCCTTGTCATGACAAAATTGATACATCTCACTAAGGTACCATTCAGCACTTTCTGAAAGGATGTACCATAATGGTGATGCTTGGAGTTGAGTTCAAATTGCCTCAAGGGAAAATGCCATAAATGGGCCAAAGTTCATTTCCACGATGACCATGGTCAACATGGATTTCTCTTGGATGGCTTCAAGGAATTCTTGGGACAACGTGAGGCATTGTGCTTGCACTGGAGCTTGTGGTTTTGCAACCTCTCCTTGGACTAATTACCCTGTAGTAGGAGCCTCTTGATGAATACTAAATGATTAGGCCTCCTATTTTTCACGTTTAGCTAGTGGGCCTTATTCTCCTAGTTGGCCTTTACCACCTCTCGAGCATTTGGCTACACCTTGCGAAGGTCCTTCTTATCTTCCTCTTTTTAGGGCCATACGCAATCATTCAAAGATTTGGTGTTACTAAGATGCTGTCATTTATTATGAACACATTTATACCTTACTCATGACCTTACTTTTATTAAGTTTTTTTAGCTCATGTGATTGCAGAGTTATATAAATTCAAGAAAAATGCCCAAAAAGTGTTAATTCCTTTTATGACCCTTTGCAGTTGGTTTCTTTTTTCTTATGTATGGCTTATAATTATGGTTATGATCCCTTGGGCAAGAGAATTAGAGGTTTTGACATTCATACGATTGATTATTCATTAAAACACTTAAGGTTTTTAACATTATTACCCTTATAATACCTTCCAGGAAATAGCAAATTTTGAAAGATTGACATAAGTTTTCAATGCTACTCCTACACCCAACCATACGAATCACAAGTGTTCATGTGTGATTTGGTCAAATTTCAAACACCTTAAGTTCTTAAGTACACTAGTTCTAAGACATGAAATCTAGTCATGACAATTGTTATCTTCTCAACTACACTTGTGGATCTTAATTGTATGGTTAAGTGTAATTGAGGCACATGATTTTTATTGTTTTATATTTTATTTTTCTACAATTAAGAACAACTTGAAACTTAATTTGTGAATCAATTTAACTAATCTAATTGCTAATTGATAACTCACTATCCTAACATAAGTATCCGATCCCACTTTTAGTGCACATCCTAAACACATAGAAAGCTATTGGGTTACCAAATGTTAAGCATTGCTAGGATTACCAAGAGTCATACACATGCTCAAAGTAGTCGTACTTATGTGCTTAATTAATTCTATTTAATTGAACTATTTTACTTTAGCTTGATTACTTGGCAGTATTAAATGAAATTACGTAAAATGTTAAATGCATAAATAAAATATTTAAGATAGCCAAGGTGCTATAAGGTTTGATCAGAAAGCTCATCTTTATTGCTACACACATAGCTATGCTCAGGTACAACAATACTCAAATAAAGATCCATACACTCAATCACTCTTGCTATGGGCACTTTGGAAAATATTCTAACTCTAGAGAAAAGAAACTACAAGAGCTCTGATATGCTATGAGAAAAACTATATGGAAATCGTGTGTGCAAGTGTTATATTTATAGGCTGGCACATACCCTACAATATTGGATATCCAACATCACATATTGGGGCCTGATATTAGATACCCAGCATCATGGCTCCAATATTGAATATATGATATTAGAGCCTTGCAAAATATGATTCATCAAATGGGAAAGTAGAGCTAAGCTAGCCTAGTGGTAATAAGTATTCATTCCTGGTTTACTATACATATCCTTGGCTAATGCAACTACAACTGGGATTACCAAGTAACTTAAGTAAATTAAGTAAAGCTACTACTAGGTTGCTAGACAAATACACTTTCTACTTTAAACCAATTGTACTTATTCCATCCATACTAATAAACATAAGAAAAATTAAATGACTTGTTGAAAGTAAATTATAATAGAAGAGTAAATTGCATGGAAGTGTAAATTTATTCCAAGTGAGATGCTACAATGGCAAAGAGCAATTTTGATATTTATTTCCATGTAGGAATTATGTATTAGAACATTATACTAAAATAAAGATGTTGAAAGTCTATAGGTTATCACACTTCAAGCACTAACAACTATCTCTAAGTTTGAAAACAAGATGACAGAGTTTTGCTAAGTGTTGACTAAAAGGCAAGTTTGACATGTTAATGGACTCATATTTATAGGCATGACCATCTCCCATTACATCATAACTATGATATCATATATTGAGATGCAATATTGTACCTATGACATTGTAGATATGATATTGTAACATATTTGCAAAAAAGTGATTTATCATACTTTCATGATTAACTAAAAAATTTTCCTTGAGATTAAACAAAATGAGGATAGAGTTGTTCCAAAATGTGGGATCTTATAGATTCAATGGTGTATTCATAGATACATGAAAGAACTAACTCACTTTAAGTGTTTCATATTAACTTAAGTGAATTGCAAAAATATCATGATGATGAGTGACAACATTGAATTTAAAACAAAAATTAAAGCTTGATGTGGTCTTCAAAAAATGTTGTTATAACTCTTTATGTTTGATGAATCATTCGACTAGCATCATCAACACAGTATCATGTCATGCTTATATAAATGCACGTACCCATCATATTTATGGCATGTTATGTCATTAGTATAGCTAAGTTTTTGTAGTTTTGTTTTGCTAGAGTTAGAATATTTTTTAAGTGCTCACACTAGGACTTCAAAGAATTATACAAATCCTCATTCAAGCATCATTGTACTTGGACACATTAATGTGATGGTAATAAAGAAGAGGTTCTTGGAACTCTTTGTAGCACTTAGAATAGATTAATGTTTATTTTCATGCATTTTATTATTCATTCACTTTACATTCTTCCCTTTAGTTAATTAATGCACTTATAACAAACACATAAGTACAACCACTTCAAACATACTAGTTAACACTTGGTAATCTTAATAATGGCTATTTGGTATGCCCAATGATAGAAACTTAGTAACATGATAGTGTTAAGACAAGTTCAAGATGTGTACAAAAAGTGGACTCAGAGGCTTATGTTAGGATAGTTAGCTTAAGGATCATTAGATAGTTAAGTAGCTAATTCCAAATTAATAGTATTTACTCCACCACTTAGATTAAATAAATAAAAATATAAAATATAAACAAATATCATGCCCCTTAGCTCACACTTAACCATACAAATGAGCTTTCATAAGTGAGAGCCAAGAAGACAACAATCATATTTTGCCATGTCACTATCTTTGTCTATCGGTACATTGAGGGTCTAAGTCTACTGATTTAACTAGATCACTAGTGAATGCTTATGATTCATGTGGTTGAGTTGAGGGACCACTTACTACTCATCATTGGCACCATTGCCAGGGACATAGTCTAGTTGAGTGTACTAAGTAGGAAAGATATTGTATCCTACAAAGACATTGTAAAAATCATTTAACAACAAATCATTAAGAATATAAAAACAAACACATACTTTTTAAACAAAGACTAATATGGCTTATCCTCGTAGGGATGAATATTCATCACATACTGGTAGAATCAATCAGAGATAAGAGGTTCCTAAGACATAGACATCCCAACACTTTTGTGTTGTCTACATCCATCATGATCCTTACACTCTAGACTTCACCTTCATCCTACATTAGGATGAACAACTATGTTGAAGGAATATGGAGGGCAACATTGTGTTGCTCCCTGATCGATTAGTTGCTACAATGTTAATGAACAATTTAATCTAGTATGGCATCACTCAACTTAATTTAGAATATGAAGTCCAAGATTACCTTTACAGGCCTTATCATTCTATAGATACCCAACGAAGGAAGGATTAGAAAATGGAAGCATGTTATGAGGCTTCAAAAAGTAAGAGGTTTCCTAACCAATTATTCTTTCAACAACACAATGAAGATGAGGACTTCTTTTCAGGAGCTTCCTGATACACAAAATCTCCACCTTTCTTTGATGGGAAGACCCTTAACCAATGGTTGCAATTAACTATGGACAAATTTGTTGATGAGAAGAATGGTTCTCAAGACTAGGGGGCCTTGAAAGATGGTATCTATAATTGATTGTCCAAAGACAAGAATAATAACAAGCACTAGGACAAAGATAAACATAAGAAACATGGTAGGGATTGAAGAGCTAGTGCTAATTTTCCTTCTTCTTCATCCTCTTCATCATCCTAATCATCTTCCTCCTCCAACTCCAACTGTAGAAACAAAGGTCATGATAACAGAAAGAAAAACAAGGATCAAGATGGTGATGAATAGTAGGATAGAAATGATCATAGATCTAATTGTGACAACAAAGAGTAGGGGTAGGAACAATAGCAAGAGGAGGAGCATTACAAAGAAAGAAGGAATAGCAAGACTCATCATAGGCATCATGGCCATGAAAAGGACCATCAAAACCATTATAATTATGATGAGCCTCTACTGGCTACAAGGAACATGCTAAGCATTTTAGAGGTTTTTAGAATTCCAACTAGGTACTTGAAGGATAGCTGCATCAAAAGGCTGGATATGAATAATATTTCTAGATTTGAAGGGGGATACAACTTAGATCCACAAAATTAGTTGCAAGCCTTCCATGATGTCTGTGCCTTGCACTATGTTAAGAACAAATGGCAAAAACTAAAATTGTTCACCAGGACACTCATAAAAGAAGTTGAAAGTTGGTACTAGTCCTTAGAACTAGAATCTATTCGTTGATAGTGTATGATGCTGGAGCTATTTAATGACAAATATCAAATGTACTCCAGAGTGCCCAATTTGTGAAGATAAATCTAAGGTAAGAAACAAGGCAATTGTGATTCTTTAGATACAACCTTGGGTAGGTACTACTCCTTGTTGCACCAATGCCCAAGCCATGGATACTCCCAACAGGATTAGCTGTGCCATATCATAGATGGAATTTGAATTGAAATAAGGAGAACCCTGAGGGTTTATGGCCAAGGGAGACTTTTAGAGCTAAGGGTTAATTAGGTTCAAAGGCTCATAGATCAGGTGGCCAAGAAGGAAAGAGAGTTAAAGAAATGGAAAAGTATGAAGAAGTACAATATAGACCCCTCAATTTGCAAGAGGGAGGTCTATTTTTGTGAAAATGAGAAGGAAGCATCACTTGATGAAGTGGTGTAGAGGAAAGCTTTGTCGATATAGAAATCTATTACCAAAATATTAGTTAAGGTAGACAAGATGTGGAATTCCTTAGATGAGAAGTTCCAAACTACTCTAAAGATTACAGAGGAATTTAGAGATCAAGGAGGTAGTGGTTGTGAAAGAAGGAAGAGGAAAAATGTTGAATAGGGATATCAAAAAAATAAGGATAAAGCTACAATAGTAGAGGAGGCTGCAGATTTAGAGACTGATAAAGAAAAATGTGACATTTGCTAGTACAAACATCTTAAGTAGTGTTGTCCAATATTATCACACTTGCAAGAATCTGGGATGTATGCTTTGAATCATAGATTAGTGAAATGGTAAGCACCTTGAAGGTTGTCTTATCTGCAAGGTAATTATTGGTAGTAGTTCCACCAACAAGTCTACTATCTGAATGGAGTGCCAGCTCAATCTTAACAGTAGTACTAGTTGTGGCACTGTTCATAATTATGGTGGATACCACCTCTACGATAATAGTACCCTTATTACCAACTAGATCCCTATGGTTACTACGATTAGTAGTTGGTATCTTCACATGACTCTTCTAGTCATGCTTCCTTTCCATACCACTACTATCCTTTAGCGTACTAGAGAGCACCTTCTCCAAGGAGGGAGTCTCAATTTTCTTTCTATCCTCCTCCACACTCATCCACTCATACACCATTGCCAACAACACCTGTACCACCTACTCCATCCATGAAAGGTGAAATACCTACCTAGCCATAACAAAGAAACATCACAAGGGTATTGAATCTATAGTTAGATCCTTAGTAGAGTGGTCTTAAACTCAAGCCTCATAAGAGACCATTCTTTAGAACCAACATCCCCACGAAGCCCTCTCAAACATTTATGGCTACCAACCCCACTATTTTAGCCTCTAGAATCCATCTTGAGCAACCTTTAAACCAAAATGGTTCCCAACTACATACTATCATGCTGACCCATGCAATCATAGATTGGATCAAGGCTAGCCATCTTTTTAGGAGAAGATCTAATCTTGAGAGTCCCCTAAGTTACTTGTAGATCATCGAAATTCAACCATGCAAGACTCTTCTAGATTCAAGTTCTTAAGTTAACTTAATTTCTTAAGAGATGTACAAAGCTTAGAACCTACCTACCTTGAAAAAGAGAAACATTAGACTAGAGCTAGTAGACTAGTCCATCACTATTAATTTGGAATTAGTGGAGGACATCATGACCATCATTTGTGGGTGGTCCTATCTTGTCAATTTCTTGGTGATCCATGTAGAGAATTGGAAGGGGGAACTTTCCTATCATCATGGAGAGGGCATGATTAAGCATCATTGATGCAAGAATGAGGATTTGAGACATTTCCTTGGAAATTTTCAAGGAAATTGAATTTAGAAAAATAGAAAAGAAGAGAGTTCCATGCATTGTGTATAGTGACATAGGGTGCCATTGAATGTAGAGACTATGGACCATCAAAGGCACATCACTTCAAGAATGCAATCAATTTGTAGAAACTATAGAAATTCAAAGGTGCATGTATACAATAACCACTAAACAAGAGGGTACCTAGTGGCTAATAATAGATGATGAAGTTGGATCAACCATGTGCATGGAACTGGTTGAGAACCTTATTAGCTTCTATGTTGAAAGCATGGAAAAACTGAAGTAGCTTCATCATTAACTCTCTGATGCACAAAGTGAAATAGATTGGGGGAAGTTGGATTTCCTTGATATTGTTAAGCGAGAGTCACTTAAGTTAAAGGTTGCATTGGCAAGAATTGAATACACATTTCTTAACCATGGCAAGTTGGTGATTATCAATGTCATACTTGATCCTAAATAGAAAAGGAAATTGTTGAAAGTTGTGAACAAATGGCCAACAATGTTTGCTTGGTCATATCATGAGCTAATAGGGATTGATCCTTAGATATGTTAGTACAAAATCTACATAGACTCCTCCATCAAGCCAAAAAGACAACCACAAAGACACTTAAACCCAAAACTCAAGCAAATTGTCAAGGAGAGAATTGAACAACACTTCAAACTAGGGTTCATCTACCTAATTGTGAATATCAAGTGGGTTAGCCCACTTGTTATTGTATCAAAGAAGGAAGGAAAATGGAGAGTCTGTATAGACTTTTGGCTATTGAATATGGAAACTTACAAGGACCATTTTCCATTGTCATTTGTGTACCAAGTGTTGGACATCATTGTAGGGCATTGTTACTACAACTTCTTAGATGATTATAGTGGTTATAACCAAATCTAGATAGCATTGGATGACTAGGCCAAGATTACATTCATGAGTCTTTGGGGAACTTTTGCATACAGAAAGATGTCCTTTGGCCTATGCAATACTCTTGCTACACTTTGATGGTTGGTCTTAAGAATCTTTCAATAATAGATTGATAGTGGGGTAGAATTCTTCATGGATGACTTCTTTACCTATGGGGGCTACCTTTGAGTAAGTTGTGGACCACCTTGAGCAAGTTCTTCAATGGTGTGTGGAGACAAATTTGAGGCTTAATTGCTAGAAAAGTCACATAATGGTCCAAAAGGGCATTGTCTTAGGGCATAGTATTTTGAGTAAAGGGATTGAGGTGGACTTGGATAAAGTAAGAGTCATCCAATGAATAACTAGACAACCAAAAATAGTAAAATATGTAAGGTCATTCTTTGGTCACACTGGTTACTATAGGCACTTCATTGAAAACTTCTTGAAGATTGCCAAACCATTGGTGGAACTTATAGACAAAGACGCGTTGTTGTTTGGACTAGGGAATGCAAGAATGCATTCCAAAAGTTAAAGAAAAAACTCATATAAACTCAAATTCTACTAGCATTAGACTAGTCTAGGCCATTCCATATCATGACTAATGCATCAAATTATGCTTTGGAGACTGTGCTTACATAGTTGGATGATAAAAAACATCCATACTACATCCATTATGTAATCATGAGCATTGTGGATACACAAATGAATTGCATCACCACTAAAAAGGAGCTCATGGTAGTGGTGTATGCCTTAGATAAATTTAAGAACTGTGTACTTATATACCAATTTTTTATGCACACTGATCACAGTGCTATTTGATTCCTTATGAACAAGCCAACGATGAGTCCTTGTATCATATGGTGGCTAGTGATCCTTCGAGAGTTTGATCTCATAATGATTGACCAAAAAGGAGTCAAGAATGTGGTTTTTGATCACTTGTCTCAATTAAGATGGGATAGCAAAGAGGAGGAAGGTCCACTATGTAACCAATTTTCTAATGAACTCCTCTTTGCTGGTGTTGTTGATGTTCAAGATCCCAATGAAATGAAATGGTATGATTACATGCTTTCTTATCTACTCACATAGGAGATGCCATAGGAGTGAAATAACAAGAAGAAATAACAATTTCTTCATCAACTGAAGAACTTCATGGAAATCAAAGACAGCCTCTATAAGAGTTGCATAGATGGCCTGGTAAGATGGTATGTTTACAATGCAAATCAACTTTGAGTTCTTCAGGATACACATGAAGGCCCTTGTGGGGGTAACTATGTTAAGAGGATGACATCCATTAAGATCCTCATGATAGGGTATTATGATCTTCAAGGATGGCCATCACTTCTTTCGTTCTTGTGATAGGTGCCAAGGTGGTGGAGGGATGACCACATAAATGAAAGGACTTCAACAGTGGATTCAACCATTGCAACCTTTCTATCTTTGGGGAATTGACTTCATAGGGCCCAGCAATCCCATGTGATAAGCATCAAAGTGTCACATCAATGGGCCCTCGTTGAAGTAGCCTCATCAATAGGCCCTTGTCGATGGGGCCCTATTTACATGGTGTTGTCCCATCGATGGGGCCACGTCGATGTAGTGTTTGCTATGTCAAATAACTATAAATATGAGCTTCCAACTATGTTTATCCATCATTCAAGTCATAGTAGTAGTAGAGCTCTTGTAGTTTGTTCATTTGAATGTTAGAATATTTCTTTGAATGCCTGCAACAAGTGTTAGAAAGTGTATGGATCTTTATTCGAGCACTGTTGTACCTAACCCACACCAATGTGTATAGCAATAAAGATGAGCCTTTTGATCAAACTTTGTAGCACTTAGAATAGATTAATGATTTATTTATGCATTTATTATTTTCGTTAATTATGTAGTTAATTAAGTTAAATTAGACTTCTAGTGATTAGTTAATTAATTAAGCTAGAAAGATTAAACACATAAGTATGACTACTTCAAGCATAAACACATATTTGCTTCGTAATCCTAGCAGTGTTATTGCTTGGTGCACCCAATAGCATAGCACATGGTAACCGAACAGTGGATATGTGGGTTTAGGATGTGTATGGAAACTGGGACTAGATGCTTATATTAGGACTAGTTAGAGATTAGGTAGTTAGTCAAACTAAAACTAGTTATTAAATTACTTCATCTCTCTACTTTATGCACCAAAGAACATAAAACATAAAATAGTAAAAATCATATGCCTCGATTATACTTAACCATACCATGTGCATCGCAAGTGTAATTAAGAAGACAACAAAAGACTATTAGGGCAAGGTCCACTTCCTAGAAGACTAGTGTATTGGAAACTATAGAGTTGATGGCATTCAACTGGATCATGTGTGAATGCTTTGTGATTCATATGGTTGGGCATGGGGGTACATCGTCACTCATCATTAGCATCATTGCTAGGGACTTTGTTTGTTGAAACATGCACTACCTAGGATTAGTGAATATCATTAATATCATTGGATAAACTCCAAGGTCAACATCATTCTCAATTATATAATTACAAAAGTATACTAATTATTTTGTTTATTGCAAAATGTCTTCTTCTTCTTATAGGTGTGAAGATGTTAAACCACTGGTCCCATAAGAGTGCAAAGTGGCATATACTCATCCTAATGAGTATGTACCTGACTTTACCTTCATCCTACACCAGGATGAGTAGCTGAAATGGTGTGACATGGAGGGTAACATTGTAATGTCCCCTGATCGATCTGTGCTTGGGATGCTGTTTCAAATTCTTAAGAGGTTTGACATCCCAAATCTTCAAGAGGACTACATTGTGCATAGTTATGATACTTGGGACTACCATCTCACTGAAATAGAATGTAGGAGAGATCAACACCAAAAGAAGCACCATGAGATTGCAAAGGGGAAACACTTCACTAATCCCTTGTTCCTACTAAACCAAACTAACAATGAGGATCCTCCCTCTGGGGGTTCTCAACATGAAGATTCTTCACCCCCAATTATTAGTGATGAGGGTGTGACCCTGAACCTGTGGTCCACTATTAACAAACCAAGTTCAAGAAAAAGTGACAGTCAAGGTGGGGATTGAGGCAAACATCATGATGGCAAGGAATCTAAGGATTGTGGTCATGACAAGTAAAGAGGTGGTCGCAGACATCGCGATGGTGGTGGTGGTCCACATTCCTCTTCATCCTCTGCATTCAATTCCAAAAATTCCTCTTCAGCTTCTAGTTCTAATAGAAGCTACCAGAGATATAATCACAATTAAGGTGACTAGTGAGATAATAATGATTATAGTGCTTGCCAAGAGCGAAGTGGTGGTAGAAATCATCATTGACATCATCGACACAATGATGATGATGAACCTCTATTGGCAACTTAAAGCATGCTTGAAATCATAGAGGTAATTAAGGTTTCAGCTAGGCATGTGAAAGATAGTTAGATCAAGCACTTAGACATGAACAATATCCCAAGATTTGAGGGGGATACAACTCTAATTCATAAAATCATCTACAAGCCTTTCATGATGCCTATGGCTTACAAAACATTAAAAATGATTAGAAAAAATTCAAACTCTTTCCTAGGGCATTCATTAAGGAGGCAAAAAGCTAGTACTCGTTCCTTATAGCTAGAATCCATTCGTTGATAGAGTACCATGCTGGAGCTATTTAATGATAAATACAAAATGTACTCTAGAGTGTCCAACTTGAGAAGGCAAATCTAAGGCTAGAAATAGGGAACACATAAGCCCTTGGATGCTACCATGGACATATATTATTCTCTCTTACATTGATGCCTTGACCATGGTTATTCTTAGAGGGAACAACTCCACCACATCATAGATGGGCTTAGAGCAAAAACCAGAAGAACTCTTAGGGTTTATGCCCAAGGGAGACTATTCAAACTGAGAGCTTATTGCATACAAATGCTGATAGAGCAAGTAGCAAAAGAAGAAGGTGAGTTGTGAAAAAGGGAAAGTGAATAGGAATACAGTAGTAATCCTTTTGTCAAGAAAAGAGAGGTTTGATTCTATGATGAGGAGGAGTCCCCACTTGATGAAGAGGTGAATAGGAAAACCTTGCCCATACAAAAATCTATTTTTGACATTTTAGAAAAGGTTGATAAATTATGGGACTCTTTGGATGATAAGTTCTAAATTGCTATGAAGATTACTGAAGAATCCAAAGAGCAAAATAGTGATCACAATTGTAGGAGGCAAAAAGAAGCTAAATGTGCCTACCAGAGAGGTAAGGGCAAAGCTACTGTAGTAGAAGAAGTTATGGAGATAGACTCTGATGATGATGTTGGGTATGACATTTGTTAACATGAAGATCCTAAGGGATGTTGCCTTGTGGTGTCACACTTGCAAGAGTTTGGGATGTACATGTTGAATCCATGACTAGTGAAAAGGCAAGCACCTAGATGATTGCCTTATCCTCAAGGCAATCCAAGGTAGCTCCACTAGCAACAACAGGCTTACTATCCAAGTGGAGCTCCACCACAACCATATGAATAATATCAATAGTGGCAACAACCATAGTCATGGGAAATGCCATTTTCAAAACTGTAGTACCCTTATAGGTAACTAGATCCATATGGGTACTATGTTCAACAACCTATTTCTCCATGAAGCTCTACAAGCCATGCCTCATTCCAGCATCACTATTACCCTCCAGAGTATAATCAAACTCATTCATCATATACTCAAGGGGAGAACCCATATTCATACCATCCTTTGCATTTGTTTACACACATTCCTCCACTCTTAACCTAGTTACCTCTTGATTTTTCTATGTAAGATAAAATTCTGTTATAGTCGTAGCAATGAAATGCTACGAGGGCTGTAAATTTACAACTAGCCTTCTAGCTGAGTGGTTTAGATAATTAATCTAGGAAATGACCATTTTTTCAATCTAACAATCCTCCTAAACCCTCACAACCTAATGCAGTTGGTCACCCTATATCTCCAACACCCTCATCTTATGCATCAAGCACATTTGAGAGCTTTTCAAACCAAATGCCATCTCAGATCCACACTATGATATTAACTTATGTTTTTTTTATTAGATTAAGGCTGGCAACCTTCCCACAAATTGATCTAAATTGGGAAGCCATCTTATTTACTTGTAGATTGTAGGATGTGAACCATGCATGGCTCTTCTTGATTATGGTTTTGGTGTCAATTTCATCTCCTATGACATGTATAAGGCCTGGAACCCACTATCTCTTAAGAAGAGCAATATTCATTTGGAATTGGTAGACCAGTCAATCACTGTTCCTTTAGGGCTAGTGGATGACATCATGACCATAGTTTATGGGTGGTCTTATCCTACCGATTTTTAAGTGATCAAGGTAGAAAACTGCAAAGGTAACATCCCCATCATTATGAGAAGGGCTTGGTTAAGCACGGTTGATGCACGAATGGGCATAAGGGACCTCTCCTTGGAAACCTGCAAGAAAAATGAATTTGGATGAGTACAGAAGAAGTGTGTTCCATGCATCATTTACAATGATAATGGGTGCAATTGCTTGTAGAAAATCTGCTCCATTAAAAGTACATACATTAAAGCATGAAATTGGTGTGCATATGAAATAAATATCCAAAGGTGCCTGTATGTAAGAGCCACAAAATAGGATGACACCCAATGGTTGACAGCTAACTTTAATATTAGCACATTATGCATGGAACTAATTGAGAGCTTAATATGTGCTTATGTCGAAAGCATGGATGAACTTGAGCAAGTTCATCACCAACTCTCTAATGATGAAGATGATGATACTTGTTGGGGAGAGTTGGAAATCCCTAATAATTTCAAGCAAGAGCTCTTAGAGTTAAAAACTCTACCAGCTAGCATGGAGTATGCATTTTTAAACATTGGTAAGTTAGTTATAATCAATGTAAATTTTACTCCCTAACAAAAAGACAAGTTATTGATGGTGGTCAAAAAATGGTCAACAACGTTTGCTTGGTCACATCCTAAGCTGACTGGAATTAATCGAAGGATATGCCAATGTCGCATTTACACTGACCCAGCATGAAGCTAAGAAGGTAGCTACAAAGGCTACTGAACTCCAAATTGAAGTAGATCGTCAAGGAGAAAATAGAATAACTCCTCAAGGTGGGGTTCATCTATCCCATCATAGATAGTATGTGGATTAGTCCACTCGTAATTATGCCAAAGAAAGGTGGTAAGAGGTGGGTCTGCATTGACTTTAGGCTATTGAATATGATAACATTTAAAGATCATTTTCTATTGCCATTTATGGATCAAGTGTTGAACACTATCTTTGGGCATTGCTATTATAGCTTCTTGGATGATTATAGTGGCTATAACGAAATCTAGATTGTGCCCAAAGATTAGGCCAACACAACATTCACAAGTCCCTGGGGGAGTTTTGCATATTGTAAGATGCCATTTGGTCTATGCAATGCCCCTGCAACATTTCAACACCTAGCCCTTAGTATTTTTTTAATAGTAGATTGGTAGCAGGGTAGAAGTCTTTATGGATGACTTCTCTACCTATGGGGCTACATTTCAGCAAGCCCTAGATCGCCTTGAGTGGGTATTGAAAAGATGTGTTGAAATAAACCTTAGGCTTAATTGGTAGAAAAGCCATCTAATTATTCATGAGGGCATAGTATTGGGGCACCAAATTTCATAAGAAGGGATTGAGATAGATCCTATAAAGATAAGGGTAATTCAAGGAATCACACACCAACCAAAGATAGTCAAAGATGTTCCATCATTCCTTGGACACACTAGCTACAACCGACAATTTATAGAGAATTTCTCTAAGATTGTAAAGCTATTGGTTGAGCTTACAAAGAAAGATGCTCCATTCATCTAGACCAAGAAGTGTGAACATGCATTCCAAGTATTAAAAGAAAAACTCATAGAAAATCCAATTCTATAGGCACCAGACTAGTCTAGACCATTTCACATAATGACTGATGCATCTAATTATGCTTTGGAGTAGTGCTTATGCAGTTGGATGATAAGAAACATCCATAGTATATCCACTACGCAAGCTGAAGCATTGTGGATGCACAGTTCAATTACACCATAATTGAAAAAGAACTGATGGTAGTGGTGTATGCTCTTAAAAAGTTCAGTCACTATGTGCTTATCTATAAAGTGTTTGTGCAAACAGATCATAATGCCATCTACTTCCTAATGATTAAGACAACAGTGAGATCCCATATCATATGGTGGTTTGGGATCTTGTAGGAATTCAATCTCACAATGGTAGATCAGAAAGGGACTGAGAATGTAATTGCTAACCATCTCTCTCAGTTAACATGGGATAACACAAAGGAGAAGAGCACACTCTCTAATCAATTTCTAGACAAACTCCTCTTTATAGGAGTAATAAATGACCAAGTGCCTACAGAAACAAAATGGTATGATGACATCCACACTTACCTTCTCACTTAGGAGATGCCACAAGATTTGGACAGTAGGAAGAAATAATAGTTTCTTCATGGGACAAAATAATTCATGGAAATCAATAGACACCTTTGCAAAGGGTGCATCGATGGCTTGGTTCATTGGTGTGTCCATAATGTGGATCAACTAGATGTTCTCTAGGATGCTCACGAAGGTCCTTGCAGAGGCCACTATGTAGAGAGACACACAATCATAAAAATCTTGATGGCAGGATACTATTGGCCTACAATATCAAGGGATGCCCACCAATTTTTCTGATCTTTTGAATACTATCAAAGAGATGGTGGGATGACCATACAAATGGAGGATGCTCAATAATGGATTCAACCATTGGAGCCCTTTGACATATGGGGCATTAACTTCATAGGTCCCATCACATCCATGTCTAATGGAAAGGTGTATATCATTCTAGTAGTCAACTACTACACTAAATGGGTAGAAGTAGTAGCCATGATTGATTGTACATATCCACTGCTGCTAGATTTGTACAACAAAATGTTGTAAATAGGTTTGGTATGCCATGTGCATTGATTTCTGACAATGGAGCTCATTTTATAGGTGCCACTTTTTGAAAGTTGATGCAACAATTGGGAGTAGAGCATAAATTAATGACACCATATCATTTGCAAGCCAATGGTTAAGTAGAGGTAACTAATGGGGAGGTTACAAAGCTCCTAATAAGAATGACCAGCAAATATAGGAGAGACTAAAGCATAAAACTCAACAATGCCCTTTGGGCCTACTGCTCAACATGGAAACTCCCTATTGGCTACTCTCCCTATGAGTTAGTATATGGTAAACTTCCAGTGCTCCTAATTTAATCCAATCTCCTTACACTCTCAATAGCTTATGAACTGAATCTGGACTTAAGCCTACCACAAAAAGAAATATTGATCAACCTTAACATGCTAGAAAAAAATCGACTAGTGGCCCTATCTTCAAATAAAGTTTACAAGGCATTCAACAAGCAACAACATGACCTTCGAATATGAAAAGTAAAATTTCAACTAGGAGATAAGGTTCTGTATTGGAACCCCACACATGTATCCTAGAAAACAAAATTTCAAATGTTGTGGGAGGGACCTTATATAATTGATGAAACCTTTTCCTCTAGGGCCATCTTAATATACAAACCTGGGAGCCCAAATAAAAAGCAGTTGGTCAACATCCAACAAGTGAGGCTTTTCCATGAGCCCAAGTAAGAAAATGCAACAAATACCTTAATGGATTGACAACCACACTCAATTTTTCAGATCTCCTCCTTCCAACTTAGTTGTGGGGGAGATGGCCATCTATGTTAATCATCCATATGGATCCTTAGTTTTTCTATTTTTTTTGTTTTACACATTTTTTCTTTGAAATTTTTTTCTTTTACATCTTTTTGATTTTAAATCTTTTTCCTGTGATATACCATTTTTGTTTTACACCATCATTAGTACATTTGAATCTTTTTTTGAATATTTTTACACTTTCTTATATATTTTACTTTGTTTTGTTTGAGTGTGATTTTCAAATTTTTGCTAATAAATGTGCTTTGTGCCAATAGGAAACAATGGTGTTGTAGCTATTACTAATGGTGATTTGTGCTTCATGTTTTGTTTACTAATGTTTGGTTTCTATTTTTGAATTTTTGTATCAATGGCTTAGTCATGGTTTCTTTTTTATGGAAAAGGCAGTGAGTCCATAACATCGACCCATTCACAAACTCTATGGTTTTCCTTGTTTTGGAATTTTGAGGTTCCTTTCATTAAATCAACTTTTAATAAATTGGTAACCTTGGTAGTTTTTAGAATTGTGAAGGATTCAAAGGATTGTATAGGGTGTGACTTCAAGGGGGCTTAATACTCTTTGTACTCTTCTACTTGCTTGGGTGCTTGAGTGTTTTCATATACTTCTTACCATTCCATGTCATCCAATAATAGGAATTCTAATAAAGTCTTTGCATGATGTGGTTCCCATCCAAAAAGAAAGAAAAAAAAAAGAAAAAAAAACAAAAAAAAAAAAACATGATTTGAATTCAAAGCACTCCCCTTAGACAAACAAATTAGCTACAAGCATTGGTTATGGGACTAGAAAGACATGTTACCCATGCTTGAAGATCTCCTGTAACTAAGGTCCTCTCTCACTTTCTAATTCTCTTTGCTCTTCTTTATAGAATAGTGGTTGTTTTGTGAGAGCAATGTTGTGTCTCGAGGAGGTGGATTAGACTTGGAGTGGCAATGCAAAGTCACTGAAAGAGGTTGGTTTTGGTTTGGACTAAGGATGGGTCTTCTCAAGTCATTTTAAACACAAATTCCACAAGAGACATCTTATGATCTCAATTCGGAATACCATTTGACCTTCTCCATCATTCTTCTCTACTAACTGTAACTCATCTCACTATCGAAGGCCATGTTCTTGGTTCTATGTCTTGGTTTGATGTATCTGAATTCTTAGGTAGAATCTTTTATGTTTTGGTCCTTAAATTCCATCAATCATTAATCATCTTTAGGGGCCATGAACTCCTTAGGTTGAGGTTATGCAAGGGCAAACAAGGCATGTACCTACTATGGAGAGGACCCACTTGCATATCTCTTGGTTGGGTTTGTTAAGTACCTTATCCTTAGGTGTTCTTGCAATTAAAATCTTTCATACATCCATCTTCTGCATTATACCATATGCTCATTTACATATTTTGTTTATTAAACATATTCTCTATTGAATTTTTCAAATTTTGAGCTTTCAAATATCGTTTTAAATGATTTTATCATATTCTTGGCTTCTTTGGAATTCCATGGATCCCAAATTCATTGAAAAACTCCTGATATTTTTCAAGATATTCAAATTTGAAATTTTTCTTGAGGAGCTCCATATATGGGGCCCTATCAACAAAGCAAAGCCATATACAAGGCCTCATTTATGGGGTCCCATTAATGTAAGTGAATAATAGTATATCTATACGTGACCACACTTGGAAAATTTTACATTTTCTCACAAATGCCAAGGGAGTTTTTCAAAATTTTTAGAGCCTAAAACGTTCTAGAGCCCATAAATTCCTAATCATTTATCCAAATCACTCCATTCTTTGACGTTGCAACTATTGGAGGTAAGCTCTTTGTTGTGTGGGCCACAAATGTGGCATTTTTCACGGAAAAATTTTCACCATTTTCTAACTCCCACACAGGTTTAACTAAGAAATCAACTATTAAACATCAAATTACAAGAGTTAAAGCTTCCTAATAAGCTCTAGTAACATTTACAATAAAAATTAATTAATAATTAATAAAATAATAATAAAATAATCAATTTACCATGGTCCAACCTTAGCCAAAGTGTAACTAACTAATGAGAGAAGGTATTCAAAAATTTAAAGTTACACATTATATCTACTAATCCATGGATGTGTTGTGATCATAGATGGCACCAAAAGGAAAGCACACGTAGGAAGTAGGACCCTTTCAACCAAGGGAGAAATGGCCTAAAATGGGAAGGGGCCAAGAATAAGCCTAAGAAGAATTGCTTGCAACCCACACCACAGGTCCTATTAGGGAAGAGGCAGAGGTGGAATCTATCAGATAGATTTTAAAACCAATGGTAGCAATAGAACACTTCCATTGGGATGATGCACCAAGACAACAAGCAAATCTTAAGGTGACCTTGATAGAAGCTTGCCTAAATTAGATTAGATTGCAAGTGGTCTCGAAAATAGTGCTTTAAGAGTTAAACTTTGACCCATTCCTAGATTAAGCACCAAAAGAAGTGTAGGACTAGCTAAATGCCTTTCCCATGTGGCCAATGATCACTTCTATTGGGGAGTGGTACATGGGAGAGACATTCCTATTCAGGAACAATAGGCAGGCTGGTTCAACGGTCAAAATCAAGGACATCTTAGTGTCCTACTTTGTGTAGACCATTGCGCAAGTGCTTGGGTTGCTAGAAATAGGGGCAAGTCTTGCTGAGATCCCAATGCCTACAGATCCCAGCATCAAAAAAGAATGGGTGAAACGATGCTATGGTGTTGATCATAAGGAGTTTGGCTTACTCACATCAGTAGAGAGGATCCACTATAAGATTGTGGCCTTTCACATCAATCCCATGGTAAGGCCAAGTAAAATCATTGCCTTCTCTACCCAAGCATGCATCACTCTGAGTGGGAGATTCCCCATCAACCTTCCATAGTCGATCTATCTAGAGAAGGAGAAGTCATTTAAAAAAATGAACATGGAAGGAAGGCGGTCCCCTTCCCATGCCTCATCAAAAAACTCTATTAGAGGGGAGGAATAGTCTATTATACCAATGATGTTGTTAGGCATATTTTGGCCACCAACTAGGTAGAAATGATGAAAGATAAGATGCCTAAGATGATTATACAAGAAGAGGAACAACAACCACCACCTCCACTTGCCACTCAAACAACGATGCTAAACATCACTGCAATTGCCCAACAGTTGTGTAAATATTGAGAATGGATCTTGAGTGAACAAGAGCAATGTGTAGGCATGAGTGGTAAGGATTCATCTAGGTATAGACCAATAATGAGTCACTTAAATGAGGTGGCCTAGAAAATGAACTTGATGGGTGGAGGTGGATCCATTTTCTTATCCCAAAGAACGTAGTTTCCCATAAGGTTAATTTCAAGCACCATAGAGGTCACAATATCTCTTACAAAATAATAGTCACTCCTAGAAATCTCTGGGAACATTGTGATCTTCTTGATGCACTTGGAAGAGGGTGAGGGAGCAACAATATTGGTGATGTAGCACCAAGGGTAGGAGACTACAATAGAAGTGGTTGTTGACCGTATTGTTGAAACTCTTAATGCACCTGTGGCATTTGCACTAGATATCACTACACTCAAAGATGTGCAAACATCCATAGGAATCGCAAGTGGTAAATATAAATTTAGCATAGCATGAAGAACTACAAGATTAATTGGTGGGAACTAGAAAAATATTTTCAAATGTCTTTGATCTTTTAGACAATATTACTATGACCCAGTTGGAGTTGCTAGAGGCAAGGGATAAGAATATCATTTTGGAGGAAAAACTTGAAATAGCTAGGGAGCTAAATGAATGCTTGACTACAGAAGTTGTTGAATTAAGATCTCAGATTGCCAACCCTACATTTTGGAACTCGACATTGATAAGAGATGAAGCTATGGAACACCTTTATGCTAAACTAAAAGGGGTTGAGCATGCAATGGAGATGACAGTGTTCAACTGATCCTTAGCAGAGTCCACACAACACAAGATTTAGAAGGCCTTGGATCAGACCCACTAAGATAATGTATAGTTGACTCCAAGGAATCATCACATATGGAATGTTAATTAGCACAAGCAATAAGTAACTGATTTCATCCATCAATAGCAGGAGCAACTAGCCAGAGCAAACACAAAACTAAGGAGATTGGCAATAGAAAATAGAAATCTTTCCATGGAGGAGGTCTACGCCCTTTACCAAAAAACTACAATTGAGGTAGTAACCTAGAAATCAGAGACTCTCAAATTTGAGAGAGTCAAGGACCATTATAAAGAATAGGTTTTTGTACAAAAGGAAGTGGGTGAAAAACACATCTAGTTGATAAATGTGAAAGCGAATAAAACCCTCCATCAACTATAGTAAGGAAGAGAAGTGTGACAATACATTATTGATGGGATAGATGCCTACAACAAAGTAGAAATCCACATGAAGGAGTTGCAAATTGAGGAGATGATAGAATACATAGAGCTCGCTAATCTCTATTATGTGAATTTGACCATGTTGATTGTTGAACGGTCGTAATAAGCTCATACTTGTTAAACGAGGCCAAGTTCAAGCATAACAAAGACACTAAGGAAAAGCTTTCGATGGTAAACATTGAACTTAAAATTCTCAAGGCACAATTCATTGATCAATGATCAACTATCAAGAACTTGACCAAGAGGATGAATGACTGCTAAGAGCTACAAAATGCAATTAGGGTGTTTGATATTGAACGGAAATAGTTTGCTGCCTAGTTTATCAATGTGAAGGAGATGTTCTTGGTAATGCCCTATCCATGGGATGTTCCCATTCCAGCCCACATTGGTGATGCCACATCAACTACGAGGAGAAGATGAAGCCATTACTAGATGCCTTTCACCTTCCATTGGAGGCTACAGCCATAGCAGGATAGCCATAGCCACCTTAGCTACCGTAGTGTTTGAAGCTGGTAAAGGTCCTTCAGAATGTTAGGAGCCTCTACCACTTGGGACTATTTGATCTTCTACATCACCTTCATGCCACCAAAGGATGTGCTATCCAATTTTGTGTAATCATGTCATGGTATTCAATTTTGTGTTAAGAACATCATAATTTTTTGTAATGTTTTGATTTGTACACTCGGGCATTTAGTTTTGTCAAGTCAATTTATTTTGTTAAGAGTCAGTCAATAAATCCATACCTTTCCAAATTTTTGAGGGAACTTAAGGATGAGTTTTCATTCAGTCATGGGGGTATGATGAGCATCAAAGTGTCATGTTGATGGATTCCCATTGATAGGGCCTTGTTTATGTGGTGTTGCCCTATCGATGGGGCTACATCAATGTAGTGTTTGCTATGTATATAGGGCCCTATCAATGTAGTCTTGTAGAAAAAAACTATAAATACAAGATCCCAATCATGTTTATGCATCATTCAAGTCATAGTAGTATTGGAAGCTATAGAGTTTGTGGAATTCGACTGGATTGTGTGTGAACACTTCGTGATTCATATGGTTGGGCATAGGGGTACCTCACCACTCATCACCATGTTAAATGAAAAACATACATCATCATGGTAGATGATTATTATGTCAAGTGATATGAAGCCACTATCATCATGTTCTATGGTGGCATGGTTTGTACAATAGAATGTTGTAAATAGGTTTGGTGTGCCACGAGTGTAACGTTCTATCCCTTATTAAGGGTGGAAACAAATTGTAACAATGTAATTAACCTTCAAATGAAGGGGTATCTCATTATGAAGAGTTACAATTATTCATGTATCCGTTAGGAATGGATTTGATCCATGCTGTTTAAGGTTGAGTTTAGAGATTATGTTGGCATGGAGTTGTGGAGCCTGGAAAGGCAAGTGATGGGACCTAGGTGAAGTAGGACAAGAAGGTATTGATCACCCCTTCGACTAGACAACCTAACCATGGTGGTAGTGTTGGATTGCCTCTAAGGCTTAAGTGGCACTAAAAGATAACCCAAAGGGCATTACGGTACTCTCTTTTATTAATAAAAATTTTCCCTTTTTCTTTCTTATTCCAAGGACCAGTTATTCATTTACTAGTTGACTCATTTATCAAGTATTTTATGATGTTTCCATTATATTGCTTATGAATGTGGTGAATGTGATGAATTAAGCAATGAACAAACATGTTTTTATGACATCCAAGAATGGGATGTCACATTTGGTATTAGAGAAAATCATAAATCATGAGCCAAAGTGGAAGAAAAATATTATATTATTATTATTGTTGTAAAACAGAAGTACATCCAAGTAGAATACATGTAAGGGAAGAAGTGGAACATAAGAAAAGGGAAGACATGGAATAAAAGGAATAAGGAAATAGTGAACATTTGTTATGACTGAACAAGTCAAGGAGATTTGTGACTATCTTCAATTATGCTTCCCATTCTTCATCAACAGCATCCTTCTTGCTGAGCATTGCTTTACATCCAATCAAACCGTCATACAATTATTTGATATATTTTGTGGTGCTCCTTACTGTAGCCATTGATTCCTCCTTTCTCTTGGGTTGGATTTTTAGCATCTCCATCTAAATCAATTGACCATTCATGTCTTTTTACCATTTCTTCTCTTTCCTTTGCATCAAAGAAGATTAAAATTATAACTTATGAACGAAAAAATAAATCAAATAAAAAGGAAAAAAAGGGAACGAGAAAAGAATAAGAATTACTTACTTGAAGCTGATCGTTATCAATTTGAAGAAACTATTCATGAAATTGCAGATGGCGAGCCAAGCATGTAGCACTCTTCAATTCTCCTAAAAGTTACTCCAAATCTTTGGCAACTTTTAGAGCATCCTTGGGAATTGGATGGAAAGATTAGGGAACTCTAGCCTGTACTAATTCCTAGTCTTCTTTGAAGTCACATGACTGGGATTCTTGCATGTGGTAAACATTCTCATGAATAGAATAAGGTTTGTTACTAGAGATTCATTGGCCAAGATGCTGAAGCAGTTTAAGTTCTTCTTTAAAAGCTACCACTATCTATCCCATCAAATAAGGAAAACATAAGATAGAAAAAGAAGGAATTACTAGAACATATCCAGGAGCTAGTATTGGTGTTGCTTGTGGAAAGGAACCTAGTGTTGCTGGAATCGATGACATGCATGGTGATCTAGGTGGAGGAATGGAAGATGAAAAAATGGGATTTTATTTAGAACTAGTACTTGCATCATCTCTCTCCATTTCTTGGATAAAGTACTTTTGACCTTGAGACATCTGCAACACAAACATGATCAACATCATACAAGAAGAAGAAAAGGGAAGTATTCAAATCTTAAAATAATTAAAACTTACCTCTGGTTATTTTTCCTTATCCTCTCTTGTACTTTGTTGTTAACCTTGTTGTTGGATTTGTTGTTGGGGATTTTGTTGAACTACTAGGGTGCTAGAACTTTGCCCAGTACATTACCTTTATTAAAAAAATTTTATTAGAAAAGAAAATAAGACATTAAATTAGGCAATTTATATATACATACCTTGGAGCTGGTATGTGTGATTTGTTGTCATGGCTAAACCAAAGAAGCACCTTGAATGGATGAAGCATCTTGTGCACTTTAAGTTTGTGCAGTCTTAGCACCTTCTCTTGGAACCTATGCATCTTGGATTAGTTCATTCTACATCCCAAATTGCACTGTCAATAAATACATAAAGAAACATAAGTAATAATAGAAATATAAAATACATAAAACAAATAAAATACCTTGTTGCTTCCTTCTTGATTTCTGGAATGCTGTAAAACCAATTAATCCTTTTTTCCACCTTTGATCTTATTCTTTATAATTTTGTCCTCTTCAAGAAATTTAGAACATAAACTAGGATCATATAAGCTAAAGAGTTTGGTTGAAGTATTGTAACTTAAAATTAAACACATGACCAAGGGCATGAAACATATGGTATAGGGTCTATTGGGATTTGTTTGGTAGCGGAAACTCTACTCATGGCATTGTACAAAGTAGAAAAACAATATAGTGACCAATCATAAACTCTACCAGTTATGGTAGCATACTGTATATAGATGGAAAACACAGTAACATAAGATTGGTGTTGATGCCACAAAATGTTACTATGGATGAACTGACATAATTCAAAGTGAATTTCATTGATGAAATCTTGACAGAGAAATTGGCTTTTGCTAACAGTAGAATCAATAAAATAATTAGACAATTATTTTTTACAATATGATTTAAATTTAGGTGAGAAAATTGATGGAATCAAAGGATCCTCTTGGTGAAAACTCAAGGTTGTTTAAATATTAGATGAAATAATCATTATTGGCCCACAAAATAGTTGGGAAGTGGTGCTTATATTGTTATTATAAAGATTATACTATTGAATTATTAACTTTTTAAATTCTATTACCTTGAAAACTAGGAAGATAAGTAATTTATATAATCGTGAAGTGGTATGAAACTAAAATGCCTCCTTTCTAAGTAAATCACGCACAAGATTGGAAGTAGTAGCTACACTATTTTGGTGATAAAGAATGGACATCAATTTGGAGCTACCTGGAGTTGAAGAAGGAGCCTAAGTAGGATGCTTTGGGGCCATGATGATGATGGTTAATATCCTTTGTGTTAATGACAGAAATTTTCAATCTTCTCTACTGATGCAATCCTTCAATCTTTTATTGATATTGAACTATGATGGAAAAATTCTTTCTTCTTCTCATATTTATAAAAGAGCAATAAGAATCTTAGCAGGAGTAAAGAGGAAGTATCAAATTAACTTAATTAATGATTTAACAAAGCTAACACTCACTTTTTATGATTTTGTGATTACTAGGTCCACCAAAATGGCATTATCACTAGCTCAACAAAAAATACTCTTTGATACAATTCCAATAGTACCAATTTAATCAAAATTTGACTTATGGTTTGGGAGATATGACATTGCTCATGTTACATGCAGTTGAAATTAAAAAAAGTGTTTTTTATTTTAAATTTTTATTTATTTAATTAATTAAAAAAATAAAAAGAGGATGGTTGCATGTTCAACCCTAACCCTCAAATATTTTTTTAATTATTAAAAAAATAAAAACCCAACTTGGTAAGGCCGTGACCGGCCTTGTTGCCAGCCACGACTAGCCCTGTTGTTAGCGATAGGCCTAGCCTAACTGTAGGACATGCACCATGCCATTTTCAGCCACCACCTCTTGGGCCCTCCATGCTACCTTCCACATCACTGTCACCCTCTCTTATCACCTTCTGCATGCTGCCATTGCCTAGTTTCCACGTGCCGTCATCACTTAGTTCATTGTTGTGCCTCTTGCTACATCATGTTGTTTTCATCCTGTATGACATCATTGGATACCAATGGCATCATAGATTAGAGTCACCCCTGGCATCAAGAATGTCACTAATAACAAGCATCCCTTACATCGAGACATTGCAAATCACAGGCATCCCTGGTGTCGATGATGCCGTAGATCAGAGGCACCCTTGGCACCTACGATGTCATTTATCACAGGCACCCATGGCATCAATGATGTCGTAAATCACAAGCATCCCTAGTGCCAATGATGCTATAGATAATAGGCATCCCTAGCACCAATGACGCCACCAATCACCAGCATCCCTACTATTGAAGATGTTGTCAATCATAGGCATCCTTGGCATTGACAATGCTACTAATCATAGGCATCCTTTAGTGTTGTTATCAGTGCTAGATTCAGAAATCACACCAGCTGAGAGATGGTTGCATAGACCCTATTTTGGACTGTGTAGGCTCTAAACGGACCTAAAGAGGCTTATGAAGGGCTACATAGGCTTTAGAGAGGGTTGTGTAGGCCCTCAAACAGGTCGCTCAAGGTCCTAGATAAGATCTGTAAGCCTTGAGATAGGCCATGTAGGCCCTAAGGATGGCCTTATAGGTGCTAAGGAGGGTTGCATAGCCTAGCATAGCCCCCCCTTTGCCCACTAACTCTAGACAAGCTTGGGTCACATTGCCAATGTAGCCCCTTCCTTGTCGACTTCAGCATTATCGCTATTGCTTGCATCATTTGTGTTTCTTACCTAACTGTCGTTCCTATCTAGTAGCCACCCTGCTTCTAGCAATGGAAGAAAATTTTCATCAATTGATGAGAAATTTCAAATTTTTGGGAATTAACAAAAATATTGAAATTGTCATTAACCAATGGGAGATTCAAATTTCCCATTATTGATGTGTTGATTTTAAATAAAAAATGTGTGAAAATAAATTTTAAAATTCAAATTTCATGTGCTGTTAATAAGAAAAATAAGAAAAATTCCATAATTAAGTGTGCTTGACCTAGAGTAGAACTAGGATGGGTGACCTCTTGGAAAGTCTTGAAAATTGTATAAGTTTTTGGCAAACTTAAAATGGCTGTAACTTTTGCATCTAGAGTTCATTTTCAACAAATAAAAAACCTATTCCAACATAATTAAACCTTTAAGATGTAATGGAATGGTTAGATTTGGCCTTAGAATAACAAAACATTACCTTTTAATCCATTAATTAAGGTCTAAAAATAATTAGGATTCCGTGATCAGATAGAAATCCATGATAGCTTTAACCTCTTCTACAACTGAATAACTATTTTGAAACCCATAGAAATGGGCCATAGAGGCCAAGGATTCTCAATGTACCTAATTTCTTCAACCTACCAATGTCTAGAATCCAAAGAATGCATTGAAAAGCAATGGAGGCCTAAGTTAATGAATAGATGAATGCCCTTGAGGATCAAATTAATGAGATTAGGGAAGTTCAAGAAGAGCTTCGTTAGTCAAATTAAGGGTTTGAGATAGAGATGCAAAATATGTCCAAAGAAGTTAGAAATTGTCTCAAAGTTTAGAGGACAAATGGTTAGATGTGCAAGGAAACATGGATTCCTTTGCAAACTCCATCAAGCAATTAACAGACCATCTCACCTAGCCTTCAAATCCTAGCCACATGTCACTAAAAGATCAAGATCAAGTTCTCCCTAGGGATGTCGATGCAATTTTAGGAATGTTTTTCTTGCAAAAATTTGATATTACTTTCCACTTTGGAACTCATATTTTAAAAGTCCCAACCACTAATGGGGTTAGGATCCTAAGGGGGGTAGGAATGACAAAGCAAATTCATATGATAACCATTAAGCAAGCAAAAAGATTAGTCAAAAAGGTTGCTACGATGTTAGTTGTCAAAGTAACCAAACCTTAGAAACCTTTAGGTATTAAGATTTGAAAAGAACTTGAGGAATATAAAGATTCAGTATTTGGTGAAATTGAAGAATTGCCTTAAAAAAGAACTGTTGAGCATGCTATTGATATTTTTCCTAGCACATAACTTGTTTCAAAAGCCTCGTATAGATTTTCCACTTCTAAATTAAAAGAATTAAAAGTACAATTATATCAACTATTGGAAGAAGGAAAAATTTGAGCTAGCCTATCACCTTGAGGTGCACCAGTCTTATTTGTTAAAAAGATGGTATGTTAAGAGTATGCATCGATTATAGGGCATTGAATAAAGTGATGATTAAAAATACTTATCCTTTGCCTAGAATTGATGATTTGTTTGAGCAACTTATAGATGCATGTTATTTTTCAAAGATTGATTTAAAATTAGGTTATCAGAAAATAAGGATTAAGGAGAAAGATATCGATTAAACTATTTTTAGAACTAAGTATGGATTATACAAATTTGTTGTAATACCATTTGGATTAACTAAGGCACCTACAAAATTCATGGCATTAATGAATAATATTTTTCATGAATATCTTGATTAGCTTGTTATAGTATTTATGGATGTTATACTTGTTTATTCTAAGTTAAGAGAATAACATGTTAAACATTTGAAAATTATAATGGAAATTCTTAAATAGCATTAGTGAAAGTTAAATTAAGTAATTGTGAACTCTTTAAAGAAGAAGTCTCTTACTTAGGCCATATAGTTTTTAAGAAAGGATTGCAAGTAGATCTAGCAAAAATTAGTGCAATTTGGGATTTGCCTAAATTAAAAGATGTTACAAAAATTTGCAGTTTTCTAGGCCTAGAAGGTTTTTATCAAAATTTTATTAAATATTATTCTACTTTAGTAGCCCCCTTGATTGACCTTTTACAGGAAAAGCATGTGTTCAAGTTTGATGAAAAATGTAGGGAAGCTTTCCTTAGATTAAAGATTCTATTCACAACAACACCTATTTGGAGAATTTTGAATGAAGAATTACCATTTGAAGTATCCATGGATGCCTGTGGAATAGGAATAAGTGTATTTCTTTCATAAGAAGATAAAGTGTTATGTTATGAATCTCGTATATTACAAGAAGCTAAGGTAAATTACTTAACCCATGATTTATAACTACTAGTCATTGTTCATACTATGAAAGTTTGGAGACATTATCTCTATAGAAAAAGTTTTGTACTAAAAAAAGATTGTAAAAGTTTAGAATATTTGTAGAGAAAACCTGTTTTGAATACTTGTCAACGATGATGGATTGAATTATTGGCTGAATATGATTTTGAAATCATATATATTCCAGTAAACAAAATATGGTAGCTAATGCCCTTATTCGAATGTGGAACTTTATAATAGGTGTCATAACAACCCCTATGGAAGAAGAGATTAAGGAACATATAAAAGAAGACCCATATTTTAAGAAAATTTTAACCAATATTTTGTTGGAGCCTCAATATCAACTTGCCTCTAATGGATTATTGATGAAAGAAAATTGGAGACTAAGGTTGTTGTGTGAAGCACATGAAGTACCATATGCAAGACACCTAGGTTATATTAAGACTTATATGATATTATGAAAATGTTATTTTTGGTCTAGAATGAAGAATGATGTGTTCTTGTACATTAAAAAATTGCCTAACATGCCAAAGAATAGAAGCTAAACAAAAGAAACCTAGTGGGTTATTACAACCTTCGGAAGTTTCAACCTAGAAATGGGAAGACATTACCATGGATTTCATTGTAGGATTACCAATAATAAAAAAAATTAACTTGATTTTGATAGTGGTTGATTGTCTATCAAAGATTGCACATTTTATATCTTTAAAATCTACAAACACAACCAAAGAAGTAGCTCAAAAATTCATATGTGAAGTATTTTGATTGCATGAATGTCTAAAATCTATCATGGACTGAGATCCCAGGTTCATATCTAAATTCTAGCAAAATTTCCTCAAAGAGCTTGGAACCTAGTTGAAGTTTAGCATAGCTTACCACTCAAAGAGCAATGGACAAACTGAACATGTTGGGAGTAGACCAAAAATGTGGGAGAATTATTTACACATGGTAGAATTCACCTATAATAACAATTATCAAGGTTCCATATATCAAATACCATTCGAAGTAGTATATGGATAGAACTATCGTACATCACTAACCTAGGCAGATCCAATCTTAAGAATGGAGTGTAAGGAAGAAGAAATGAGAATAATGGAAAACATTATTACAAGAGTTAAGTAAAATTTACAAGCTGCCCAAGATAAATATATGGGATATGCAGAACAACATTGGCTTAAGAAAGAATTCCAAGTGAGCAACCAAGTATTACTAAGAGTAAAACCTGCCAGGAGTTCTCTAAAACTTGGAAAATATACTAAATTAACACCCAAATATTGCAGACTATTTGAAATTTCTAAGACAACTTGTGAAGTGGTATATCGGTTAAATCTTCTAGCAACCTTAAGAATTCACCTAGTTTTTCATGTAAGTTTGCTAATGAAATTTCATGAAAATATGTACCATATGTGCTAGACTGGAATACCTTCCCTTTGCATTCCAATGCAAGCTTTGAAGTTAAACCCATTGTAATTAAGAACCATCGAACTAAGAAGTTCCAAAATAAAACTATTAGTGAAGTACTTATTCAATGGTCAAATTGTAATCAGTAGACTTGGGAGAATAGGGAGTTTATTCTTAATAATTACCTGCAACTTTTTAATCATCATGATATTGGATGATAAGTTATATTTATTATTAATGTAATAAATTATATTTTATAATTTCTCATCTTCTTTTTGTATAGATGATAATGAAGATAATAAAGAAGTTGAAGCTAAGAAGCATAATGAAGAAGTAGCAATTGAGCAGTTGGATATAGAGGAAGCACTTGAGGATGAGCTAGATTCTAAAGGGGGTAGATTGTAACATCTTGTCTCTTGTTAAGGATGGAAAAAGATTATAATAATGTAATTAACTTTTAAATGAAGAGATACCTCATTATGAGGAGCTGTGATTATTCATGTATCCCTTAGGAATGGATTTGATCCATGTCATTTAAGGTTGGGTTTAAAGGTTGTGCCGACATGGAGTTATGGATCTTGGAAATACAAGTGACAAGAATTAGGTGAAGTGGCACAAGAAGGGATTGATCACCACTTTGGCTCGATAGCCTAATTGTGGTGGTAGTGCCAGATTGCCTTTAAGGCTTAAGTGGCATGGAAAGATAACCTAGAGGGTGTTACAATACTCTCTCTTATTAATAATTTTTTTCTATTGTTCTTTCCTATTCCAAGTACCAATTATTCATTTATCAAGCATTTTATGATGTTTCCATTATATTTCTTATGAATGTGGTGAATGCAAAGAATTAAGTAGTGAATGAACACATTTTTATGACATTCAAGAATGGGATGTCACAACAAGCACTAATTTCAAATAATGAAAAACATTGCATAGGTGTCACTTTTCTAAAATTCATGCAATACTTAGGGATTGAACATAAACCAAAAATTCTATACCACCCCAAATCCAATGATCAAGCTAATGTCCTGAATAACAAAATCACAAAAATATTAACACACACAATTAGTAAATATAAGAGGAACTTGAGTAGTAAACTCAACAATGCTCTTTGGGTTTATCATTTAACATGGAAACTTCTTATTGTGTCTTCTTTCTATGAGTTAGTGTATGGAAAACTCCCAACTCTTTCCATCCAAACTGATCTTTGTACACTTTGAATGGTCTATGACCTTGACTTGGATTTAAATTTAGCCCAAAGAAATAGAGTGATGAACCTGAACACACTAGATGAAAATCAATTAGTGGCCCTATCATTGAATGAAATGTAGAAGGCACACTACAAGTAATGTCATGACTTAGAATAAGAAAAGTAAAATCTCAACTAGAAGATAAGATGCTCTACTATAGCCCCATGCATGTGCGTCAACATACAAAATTTCAAATGCTATGGGAGGGTCCTTACATTGTCCATGAGAATTTTCCATTTGGGGCCATGATGATTTGCTATCTTACCAGCAAAAACAAAAGATTATTAATCAACATGCAACAAATTAAACCTTTCCTAGAGACAAGTACAAGTAGTGGTAATAGTATCTCAATTGATGATCATGCATACTCAATATTTCAAATCTCTTCCTTCTAAATTATTTGTGAGGGATATGGACATCCATGTTAACATTCTATTATGGCTCCTCAGTTTTCCAACCTTTTCTTTATTTTACATCATCCTTTATACATTTTCCAACTTATGAAACATTTGTGACCTCAATACTTTCTAGACATGGAATGAATCAAGTGGAATTAATAAGGGTGTGACTTTAAAGGGACTCATCACCTTTTGTACCTGCCTACCTTCTAGAGTTTTATAGGTATTCTCATTGATTTCTCATCATTTCTAACATTGATAAATAATAGGAAGTAATGTCTTTACATGATGTGGTTCCCATGAAAAAAAAACATGGGAATTCAAAGCACATCCTTTAGAAAAAAATAATGGGCTAAAAGCACTAGTTATGGAGTTGGAAAGATATGGTACTCATGCCTGGAGTCACCCCTCTAACTAAGGCTCTCTTAACTTCCTGCCTCTATTTTCTTCTCTATATAGAATGGTGGATGATCTTCGGGGATGTTCATGAGCTCTAGGAGGTCAAACTATCTCAATGTGCCAATGCGAAGTCACTAGAGGTGGATGGACTTGATTCCACCTAAGGATGGAAAGATATCAGGTCACATTAATCACAAAATTTACAAAGGACTTCATGTGATCGGATGTGAGACTCTATTATTACACACTCTCTCATCATCCATTCTTATTGTCTATCACCTCATTTCCTCTTATCATGTTTCATCAATGTGGCCACTTTGGTATGTCTTAATTCTTTCATGATTTCTTGCAAGGGCATTCAAGGCATGGGCCTACTATGGGGAGGATCCACTTGCATACTCCTTGGTATGAATGGTTAATTATACCTATCCTTTAGTTATTTTACCTTCAATCCATTGTTTTCCACCTTGAAACATCTAGTGTTTGCACTTCTTGGCACTATAATTCCATAAAAATCTCCTTTTTCTAACTCATTTGTTCAATAATTTGTCCTTATTTTAGGCTTTTCTAGCTTCCTTTGGGCTCTAATTTCATTGTCAAACTCTTTCCCAATAATTAGTTTTTATATGTAAAAAAATTGCTTAAATAGGCTACATCAATGCATCCCTGTTGATGTAGCTCGATATATTAATGCATCCCCATCTACGCAAGACAAAAAGTTTATAAATACGTGACCACACTTAGCCATTTTTTCACATTTTCATCAATGCTAGGGAAGGTTTTGCATTTTTCTGAGCCTAGAGCACCTTCCAAGCATGATAACTTGTAAACCTCTTCTCCAATTCAACGCATTCTTTGACCCTCTCACTATTTGAGGTAACCTTTATGTTGTGGGGGTCACAAACTCATGGTTCATGATGGAAAATTTTTCTAAAATTTTCTAACTCCCCAAGGTTTAATCACTAATCCACACTAAGATAAACCTCATCAACAAACTCGAGTAGCTAAATAAATAATATATTAATAAAATAATAGTAAAATAATTAACCTTCCATGGTTACAACTAACCTAAGTGGAACTTATCCAAAAGAAGAAAGGTATCAAGAGTATTAAAGGTTACACATTAAACACTAATCCTTGGTTCTATTTTTAATTATAGATGGCAACATAGAGGGAACAACAAGATGAAGGACCATCCCAACTTAGGGAGAAGTGGCCAAGAGGAGGAAGGGACCAATAGCCACAACAACCCCAAGAACAAGAGGTTCAAAGCCATGCAACAAGACCTCTTTGGGAGGATCCTGAAGTGGAATTTGTTCATCAGGTTCCCACAATAGTGACTAGCTAATCATGACAAGATGAGGTGCTAATGCCAAGTTCTAATGTTGAGGTCACATTAACTAAGGCCTACTTGGAAAGAATTTGTTCTAAGGAGATCTAAAGTTTAGTTCTTTAGTAGCTTAACTTTGGTCCCTTCTTGGACTTGGTGTTGGAGGAAGCCTCAACATAATTACAAGGGTATTTCATGTGGTCCATTCTCTGCTTGAGTGGAGAGTGGTACATGGAAGAAACATACCTCTTTTGGAAAAACCAAAAAGGAGATGTTACTATTAAAATAAAAGATATAACCATTTCCAACTTATTTGAGGCCATCATAGAGATCCTTGGCTTACCTAACACAAGGACAACTTTGGCAAAGATCTCAACTTAGGTAGATCTAGATGCAAATAAGAATGGTCCAAATGGTGCTATGGGGTACACCATAAGAAGTACAATGTACTCACTAAGGTGAAGATAGGCTATTTCAAGATAGGAGCCTATCACCTAAAGCCTATAATGAGGCCTAGCAAGATGAATGCCTTCTTTGCCCATGTGTGTATTGCTTTAGGCAAAAAGTTCCTTGTTAATCTCCCTTAGCTCATATTTCTCAATATTGAGAAATGCTTCAAAGAAAATGAGAAAGGGAGGAAGAGATTCCTCTTCCCATGCCTAATTTGCAAACTTTGCATAAGTGGAGGCATAGCTTGTTATGCCAATGCCACATTCTATCATGCTTCTACTACATCCTAGTAGGTGATTGTGAAGGACAAGATAGCTATCAAGTTGCTAGAGGAGGAGTGGCCACCACCACCACTTGCCAGTGAAACTACATCAGAGGCTTGTGTAGCTATCAAGTAAATGAGAAAACTTTATGAATAGTTGTTGCAACAACAACAAGGAGAGGTAAGTGATGAGGAGCCATAAGTCTACTGGCCAACATTATGCCCTCTCAATGAAGTCACCAGGATGATTAGTTTGCTGGAGGAGATTGCTCCATTGTTATCTACCCAATGCATGCATGCACCCATGAGAACAAATCCAAGTACTTGAGAAGTTATTGTGTCTATCCCTGGATAGCAAGAGTCCTCAAAATTTTTTGGGAATTTCTTAGTGCACCTGGAGAAAGGAGAGGAGGTTGCTATCCTAGTGATGTAGCACCATAAGTAAGAAACACTAGCAAAAGTGGTGGTGGATCATGTGGTCAAAGCATTGAATGCTCTTGTGGTAGCCATGCCTAACATAACTATTTTTAAAGATGTACAAACTTTTGCAAAAGTAGGAAGCAAGCATTTGAGCATAGCCCACCATGAGCAAGTGCTGAACTGACTGGTGGGAACTAGGAAAATACTTTTGTAGATATTTAATCACTTAGAAGAAATCACTACTACCTAGTGGGAGTTACTTGAGATAAAGGGCAAGCTCATCATTGCTAACATCAAACTAGAAGCAACTGCTATTGAAAACTATTAGTTGGCTAACGAGGTTGTAGAATTGAGAACCCTTCTCACTGATCCTACCATTCTCAATAAGGTAATCAAAAGAGATGAATTTTTCCTATGGCTTCAGCATAAACTAAGGAAGGCTGAGAATTCCAAAGAGATGATAGTAATTGATACCTTCTTATCAAAAGCTCTTGCCATTAATACCCATAAGGACTTAATGCAAGTATTCAAGGAGGACTTGGTCCTCATAAAGAACATTCCACTCTTGTGAAATGTTGAGGAGCAAAAAGATCAAGTGGTCAGATTTGTGAGATAGCAGCAGGAGCAACTCATCAAGATGAACCTAGATTTGAGGAGACTAGTAGCCGAGAACTAAAATCTCTATATGGAGGAAGTTTGGATGCTTCCTAAAAAGATGGCCCTCAAGGTAATTGCCTCAAAAAAATAAGGCCATAGAGTTTGAGAAAAACCATGTGGGGTACCTCAAAGAACTAAATAAGAAGGAAATCTAGCTGGTCAAGGTGAAGATGATTGAGGCCCTTCAACAACTCTAGCAAAGGTGTAATATATGGCAACCAATATTTGATGGCTTGAATGCCTACAAAAAAGTAAAAATTTGCATGAAGGAGTTGCAAATAGAGGAGATGATTGAATACATAGAGCTTGCTAACCTCCGATATGCAAACTTAGTGATGTTGATAGCAGGGAGGCCAAGGATGGAGCATGAGAAACAAGTGGCCAAATCATACCTCCTTTATGAGGTTGAGTTTAAGCATCATAAAGAGACCAAAAAAAGTTTGAGATAGTTAACTTAGAGATTGAAGTTCGTAGGAACCAATTCATAGATCAATGATCAGTTGCTAAGAACCTTGCCAGATGAATGAACGATTCCCATAAACTACAAAACCTAGTAAAGCCATTCGATGTCATATGGAAACAATCCGTAGCATGATTCATTAACATCAAGGAGTTATTCCTAGCAATGCCTTGTTTGTGGGATATGCTTGTACCAATCCACATTGGCAAAGCCACGTGGACTATGTACAACACATAGAGTAAGGAGGAAAAGATAAAAGCATTGCTGGATGCTTTTTGTCTTTCACAAGAAGAAGTAGCCACAATAGGATAGCCTCATCCAATGTCACTAACATGAGCGCTAAAGCTTGGAAAAGGTCCTTCAGTAACCTAGGAGCCTCCACCTCCTAGCACCATCTGATTTTCATCTCATCTTTAGTAACTAGAGGGTTCCAATTGTCATTTTTGTAAGGGTTTCAAATTTTGTTATCAAGGATTGTCATTTTTATAATTCTATATAATTCGGCACTTAGAGTTAGTCAGTTAATAATCCCATAATTTCTCAATTTTCTAAAAAGCTTGATCCTACTTTTGTTAGCTTGAGGATGAGTTTGCACTCAGTCATGGGAGTTTGATGAATCATTCGATTGGCTACATCGATGCAAACCCACCATCATCATTGATGCATCACCATTAATGAATGGTTTGATGCATTGATGTAGTTTCATGTTACACCTATATAAATTCACATACTAATTGCATTTATGGCATGTTATGTCATTAGTGTAGCCATGTTCTTGCAGTTTTCTTCTGCCAAAGTTAGAATATTTTTTGAGTGCCCATAGTAGGACTTCAAAGAATTGTACGGATCCTTATTTGAGAATCATTATACTTGGACATGTTGATGTAATAGAAATAAGAAGATATTCTTTAAACTCCTTGTAGCACTTACAATAGATTAATGTTTATTTTCATTCATTTTATTATTTATGCACTTTACATTCTTGCCTTTAGTTAATTAGTGAACTTATAACCAAGACATAATTTTGACTACTTTGAACATACCATTTAATACTCAGTAATCCTAGTAGTGGCTATTTGGTATGCCAAATCCATGTATTTTTTCAAATCTTGAATCTGTAAGTCCTTGTTCTTAAGCTATTCTTAATGTATCAAGGTGAGGTTGTCCTAGACAAGTTGCCAATCTAATAACCTTTGTATTGTTAAAATTCATCTTAACTTTAGTTATTTAGATTTCTTTATCATTATTTTGTTTATGCATCCCCACCTGATCTCTAATATGTTATTTGAGATTTTCATATTTCTTGACCTCATTTTGCCATGCATTGATTTTAATGATAGACTTTTGACATACTCCATCTACTTCCTTCATTGATAAGGCTTTATTTTCTCAACCCAATTTTCTAATGTTCATATTGACATAGAAAAACTAATCCTTCAAATAATTAATGCTATCTTCAAGAATATACTTCTCTTTTTTAACATTGGTCAACCTTAGATTCTAAGTAGCAATATTTTTATTCTTCTATTCTAGTGTAGTAATGGCTTTTGCATGAGCATAGGTTTTTTTATTAACAAGTGATGCACGCCATGTTGCTTTCTCTTTCTTCATCTTAATTTGCTTTTGTCTAGCCATCGTTTGATTTATCTCATCATCTTAGAACTATGACATTTGCTTCAGTGCTACATGTTTGGTAGGATCTTATTTCTCTAGGTAGAGTTGAGCTAGATTCTCTTGTGATCTTTGCACTTTTACCTTTGCATGTTGCATTCTAGTCTTTGCAATGACCAATTTTTCCTTAGTTAAAATTAGTTTAAAACAGATTGTAGTAATATCATTAGGGATATCAAAGATTCTGCATGACTTATCCTATCTACAGTAGCCTTTCTAATGCATCTTCATGCTCTATAATAGACATTGGTTTCTTTCCTTTCTTCTTATCTTTTTGTAATGTTTCTACTAGAGTTTAAAAATATTTGGTTCTTGAAATATTAGTTGGTGGCATAATAGGGACATGAAAGGATACTTTTATGTACTTAGGAATCATCTCTAGTTTTCCTTGGACATCCTTATGTTACATCATCACTACTATGGCTGCTTATTCTATTTTTAATGTTACTTGGAAGGATACAATGTTCCCTAAGATTTCTTGTACCTAGTAATCTTCTTAAGCCTACAAGCAAATTTGACCAGGGGCTGGTCTCATAGATACTACAAGGTGACTAGGGTTTTACTAACCTTATACATACAAGACTTCTTTGCTACCCTAGCTTATAGTTTTTGCAATTTGCTGTAACTAGCTCATGGATGATTTATAATCTTATTATTGTGCTAGGGAAACACTTGATCCTAGTCTTTTCATGTCTATAATGAAAATATTGGCTACATGTGTTGACCCTGCTATAGCTTCAGTGCCTAATGGCTTCTTCACCTAATTTTTCTTTGGAGGCACTAGCTTGGATATTTCAATGAAAGATGCATTTTAAACTTTTCTAAGTACATCATTAGTGTATTCCAAAATGTCTACCTATCTACAAAATTTTTTGATAAGGTAGGAAAATAGAAGTATAAGCTTTCATGTTTTCTTCTCTTCAAATCTTATTTGAATTTCTAGAAAGAGCAAATAAGCCATACTACTTTGGAACTTTTCCATCAAAATAATGCTTCCTCTAGTAGCATATGTTGAATTTAGTTTAGCCTCTTGGTAGGAAAAATATGATATGTCCCAATTTTGAAATAAAGCTTCTCAGTTATGCATAACCCTTTATGCTCTTTTTTTAGTTGTCCCATAGGCTCTATGCTACCAAAGGTTTATTGCATCTATTTTGGATAAAATTTTTGATGATCTTAGTTTTAATATTTGATAAATTGAGGACGTTTGTAATGATATGAACTAAAGAAGGCATCATTATGTCCTTAATTTTGATTGTCACATCATCTTACCTATAATGCATGAATTCATATATCTCTTTGAGGTACTATTCACTATTATTTGATAGTGTGGGCTAAAAGAATGATTCTTGTAACTAGTTACAAACTTTTGCAGGGGAAAACTCATAAAAGAATCAAAGTTCAATGCTACAATAACTGTGAACATGATTGATTTTTCATTGATTGCCTAGATATGGTCATCTATAAGTGTGAGATGTCATCATAGTTCTGAGACTTAAAGGAGGTTGATGAGTTGTCATCATTTGCCTATGTTGACGGGATCTCGTCAATGTAATCATGTTGACACATGGTTTGCCATGTTGATGTGTATGCGTTGATGAAGTATCTTTTCTTGCCTATAAATATGTGCTCACCAGCCATATTTATGACATTTGTTCATTATTTGCTAGCCAAACTCTACATTTTCATCTTCCCAAAGTTGGAATATTTTCTAAGTATCCATAGTAGGAGTAATAAGTGTATGGATCTTTATTCGAGCACTGATGTACCTAAGCACGTCGATGTGAATGACAATAAAGATGAACTTTCTTCATAAACCTTATAGAACTTGGACTTAGCTTAATGTTTACTTAATACGTTTATTATTGATGTAGTTTACTTTAATGCATTAAATTAATTAATTAATGTTGGTTAACTAATATGCATAAGTACAACCATCTTGAGCATACAATTATCTTTTGGTAATCCTAGTAGCGCTTAACACTTGGTAATCTAGCAGCATTGTAACATGTTTAGGATGTGTACAACAGATGGAAATGGATGCTTATGTTAGGATTAGTTGAGAATTAGTTAGTTATTACATTAATTAAAAAAATACTCACTTATTTTTAGCATGGAGGTGAATTAAATGAAAAACATAAAAATGAAAAAAATCATATGCTTCAGTTACACTTAACCATACCTTTGAAATTCACAAGTGAAATTGAGGAGACAATGATCACGGTCATTATATTCAGTAGCTAAACCCAGTTTACTTAGAGATCTAAAGTATATGGAATTCAACCGAATCACTTAGTAAACGCTAGTGATTTGTATGGTTGGGTGTAGGAACTACTCGCTACTCATCACTAGCACTGTTGTTAGGGATTTTAGTTAGCTACATGCACTACCTAGGAGTTAGTGAAATTATATAATGATGTTGTAATGGATCCTAAAGTTGACATCATTAAGAAAAATAATAATAATATAAAAAGGACACAATTTTTTTTTCAATCTGATATGGCTTCTTCTCATAGGGGAGATTCTCCACTAGCATACGAGGGTAGTTCCAATTAGCAAAGGTGTGAAGGCCCAAAACCGGCTACACCCCAACAATGTAGAGTGATTTATACTCATCCAGATGTGTATGTTCTAGACTTCACTTTCATCCTACACCAGAATGAATAATTGTAGTGGAGGGAAATGGAGGGTAACATTGTGTTGTTGCTCAATCGACTAGTTCCTACGATGCTGCTCTAAACTTTCATGAAATTTGGCATCACAGGGCTCAATGTTATGCACATTGTGTGGGACCGTAATTACCAGGATTATCATCCCACCAAGGCACAATGAAAGAAAGATCAACAATAGGAGATTCGCTACGAGGCATCAAAGAGAAAATGGTTTACAAACTGTTTGTTCCTAATAGGCTAGAAGGAAGGTAAGGATCCCTTCTTTAGGGATTCTTAAAACATTGATTCTCCTCCTCTTTTCTTTGATAAAGGTGGCCTTAACTAGAATTTACAATCCACTATAAATAATCCTAGTTTAGGAATGAACAGGTTCCATGACCATGGGGGCTCCAAAAAAGGGAGTTAAGGTAGGAACTAGGATAAGCACCACAATAGAGATAAACATGATGATTATGACCATGACCAAAGGAGAGGGAGTATCAAGCACCATGCTAGTGCTGGCTTTCATCCCTCTTCATCTTTGAAATCCTTATCTTCTTCCTCCTCTAGCTTCAATTGAAGCTGTAGAGGATGAGATCATGATGGAGATGACCCGAGGAACAAAGATGATCACAAAGCCCACCAGAATAGTAGAGACCAAGGGTGTGGGCAATGAAGGAGGGTCCACCACCATGAATGAAGGAATAGAAGAGGGAATCATGGTCTTAATAGGGGCTATGACTATGATGAGCCTTTGCTTGCAATGAGAAACATGCTAAACATTACAAAGGCTATGAGAATTCCAATGAGGCATGTGAAAGACAATAGAATCAAATGGTTTGAGATGAACAATATTTCCAAGTTTGAAGGGGAATATAATTCTAATCCACAAAATAATCTTCAAGACTTTCATGATGTTTGTGCCTTATAAAACATTAAAAAAATGGCATAAACTAAAGCTTTTCCCCAACACACTTATCAAGGAGGCTAAAAGTTCGTACTAGTCCTTAGAACTAGAATTTGTGAGATGATGGAGTATGATGCTTGAACTCTTCAATGACAAGTATCAAATGTACTCCCGAGTGTCTAATATGAAGAAGTAGATCCAAGGGTAGAGATAAGAAATACATGAATCCTTGGATGCGATCATGGGTAGATATTGCTCTCTATTGCACACATGCCTAGGTCATAGCTTCTCTTAATGGAAGTAGATTTGCTATAGCATAGATGGGCTCAGAACAAAAACAAGGAGAGCTCTTGGGGTCTATGGCAAAGGAAAACTTTCAAAACTAAGGGTCCATCAAATCCAAAGGCTAATTGAGCAGGTGGCCAAAGAAGAAGAAGAGTTGAGAAAAAGTGAAAGTGTGAAAGAGTATAACCAGGATTCTTCCATTTGCAAAAGGGAGGTTAGGTTCTATGATAATGAGGAGGAGGCACCACTTGATGAAGTGGTGCAACTTATGACCTTGCCAATATAAAAATCTATTTCTAAAATATCGTCCAAGGTAGAAAAAATGTGGGAATCTTTGGACAAGAAGTTTGAAACTACCCTTAGAATTACATAAGAGTCCAAAGAGCAAGGTAGTGGTCATAATCAAAGGAGAATGAAGGAACTTAAACATGCCCATCAAAGGGATAAGGGCAAAGCTACTACCATTGAAGAGGTTATGCAATCAGAGATAGATGATGATGGTGGGTGTGACATCTACCACTATGAGCATCCTAAGGAATGTTGTCTCATTATGTCACACTTGTAGAAGTTTGGGGTGTACATGTTGAATCCTAGATTAGTGAGAAAGCAAGAATCCAAGAGGTTACCTTATCCTTAAGGCAACTACAGGTAGTTCCATTAACAATAAGCCTACTATCCAAGTGGAGCTCCATCCCAACCTCATGAGTAGTACCAGTAGTGGTAGCATCCATAGTCATGGGGGATGCCACTACCAAGGTAGTAGTAACCTTACTGACAACTAGATCCATATGGGTACTATGTTTAGCAGTTGATTTCTCCATGTGACTCTTCCAGTCATGCATCTTTCCAACACAACTACTACCCTCCTAAATACTATAGAGCTTAATCTCTAAGAGGGGAATCCCCATTTTCATTCTACCCTTCTCATCCTTCTATGCCTGTACCTATGCCATTAACTCAATTGCCACTAGCTCCATCCATGCAAGAAAAACTTCTTGTCCACCCATAGCAAATATATACTACAAGGGCTAATAACTTATAGCTGGCTTCCCAACTGACTAGTTTAGAAAGTAAACCCTAAAAAGGATCTTTCTTCTAAACCAATAGTCCTAAGCCTTAACAGAGACTTGTGGTTGATGACCATGATCTTTTTAAATTCTTTACTACATCATTTGAGAACCCTTCAAATGCCTCTCAAAGTGGATACTCTCATGTTAACCCATGTGGTTACTGATTGGATAAATGCTGGCCATATTCCTAGGAAAAGATCTGATCTTGGGAGTCCCATAATTTACTTACAAATCACTAGAAATGATCCATGTAAGACTCTTTTGGACTCAGGTTCTGGTGTAAACTTGATCTATAATGAAATGTACAAAGCCTAGAACTTGCCTTCTCCTAGAAAGAGGAACATTCATCTCGAGTTGACAAAGCAATTCATAACCGTTCTCTTGGGATTGGTGGAGGACATTGTGACCACTTTATGTGGGTGGTCCTATCCTACTAACTTCCTGGTGATTTGTGTAGATAACTACAAGGGAAAATTTTCAATCATCATGGGACGGGCTTAGATAAGCATAATAGATGTTGTACCGACCGAAATTGTCGGTGCAAGGCTAGAACATTACGAGCACCGAAAGATCTATGGACAAGCACAGTCGACCCTGCCTCCGCTTGGGGGCAAGCTAGAACGGACGAAGGCAGAGTGCCTTGAATGGTCCGCATGCGGATCAAACAAGGACTTCCCCAATGTTTGCCACTACAACACGTTGGGTTATACGTAAACAATGCACATTAAATGTAAACCGTAAACAAGCACGAAAATGTAAATGAGCCTGTAAACGTAAACTGAAAAACAAAGAAAACAGCAATAAATCTGGGCAAAATGTAAACTGTTTTGTATTGAGAATTGATTACAAAGTGCACCGGTCCAAACGCAGTTGTGGCTTTGACACAAGGCGGGCGAAAGGCCCCGGCGTGTGCAGGAATGACTCGGCTGGTTCGCAAGGCAGGCGGAGTGTGGAGACTGTGTGTACGGCGTACAGGGCTCTCCAGCGTAAGAGGGTTTTTGAGCTCTTGTTCGTAGCGTAAATGTCTCTTATGCGCTCTGGGAGTTTTTTGCCAACCGCTCCTTTCGACCTTGATTTCATGGAAAAATGGGCCTTTTATAGACGGGTTTTACCGGGGAATTCGGGTTGGGAGACACGTGGGCGTATACGCTAGGCGTATATGCTAGGCGTATACGCTACATCAGGCCGGATTTAATTTACAAGTGTTACATTTGCTGGCGTATACGCCAAGGCGTATACACTGTGGGGCGGGCGTATACGCTGTGGATGCTGAGCGTAGAGGATGCTAGCGTAAGCGTATAGCATGCCAGCGTAAGCCAAAAATGTACCCAGCGTATACACATGAAAATGCTTCATTTTAAGGTCAAAAATTGATTTTTGGATGACCAAGAGCTACTGGGAACCCTGGGGAAGGTTCTGGGGGGTCTGAATGCTCGATTCTGGCACGTTTTAATGCATTTCTGGGGCCCGAAAGTCTGTCCACGCTGGCTGCACCCTAGCGTCTACGCCGGGCGTATAGGAATGGAAGACCATCATTTGGAGCCCAAAATTCGATTTTCAAGTGCCTGAGACCTGCTGCGAACCTTGGGGAAGGTTCTGGGGGGTCTGGACACTCGATTCTAGCACGTTTTGATGCATTTCTGGTGCCCGAAAGTCTATCTACGTTGGCCGCACCCTGGCATCTACGCTGGGCGTACAGGAATGGATGACCATCATTCGGAGCCCAAAATTCGATTTTCAAGTGCCCAAGACCTGCTGGGAACCTTGGGGAAGGTTTTGGAGGGGTCTGGACGCTTGATTCTGGCACGTTTTGATGCATTTCTGGGGCCCGAAAGTCTGTCTACGCTGGCTACACCCTGGGGTCTACGCTGGGCGTACAGGAATGGACGACCATCATTTGGAGCCCAAAATTTGATTTTCAAGTGCCTGAGACCTGCCGGGAACCTTGGGGAAGGTTCTGGGGGGTCTGAACACTCGATTCTGGCATGTTTTGATGCATTTCTGGGGCCCAAAATTCTGTCTACGCTGGCCGCACCCTGGCGTCTACGCTGGGCGCACAGGAATGGACGACCATCATTCGGAGCCCAAAATTTGATTTTCAAGTATCCAAGACCTGCTGGGAACCTTGGGGAGGGTTCTGGGGGGTCTAGACGCTCGATTTTGACATGTTTTGATGCATTTCTAGGGCCCGAAAGTCTGTCTATGCTGGCTGCACCCTGGCGTCTACGGTGGGCGTACAGGAATGGACGACCATCATTCGGAGCCCAAAATTTGATTTTCAAGTGCCTGTGACCTGCTGAGAATCTTGGGGAAGGTTCTGGGGGGTCTGGACGCTTGATTTTGGCACGTTTTGATGCATTTCTGGGGCCTGAAAGTCTGTCTACGCTGGTTGCACCCTGGGGTCTACGCTGGGCGTACAGGAATGGACGACCATCATTCGAAGCCCAAAATTCGATTTTCAAGTGCCCGAGACCTGTTGAGAACCTTGGGGAAGGTTTTGGGGGGTCCGGACGCTCGATTCTAGCATGTTTTGATGCATTTTTGGGGCCCGAAAGTCTATCTACGCTGGCTGCACCCTGGTGTCTACGCTGGGCGTACAGGAATGGACGACCATCATTTGGAGCCCAAAATTTGATTTTCAAGTGCCTGAGACCTATTGGGGGCCTTGGGGAAGGTCTTGGGGGGTCTAGACACTCCACTTTAGCATGTTTTGATGAGTTTTTGAGCCCTGAAAGTTGCTGTACGCTGGGCCTTACGCTGGGCATGTGTAGGCCAGCATACAGGATGCATACTTAGTGAAAACAAAGTATTTTGAGCTCAAGATTTGCCAAGTTTGATGCCAGATGTCATTGTAATCTTCTATGGTTCCCAGGGAACTTTTACTTACTTACTTTGACTTCGTTTGATGCTATTTTGAGGCTTTCAAGCTTGGTCATGCTGAGGACCAACATGACTTAGCTTAATTTCTGTCTTCAAGTGTTAGCCAAAATTTTTTGTGGTGTTTCATTGGCCCCTCTTTGTTGATTTCTGGAGGAATTGACCCAAGAGGCATCGACAAAGAAGTACAAAACACCACAAGCAAACTTGGTAGAAACATTGTCCTTTAGCACTTGGCCAGATGTCATCGCACTGTGTTCAAAAGTACCTGGAATTGGGAAATGAAGGTTGTAGTTGGATTGGGAGATGAAAATTGTTGGGATTGGGACCTGATCAAGGGATTATGCATGGTAAAGGGGACGCTCTAGTGTGTATACGGGTCATGTTGATCCTTGTCAATAGCCATTGTTTGGTAGACTCGGAATCAAGGCATGAGATGTGTGTCCTTTGGCGGAACAAGACTCTTGTTTAGTGTTTAAGAGGACTTGTTGGCCATGTGATGGTGGGTTACGTTCTCTAGAGGAATAGGCCCCTTTTTTGGTGTTAAAGAAAACCTATTGGTGGAAAGCCAAAGCTGTGCAATGAGATGTTACTTGAGCTTTTGAGACATGAGTGTTTATTTCCAAGACAATTGCCTTCCCGCCTGAGGCTTATGGGACATGCCAAGGGTCTTGTGGTTCATTTTGCTCTTTGCTCTTTTCTTTTTTCTTTCTTTTTCTTTTTCTTTTTTTTGTTTCATTTTTTCTTCTTTGTTTTTTGGCAAGAGTTTTCTTTCAATCGATTTTTTTTTTGCGCTCATGTTCATGTGCCATATTATGTATTGTAATTTCTTGAGAGTGTCGTAGCGTGTAATAGTAGGCTCAAAGTTTTGGGGTGTACCGGGAACTGTAACTGGGTAGGAAAAGGAATAAGGGTGTTAGGGGAATGGAGAATGTATTGGGAACGGGGAATGTACTTTTGAACAGATTGATTAACCTGGTTGCGTGCGTCAGAAACAATGTGGCACCTTGTCACCGTGATGAAGTGTATCGATGTACGAGCACCACTGGGTGTCATCCTGCAAACATAACTCCAAGAAGACAAGAAAATCACAAGAAAATGAGTTAGCAAACACTTCAGGCACAAATGTAACTGATGCAAATGGAGGCCCCATGTGAAACTTAAGGCAAACAAAATAAGCAGTAATAGTGTTGTCAGAGTCGGTGTGATGGTTGATGCAGCAGGCATTGATGAAGAAATGTCATGAATTATAGTAGCGGATGAATGTGCCAGAAATGATATGGCCAGTTTATAGTCTTAGCGGACTATCGTGGGTTAGTTTTACGTCATAACCCATTGGACGTTGCTAGTTTATCGTCATAGCGGACGGTATGATGCTAGTTTATAGTCATGGCAGACTATGAAGAGGCAAGCTAGTTTATAGTCTTAGCGGATTCTGGTGAATGAGTGTGACAATTTAGTGTCATGTTGGATAGAGCTCTGTGGTGTCAGTTTACCGTCATGACGCCAGGACATGCTGTGGTATCATTTTTAAGTCATGATGCCAGGATTGTCAGGGTGGATGCATGCATGTGCGTCCATATGATCCTGTAAACAAAAGCAACTAGAGAAAACAATGTTAAAAAGCCACTGCAGAAAACATGAATTGAAATGCACAAGTGAATAGAAAATAATGTGAAAAGGTGGTGGTTTAAGGCCTTTTCGGGCCACGTGTTCTAGTTTAAGGCCTTTTCGGGCCATGGTTTAGTTTAAGGCCTTTTCGGGCCACATGCAAGCGTGTAAGCTAGTGCAATGCAAACTAAGGTGACGTATGCACAACGAACAAAGGTGAGGAGTGGGCGGCGGTTAGACGTGTCTTTGGCCGCAGGAGAGTCTTGATTATGTAGTTGTTTCTTATTCGGACATGGTCTAAGAGGCGCACTAGTTTGCTGTGGGAGGTTTTCAGTTTTCACCCCTCGTTCAGGCGTTTTAGCTCTAGATGTTTTGTTTGTTGTTGTGGGTGTTGCTTCAAGAGGCTCCTCTT